>CM053593.1:2408969-2425032 GCA_028646575.1 Pseudocheirus occidentalis | reverse complement strand
CACACACACACACACACACACTCCCATCTCACTTTTTAAAAATCAAATAACAACTTCTAAAATTAAGGCTATTTTATAATTTTATATAATGTTTTATTCTGGAGATATTTACAGGCATCAATTTGCTGTCTGCCTATGTTTTTGCCTTTAGAGGAAAAGAGAAAAGAATTCAAGACCTCCCCCTTACCTTCTCATGTGATAATAATCTTGAGGTGACCGTAGGAAGAGTTCTTTTTTTCTGAACGCATCTGCATTTTCCCTTGGTTGGCCTGTGCTTTCATCATATCCCTCTCTTTCAATGGGCCCTGCCTTGGAATCAGAGGATGCTGGATTCTGTTCTGGCAGATGTTGGTGCAGTACACTCACACACCTCCATCGCATCACAGAAGAGGAAAATCCAGCTGAGAAAGATGGGGCGATTTCACAGGATCCTATGGGCAGAAAGTGACTGAGCTGAGGTGACGACACCAATCCTCACTGCTCCAAAACCCATCAACCAATCAGCCGACAAGCATTTATTAAGCACCCAGGAGGTATCACGAACTAGGCTGCATGCTTAGGATACAAAACCGCAATGGCAGAGTCACAGCTTTCAGGCAGATTCCATTCTATTAAATGCTGAGAATGTCATGTGTCCTGTGGGAGGCTCCCCTTCCTCTTCTCTCATAAAAGTGTCTTTTATCTTCTGACCACTTCCCAGAATTGGTTCCTAAGGATCCAGCCTGGTTGTCAGTGGAGAGAACACTTTGCAGAGTGTTGTACTGATTCAGGAGGGCTGGTTTTGTGGAGTGAATAAAGAGTCCAACAACCTACAGACAGAAAATCTGGATTCACTTCCTTCCTGACACTGAGTGACTGGGCAAGCCTTTCACCTGCTTTGAATTCTATTTTTTCAAGTGCAAAATGGTGATTAATAATACCCCAGGCACCAACTTTACAAAGTTGTTGCCAATCTCAGTTATCAGTATTCTTAAGGCTGTCATCATTACTAGGGTAGTTTGAAAGAATGGTTGGGGCTGAGTTGTATATGACAGGATAATTTTAAAAACACAAAATTGGTAAAAAAAAATAATAATAATAATAAATTAATTTGTTTAAAAATGGATTGGAAAAGGTAAAAAGGAGAAACTATCTCATTAAAATGGAGTGTGAAAGGAAGAACAGATACAGATGAAACAGGTAGGGGTGGGGAACTGGTATTGTTGAAACCTTACTCTCATTGGATCTGGGTTAAAGGGGGAACAACATATATATCTAATAGGGTATGAAAGTCTTCTAAACTTATAAAGAAATAAGACCAGGGGACAGGATAAGGGAGGGAATTTTAGAAGGGTGTAAAGTTTAAGATTTAGGAAGGAGGAGAGGAAAAGGGAGGGGTGGGTAGAAAAAGGAATAAAAGGGTAAGGGGAGAAGACAAAGTAATAGGAATAGGGTAAAAAGAGAGGTTGAAGAGGACAATAGTGAGCAAAAATAAGATGGAGGGAAATTCACAAATAGTAATAATAAATTTGAATGTGAATGAGAATGAGGTGAACTCACCAATAAAATAGAAATGGATAGCAGAATGGATTAAAAATCAGAATCCAACAATATGTTGTTTACAAGAAACACATTTAAGAATGAAATATAGACACGGAGTTAAGATGGAGGGTATCATTTATTATGCTTCAGCTGATGCAAAAAGACAAGGATAGCAAGCCTGATCTCAAAGTTAAAGCTAAAATAGATTTAATTAAAAGAAATAAACAGGGTAACTATATTTTGATAAAAGGGAACATAGAAAATGAAACAATATCAATACTGAGCCCATATACTCCAAATGTTATATAGCATCTAGGTTTTTAAAAGAAAAAGTTAAAGGAATTACAGGTGGAGAAAGACGATACTACTATAATAGTTAGGGACTTTAACCTTCCCCTCTCGGAACTAGATAAACCAAAAAATGAGAAAGAAGTCAAGGAATTGAATAGAATTTTAGATAAATTAGACATGATAGATATCTGGAGAAAGCTGAATGGAAATAGAAAGAAATACACCTTTTTCTCAGTGGTCCATGGTACTTTCACAAATAATAACTATATATTATGACTTAAAAATTGTGTAGGTAAAAGCAGAAAATTAAAACTATCCTTTTTAGGTCATAATATAATAAAATTATATTTAATAAGGATTTACAGAAACAACTTAAAAACTAATCAGAGATTAAACAACCTAATCTTAAAGAATGAGAGGGTTAAAGAACAAATCATAGAAATAATCAATAATTTCATTAAAGATAATGATAGTAATAAGACAACATACTAAAACTTATGGAATGCAACAAAAGCAGCAATCAGAGGAAATTTTATTTATCTAAATATATTTATATTTATATCAGTAAATTTATTATCAGTAAAATAGAGAAAGAGCAGACTAATAAATTTGGTATACAATAAAAAAACTAGAAAAAGAATAAATTAAAATGCCTGATTCATCACTAAATTAGAAATCCTAAAAATTAAAGGTGAGATTAATAAAAGTAAGCATTAAAAAGCAAAGAATTAATAGACAAAACTGGGAGTTGATTTTATGTAAAAGATAAACCATTGGTTATCTTTAGTTTAGGAAAGAAAGAAGAAAACCAAATCACTAGTATTAAAAATGAAAAGAGTAAATATACCACCAACAAAGATGAAATTAAAGTAATTATAAGGAGCTAGTTTGTCCAGTTATATACCAATAAATTTAAAAATTTAAGTTAAATAGAAGAAAATTTTTAAAAATATAAACTGTCTAGATTAGCAAAGGAGGAGATTGAATATCTAAATAGACCTATTTTAGAAAAAAAGAAATTGAATAGGCCATAAAGGAGATTTCTAAGAGAAAAGTACCAGAACCAGATGGATTTACAAGTGAGTTCTTTCAGACATTCAAAAACAAACTAATTCCAATCTTAAATAAATTATTTGGAATAATAGGCAAAAAAGAAATCTACTAAACTCCTTTTATGAAATAAAAGTGATACCGATACCTAAACCAGAAAGATTTAAAACAAACAAATGAAAATATAGATTTCATAAATGAATATGGATGGAAAATTCTAAATAAATCCCTAGGTAAATGATTACAACAATATATTACAAAGATTATACATTATGATCAAATGAGATTTACCAGGAATGCAGAGATGGTTTAACATAAGGAAAACTATTGACTTAATTGATTATATCAGTAATAAAAATTTTAAAAATCATATGACTATGTCAATAGATGCAGAAAAAGCTTTTGGTATTTATTTCTATTAAAAAAAACACTTGAAAGCCTAAGTATAAATGAACTTTTACTTAAATTGATAAAAGGCACTTATCTAAAACCATCAGCAAGTATTATTTGTAATGGGCAGAGCTAGAAGCCTACCCAGTAAGATCAGGTGGGAAATAAGGATGGCCACTGGCATCAATATTATTCAATATTGTATTGGAAATCCTATCAATAGCAATAAGAGAAGAAAAGGAAATAGAAAGAACCAGAATAAAGAATTAGGTAATAAAACTCTCTCTCATTGTCTCTTTCTCTGTCTCTCTGTCCCTCTTTCTCTCTATCTCTTTCTGTCTCAGCCTCTGTCCAGACACTATGATGATATACTTGGAAAATCCCAGACTCTACTAAAAAGTTAGTTGAAACAATTAAAATTTAGCAAAGTAGCAGGATATAAAATAGTTATATAAATCATCAGCATTCCTATATATAAGAAACAAAAGCCAACAGTAAGAGACAGTAAGAGATGTAGTATTTAAAATAACTCCAGACAAGTATGACATCTGCCAAAAAACAATACCAACATGATATGAACAGTTATACATTTTTATACAAATAAAATCAGATTTAAATAATTGGTGAAATATTAATTGTTCATGGGTAGGCAGGGCCAATATATTGAAAATGACAATTTAACCTAAACTAATTTATACATTTAATGCCATTCCAATTAAATTACCAAAAAAAAATGAACTAGAAAAAAAATGACAAAATTCATTTGCAAGAACAAAAAGTAAATATATATATATATATATATATATATATATATTATATCAAAGGAACTAAGAAAAATGTAAAGAAATAAGATCTTGAGCTACATTATAAGACTGGGATTATCAAAACTGTCTGGAAAAAAGAAATATATCAGTGGCACCAAGTAGACATACACTTTACAGCAGCAAATAAATATAGTAAGCTTGTATTTGGCAAGTGTAGAGACAAGTTCTGGGGAGAAGAATTCATTATCTGGTAAGAATGTTGGGAAAAACTGGAAAGAAATCTGGCAGAAATTGAGCCCAGGTCAATATCTTATGCCATTTACCAAGATAACATTGTAATGAGTACATAACTGAGATATATCAAGAGAGATATTACAAGGAAACATGAAGAACATGGAACATATTACCTGGCTGTTGTCCTTCATTCTCAGAGGACCAAAATGACATCAGACTCATGGCTAGGTGACCAATTTATAAATAAACAAGAAATAGATAACAGTGTGAAGTATAAAATGGGTAATTTCAATTGCATTAAATTGAAAAGCTTGTATAAAAATTAAACAAATGTCACCATGAAGATCAAAAGTAATGCAGAAAACTTGGGGGGGAAATTATAGAGAGTTTCTAAGATTAAGGTCTTTTATCTCAATTATGTAAACAATTTTGATAAATCTATAAGAATATGACTCATCTCTCAAATGATAAATAGTCAAGGGATATGAACAGGCAGTTTTCCAATGAATAAATCAAAACAATTTATAGTCATATTAAAAATTTTCTAAATCACTATTGATTAGAGAAATGCAAATTAAAACAACCTTGAGTTATCATGTTGTATCTAACAGATTGCCTAAAATGATTGTGGGGGAAAGCAATACATGTTGGAGGAGAGGTGGGAAAATTGGGATTTAAGACACTGTTGGGGGAACTTTGAATTGATCTAACTGTCCTGGAGAACAATTTGGAATTATGCCCAAAGAGTTATAAATGGCTTATACCCCTTGACCCAGCAATATCACTACTAGGTCTGTTTCCCAAGATGATTAGGGGGACATGGAAAGAACCTAATTTAATATTAAATATTATTACTTAAATAATAAAAATATTTATGGCAAATTTTTGTGGTGGCAAAGAATTGGAAATTGCTGGGATTCCTATCAAGTGGGGAATGAATGACTAAGTTGTGGTATATGATTGTGATGGAATACTGCTAAGCTGTATAATAAATGAGGAGTTCAGTGATCTTAGAAAAACATGGATAGACTTGTGTTAAATAAGGAACAGTAAAACAAGCAGAACCAAGAGAATGCTGTAAACAGTAACAATACTATTTGAAGACAACTTAGAGTGACTAAGTCATTTTGACTGTTTTAAATACCCATATTCACCACAAAGGATGTATGAAGGAAGGTGCTATCTGCATCCAGAGAAAGAACTGACAAATAGAAGTACATATAGAATAGTATTTATTACCTCTATATACATTTGTGTCTAATGAGAGCCAACTCTACGATGGGGATAAAAGAAAAAAGTTACAGGAAAATCATGTTATATATTTAAAAGGAAGAGTAAATTCTACATAATAGAGTTGCCTTTTCATGGACAATCATCTTTTTTTCTATTCTACTATGTTATAGAAATGTTTGTTTTATTTCCTAAGTTCAGAATAAAATAATCATTTTCTTAAAAGTTTAAAAATAAGTAAATTAATTAATCATCAAGTATTTATTAACTACCAACTGTGTGCTAGACAATGCAGCTAGGTGTCATAGTGGAATACAATGCTGTGCCCCAGTCAGGAAGACTCCTGTTTCTGAGTTCAAATTTGGCCTCAAACACTCACTTGCTGTATGACCCTGAGTAAGTCACTTAAGTGTCATCTGTAGAATTAGCTGGAGGAGGAAATGGCAAACCAGTCCAGTATCTTTGCCAAGAAAACCTCAAATGAAGTCATGAAGAATCAGACAGGACTGAAATGACTGAACAGCATGTGATGGATATTGGAAATGACAAAAAGAGGGGTGGGGGTGGGAAACAGTCCTGGCCTTCAGGGAGGTTCTACTTTAGTAGGGGAGACAATCTGTGCAGAATCTGTATGAGAGGCTTTTCACACATTCTTAACCCCAATTAATACAACTAACCAGGAGTTCTCTGACCCTGAACCCATTACCAGGTGACAATGCCCCTTTGATTGAGTCATGCAATCAATCAAATGTGTAAACGCAGAGGGAAAGATTACTAGAAACCTCTGTGGAATCAGTCAACCAAAGGTGTGAACTAGGTCTTGAGGATCGAAGTGGTGGAGTTTAGGAGGAAATAAGATGAAATATTTGGGGATTTGGGGATTGGATAGACCCTTAGACATACCTCTGGGGCCATGGATATTGGAGAACAGATACACACACACACACATACACACACACACACACACACACACACACACACGGAACAAGTTTCTAGTCAGCAGTTCTAGGGTAGGTCAGAGGCAGGACAAACACGGCTACTACTGCTGTGAGCTCAGCAACATCAACAAACACAAACATCCGCCAACTGCCAATGACTTCCCTCTTGGGCTACCTAGTGAATACTTTGGATGTATGTGGGATGTGCTTGAGTAGCACCTTCTGTGGGATACTTGACCAACCCCCATTGACACTGGTGGGTTCAATTCCAAGAGGCTTTTATCTATTATCTCCTTCAGTACCATGAGATGCTGTTCTTCTCCCCACTTTGCAGATGAGGAAGACTTAGGCTCCAAGACACTAAACAGTTTGCCTGAGGACACCCAGCTGGTGTCTGAGGCAGGATTTAAGGCCAGCTTTTCCTGATTCTAAAACCAGCGTCTTCCCTATGGGTCATGGTGCTTCTCAAGAGAAGGAGCTTAATAGCTTCGAGCTCTCCAAATTTATTTGAAAGCAGACTGACAAACAGCAAAGCTTTGACACAGCACGGAAAGGACTTTCCTTTTACAAGAGAAGTTAGCGTCAGCCCGAGTTGTGACATGGAGAGGGAGCTGGGTTTGGAGCAAAGACCTCTGCTATGGGTTACCAGTGTTTTCTGGGACAGGGCATTTAACCTTTCTGAGCCTCAGTTTCTCCTCTGTAAAATGCAAGGGTTGGACAAGATGATTCCTAAGGAAGGGGTTCTTCAGCTTTGTGTCCATCTGCTGAAGCTTGTGGATACTTCTCCAAACACTGTGTGGATGTACATGTATACACACACATATTTACATGCATACATAGACACATAGGGTTGTAGGGGAAAGAACCCAAGTGTATTTTTAAGTTATCAAATACATTTTATTTGTTTACATTACATATAAAATGTTTATACATATAATATCTCTAAGAGAATTTTTAAATGATATATAAAATAAAAAAAGTTATAAAGGAAACCAACTTCATTGAAAAGTAGTTATAAACTGTCTTATATATTTATATCACATATAAAAATGTATGTATGTATGTAATATCTCAAAGAATGTTTTAAAATACATATATAAAGTGCATAGGATTGCAAAGGAAACCAACTTTATTGAAAACCAGTTACCAACTATATGTTAAAACACATTCGCAGGCTTGGGACTGAGAACCCTGGCTCTCAGATGTCTCCCAACTCTAACCTGTGATTATGAGAACATTTTCACCTCTCCACTTGTCACCTTGTCTCACCAAAGGCAGCTGAGCACCTTATTGCTCCTTCTGACATCATTACCTTAGACTCCTGATCTGTGAGAAAGGGCTTCCTTCAATTCTAATCCCAATCTTTCCACTTAATCTGTGTGACCTTGGGCAAGTAATTCCCCCCTTTCTAGAAGTCAGTTTTCTTGTCTATAAAATGAGGGATTTGCGTTAGATGTCCTATGGGAACCCTTGCAGCCCCAATGTCTTGGGATCTTGTGACTTGCCTACGTGATTTCTGGGACTTGTTTCAGTGGTTCCAAGGAAGTACAGACAGACCCAACCTTGATTTGCTCAACTGGCGATAAGTGATAGTCTCCACACGTTAGACAGGAACTCTTGGGATTAGCCGGGGGAGAGCTCGGTTTTCCTGTTTCCCTGGTGCCTCTTTTCAGATGGCTCCAGCCATGCAAGACAGTGAGAGGGGAAAAAATGCTGTGTAAGAAAACATTTGCCCAAACATTAAGAAAAAAAAACCACTGCTAAGTCAACCCAGACTTTTGGAGGACGGTACAAAGCGTCCCTTCCATCCACAGCAGCCCCATCTGCGCTCTTGAGGAAGCTAATCTGGGGAGCAGACAAATGATAAAAGGCTCTCTCGTCTTCACCTCGGATCCTCGCTCTTGACAGCTCAGATTGGCTCCTCTTAGTCAAACCAAAGCTTCCCTGACGGGGGAGGGGGGAGGGGGCGGGGGCGGCTTGGAGGAGGGCTTCGCTTCAGACCGAGTAGCAGCTCACTGGCTGCCCTTGTCTGAGGAGCTACCCTGATGGAAATGTGCCCAGGACAGTGCAGAGGTCTCCTTTCTGCTGGCCAGGTGTGACTGCCACACTGAGTGAAACTGGGGGAGGCAGACGCTTCTTTATCACTGCTGCCACAGAAGAGAATGAAGGCAGCTGTCGGGCAGGACCTTGAACGGCGAGACGGGGCTGTCTTTGGCTCTTGTCACATAGAGCCTGGAGGGTCTAGCCCTTTCCTGTCACTGTAAGGATATTGAGGTGCAAAAGCGCTAAATGTTTCGCTAAAGGTCACACCAAGGGTGGGTGAGAGACATGGCTGAATCTGCTCAACAGTAAACCCTGACTCTTCGAACTGTAAGATCTTCATGGCCAGATGTCAGCCCCTGGAGCCCCCGATTTGAGTCTCCCCTTGGAACAAAGGAAAAGAGAAGTATAACAGCTAAGACAGAGATGCTTCTGGTGTTGGATTCAATATTCCGCACCCATAGATCCCCACCCCTCCACACACACATACACCTCCCTGCTCAGAGGAGAGAGAATGGAGGGCAGGGTTGCACAAAACAAACAGAGGAGTGAGGTTCCACTGTCTCTGACAGAAACGAGCTGTGAGAACTTGGGCAGGTCTCTTAGATGGGTCCGGGAGCTCAACAATCCAAACCTGCCAGTTTACTTAGGAATTAAATGAAACCCAGACTGATGACCTCTTAAGACCTGTAGCGGGTTTGAATCCTGACTGTTATTTGCTATCTATGTGACCTTAAGCAGGTCTTGTCTCCTCTCTAGACCTCAGTTTCCCTACTGTGAAAATGCAGGCTTAGACTAGATGACCTCTAAGGTCCTTCCCAACTCACTCTGAATCTATGATGCTGGCGCTGGTTTGGGTTTTGTATTTCTAGGGTCAGGATTGTTCTCTGAAGTCAGGACCAAAGTTCACCTTCCTCTTAGCATTCTTTTCATCCATGTTGTTGTCATAGTATATACTGTCCTTGTGGTTTTGCTAGCTTCACTCTGCATTGGTTCAGAGGACTCCTCTCATGCTTCTCTGTATTTCCTTTACATCTGATGTGACATGATCCATTGTGTTTCTAGACCCCAGTCTGCTCAATCATTCTCTAATCAATGGGGACAGTTCTTTGCGACTACAAAAGTTTTGCTTATAAACCTTAAGTTAAAGCTACAGTCTTCTTGAGACAGATATCTCTACCCTCTCCAGAGAGCTGTATGAACTACTACAATAGAATGTCTTCCCCAGTCCAGGAATAACAATAGCAACATTTATTCAGTGTCTCCTCTGTGCCAGGCACAGTGCTAAACACTTCACCACCATCTCATTTGAGCCTCACAAAGCCCCTGAGAGGTGGGTGTCATTATGTCCATTTTACAGATGAGGAAGCTGAGGCACACAGACTTGCCCAGAGTCATACAGCTGGTCAGTGTCTGAGTGCAGACTTGAACTCAGGTCTTCCTGCCTCCTGACTTGGAGCTCTGGCTCTGTGCCACCTAGACAGAAAAGAATGTGAATGTGTGGTTCACATAACGTGAGAATAGCAAAAGGCAGTATGGGAGCACCAGCAGCATCTGAAGACCATGACCTAGAGTGGAGGTAACTAGAAGGATGCAACCATGGCCTAGGCCCTTCCTGAAGGCGAATCCTGAGGCAGACAGGAAAAACAGGATGATGCCAACGGGCCGAGGGCAGTCGCTGGAACTTCAGCTGGTATGATGCTGCTGCTGGCATCCAGCGAGCAATCCCGCTTTCCTACCTGCATTCTCACTGGTTTTATGAGGAGTGGAAATCAGTGAGGAGCTGCCCTGGACCATAAGGTACCCCCCCCTTTGTCTCTCTGTCTCTGTCTCTCTGTCTCTGTCTCTCTCGTCCCCTCTCTCTGTCTCTGCCTCTGTCTCTCTGTCTCTCTCTCTGTCTCTCTGTCTCTCTGTCTCTCTGTCTCTCTCTCTCTCTCTCTCTCTCTCTCTCTCTCTCTCTCTCTCTGCCTAGCAGGGTATAATAGAAAGAGAACCACAGAATCTGAGTGTCTGAAGGGACCTCAGATGCCACCTCAGACCACCAGACCAGCAAAGCCTCACCAGAGGATGTGCCCAACATAACACACTTGACACATTTGGAGAAGGTAGGATCCAGACATCTGCCTCCATCCCTAAATCCCTTCCCTTCATTGTGTCTTCTGTTCCCCAGAAGACTGAAAATTCTCTGGGGGTAGATTATCTCCCTTTTTCTTGTTTTTCTCTACACCCAGCACAATGCCTGGCATGGCCTAAATTTGTTGATTTTTTGAAGAGACCTTGAAATCAACAGTTAGAGGAGGGAAGTGATTTGTCTAAAGTTACTCATAGTAAGACAGACCTGGATCCAAACATGTTGTCCATCCCACTGCACTGAAATCATGTCTTTGTTATTGAATATTTGAAGATGTTTTCTATAGACAAGGAAATGGGCTTTTTTCTACATTGTACCAGAAACAAAACTATTAGGAATGAGAGACAGAGGTTTTGGGTCCACATCAGAAGGAAGGTTCCAACAGCAGAGCTGTCCAACCGATGGCACGAGAACTGACCATCACTTCCAGTGACGGGCCTGAGGAAGGTGGAGAGCTGGCAGAGACCCTGGGCAGTGTCTAGTGCTACCTTCTAATCCTGTAATTGAAGAATCTCAAGCCTGGAGAGATGAGGTTGCTAAGCAAGTCATCCATTAAAATGGCAGCAGAGTTCACATTAGTGCCCAGGTCCCCAGCTCCAAATGAACAGGTAGAGGTTGGACTAGGTGGCATCTGAGGTCCCTTCAGACACTCAGATTCTGTGGTTCTCTTTCTGTTATACCCTGCTAGGCATTAACCAGCTAATGGCACATTGGAGAGAGTACTGGGCCTGGGATCAGTTCAAAGCCAGCCTCAGTACCAACTGGATGTATGATCTTGATGGAGTCACTTGACCTCCTGTTTGCCTCAGCTTCCTCATTTGTAAAATGGGGATAATAATCTCACCCACCTCCCAAGGTGACTGTGAGGATTCAATGGGATATTTGGAAGCCATTTACACAGTGTCTAACACATAGTAGGTACTCCTTTCCTTCAATGCTTCCTCTGAAGCATTTGAGCAGCTATGTCACCAACAGACAAGGATACTATAGGCTTTAGATCCATGGTCTCATGTATTTATTTTTGTATTGTATGGAAGAAGTAGTCTGGCATAGTGGAACCAGCTAGATCTGAGTTCAAATTCTGCCTTAGATACTTACTAAAAATAGTAATAGATAAAAATAGCAGAATCCATTATATTTCTGCCTAGATTTAAAAAAAAGCAGGATTAGCAATCGTGGTCTCAGACAAAGCAAAACAAAAAAATAGAACTAGCTAAAAGAGATAAGCAGGGAAACGACATTTTGCTAAAAGATACCATAGACAATAAAATAATTTCAATATTAAACAAATGGTGCAATGTATCCAAATTCTTGCAAGAAAAGCTAGGTGGATTACAGAAGGAAACAGTAAAACTATATTATTGGGAGACCTCAACATTCCCCTCTCAGAACTAGATCAATCTAAACATAAAATAAGCAAAAAATAAATTTAGCAGATGAAAAGAATTTTAGAAAAGTTACATATGATAGATCTTTGGAGAAAATTGAATGGAAATAGAAAGAAGTGTGTCTTATATTTCAGATGGACATAATATCTTCACAAAAATTAACCATGCATTAGGGCATAAAAACTTCACAAACAAATGCAGAAAAGGAAAAATATTAAATGCATCATTTTTCACATCACCATGCAATAAAAATAGCATTCAATAAAGGGTCATGGAAACCCAGATTAAAAAATAATTGGAAACTAAATAATCTAATCCTAAAGAAGGAGTTGGTTAAAAAACAATTCATAAAAACAATCAATGATTTCATTAAAGAGAATGACAGGAATGAGACAATAGACCAAAACTTATTTGATGCAGCCAAAGCAGTATGTAACATAAAATTTCTATCTCTAAATAATTACATCAATAAAATAGAGGGGGAAAAAACCAGATCAATGAATTGGGCATACAATTAAAAAAAGAAAAAATCCCCAATTAAACACCGAATAGGAAATCCTGAAAATCAAAGAAGAAGTTAATAAAATGTAAAGTAAGAAAATCATTGAGCTAACAATTAAAATGAGAAGACAGCTCTATGAAAACAACAACAAAATGGAGAAACTACTGGTTAATTTGATTTTTTTTTAAAAATAAGAAAACTAAATTCCCAGTGTCAAAAATGAAAAGGATAAGTGCACCACCAATGAAGATGATGTTACAGCAATTGTTAGGAACTATTCTGATGAATCATATGTCAATAAATCTGAGAATTTACATGAAATGGATGAATATTTACAAAAATACAAATTGTCCGGATTAATAGAAGAGGGAATAAAACATCTTTAAAAAAAAGAAACCTCTCTCTTAGAAAAAGAAATTGAACAAGTCATAAATGAGCTCCCTAAGGAAAAATCCCAGAACCAGATGGATTCATAAATGAATTCTACCAAACATTTCAAGAACAATTAATTCCAATACTATGTAAACTGTATAAACTAATAGGCAAAGAAGGAGTCTTACCTAATCCCTTTTATTACATAAATATGGTACTGATATATAAACTAGGAAGAGTGAAAACAGAGAAAACAGAGTATAGCTCAATTTCCCTAATTAGTATTGATGCAAAAATTTTAAATAAAATACTAGCAAGAAAATTACAGCAATATATCAGAAAGATCATACACTATGGCTAGGTGGAATGTGTACCAGAAATGCAGGGTTGATTCAATATTAGGAAAGCTTTCAGCATAATTGACTGTACAATAATAAAAGTAAACAAAAATCATATGAAGCATGCTTTTTTTTGGGGGGGTCCTGCATTTTATTTTGCAACATGGCTTATATGGAAATATTTCACATGACTGGACATGTATGTCATTCAGTTGTTTCAGTCCTGTTCAAAACTTTATGGCTCCATTTGGGTTTTTTTTGGCAAAGACACTTGAGTGGTTTGCCATTTCCTTCTCCAGCTCATTTCATAGATGATGAAACTGAGGCAAACAGGGTGAAGTGACTTGTCCAGGGTCACAAAGCTAATTAATGTCTGTGACCAGATTATCAAATTGAAAATCTACATCAAATTTTAAAAAGAATTCTGAATTCTCTCCCTCCCTCTTACTCCTCCTTGAGAAGGCAAGTAATTTGATATAATTATGCATATGCAAATTTCTTGCCTCCTCAAGGAGGGGTAAGAGGGAGGGAGGGAATTCAGAACTCAAATTTTTCAATGAATATTTAAAGTAAATATATGATATTTTTTAAAATAAAGAAATATTTGTTCTGCTTTTTGAGACAGAGAGGGAGAGGGAGAGACAAGGAGAGAGAGGAGGGAGAAAGTGAAAGGGAAAGAGTTCTCCAACAGATAGCTGTGTAATTGAAAGGATTAACCACACTGACAAAATTATGGATGCTTAGAGTATTGAATTATGGTATTTCTCCTGAATACAGAGAACTTCAATTACCAGTACTTAGGACAGTGTCTAGCACATAATAGGCTCCCCATAAATGCTCAGTGATTGATGGATGTTGTTTAGATAAATTATTGTCTCCTCCCCCATCAGCCAGGATGTTGAACAGCAGAGCTACTTGCCCAGGAGACATTCCACCTAACAGCTGGAAAGTCAGTTCAAGAGAGTTCTGGGCATAGGTGAGTAGGCACAGAGAGACAGAGAGACAGTTATTTGAGGTCAGTAGCAGCTTTAAGGAGCATGAACCTGCTGCAAAAAAGAGAGAGAGAGAGAGACAGAGAGAGACAGAGACAGAGAGAGACAGAGAGCGAGCTGGTCATGATTTCAGAGAGTTAGCATTGGCTGTGAAGAAGTGAGCTTTGTGAGGATTTCATCAGGATAAAAAAGACAGTAAAGCCAAGACCCAAAAAGCCAGTAACCTGGGTCATTGTGTATTTCCTGTGTGTACACACCTCAAACGCATGTGACGCTGTTTTGTCAGCTCTTCTCATGGACATTGTATGTTTTTGTGGGAGAGTGTTTCCCAGGTTCATAGCGGGAATGTTTTACAGCTATTATGCCTAATCTTCCACCTTATTAAATGCCTTTGCCAATAGCTAATTTTGTCTACTGGATTATTAAGAGGAAGATCACCAGTGGGGGCTCATGTACAGCATGGCTTTTAGTATGAATCTCCAGAGTGACCTATGGGCATTAGTCACATGCCTGAGGTCCCAAATTGTGCATGTGTAAGCAAGTTGAGAGTGTAGCCCCTAAGGGGGGGGGAGGTGAAGTTGATAACCTTTGCTCTATTTATCTCACAGAGTTGTCAAGAAGGAAGTGATTAGCTGCTACTGTCTTTCATTATCCCTTCTTTCCTAGCTTCTTCCTCATTCCCTATGAACACTCCCCAGCCTCCCTATCTGTAGTAGAGTAACAAAGCTAACTTTCCTTTTTTATCTTACTACCTACTTCAAGCTACTCTTCTATCTCTCAGTGAAAATTCACTGTCACTGTGACATGTCAGCAAAGATACTCATCATCTCATTGGCTCTCTTCTGACCACACATTCAGCCTTCCCATCTCTCTGTAATCTGATTTATGTCTAAAAACCTGGTCTTCCTTTCTTTTGCTAATGGTAACCCAGTGCTCCCAATCACTGAAGATTGGCAACTCAGCCACCTTGAACCCTTCTCTTGCTCTCATCCTCAACATCCAGTAAGTTGCTAAGACCAATCAGCCCTCATCCACCACAACCGCACTCTTTGCCGGCTCCCATGGCTACTATTTTAGGTTGAGCCCCATCACCTGGCACCTGGATGACTGTAATTGCTGTCAGCTGACCTTGGGCCTCCTGGCTCTTCCTTCCCCTTTCTTCACAGAGCTCACAAAGTTATCTTCCAAATGCAGAGGACTGAATGCATCATTCCAATATGCAATAGCCTTAAGTGTCTTCCCATCTCCTAGTGAGAAAGAGAACAAACTCCTTGGCCTGTTTTTAAGGCCCTTCTTTAATTCTTCTCCAACCATCTTCAAGGCGTATTTCACTCTTCTCTGCTTTGTCCCTCAACATTCCAGACAAACTACACCACCCCTCATCTGTGCCCTTTCTATGTGTGTATTCAGATTGTCCCCATGCCTAGGATTAGTGTTCTTCCCCACTCTTCTCTTGGGAGACCTTCTTCAAAGCCAACTTCAAATGCCACCACTTACAAGAAGCCTTCTCAGCTTTGAAATGTTCCCTCCCTTTTGGAGCCTTTCATAGAACTCTGAAATCTCTGTAGCATCTAGTCCTGGGACTTCACTCATCAGCCAGGCCTGCCCTGCAGCCTGCTCACCATGGAGTGGTCTTCCACAAGGCCCAACTCTCTTCTCCTGTTGGCCAATTTCTTCTGCAGCCTCCACTTTGTGGTAGGGTCCAGGTTGACCCACCTTCATTCTCCTCTTGGCCTACTTTAAAACCATGGCCACACCATGCTTTTGTATGCATCATTGCTGGTGCTTGGCCTAGTACCTAGTGCCTTGTAAGAGCTTGATAAATGTTTGTTTCCTTCCTTCCTTCCTTCCTTCCTTCCTTCCTTCCTTCCTTCCTTCCTTC
>CM053593.1:2385475-2402518 GCA_028646575.1 Pseudocheirus occidentalis | reverse complement strand
GGGGGTTAATCTCGGCTAAAAAGATGAGCCCTCCTCAGCTTCATTATCGTGTGTTCCCCAGGCTACATAACTTATCTTGTCAAACAGTCGCAAAAACCACTCCTTAAATAGATGTAGAAGGATTTTATAGGAATGTTTATGATATTGAATGGCTCTGTATACAAGTTGAAAATGCCCAGGGTCAATCACATTTTAAAGCCAACCTCCCATAACAAACATCTGTAAGAAGTCCTGTAAAAGGCAGGGGGAGGGGTGTTATAAATCAATTTGTGGATGTTTAAAAATAAAACATATTTGCCTTTCTTTCTCCAAGTCCATTTTGTCCACGTGGGGCTTCCCCAGGGTCAGCCCTTAACAATATGGCAAAGTGAGATGGATTGCTCTTTGGCCTCACCCCATCCTGCCCTCCCCAAAAGATCCACCCTGCTTGACCTGAGACTTTCACCCTGTTTCCAGGTCCCAGCCTGCCCTGTTGCCCCCAGTGCATACACCACTCTCTGCCTCACTCCTGCCAGCTCCCCAGGGCTTGAATGAGCCTCAGATTTGGAGGCAAAGAACTTGAGATCAAATTACAGCAACCCTACTCACTCCCTGTTTGAGCAGGGGGTGCTGAAGCCAAATCAAACTGACCCCTGAAATCAGCAAACAGAATAAATCAGGGTTTGTTTGGTGGTGTGCTGATGGTCTAGACTTAAGAAGGTGTTGGAGAAACTCAATGCAGATTAAGGTGAAATGTGTGCCTTGGGTATGTTCTATTTTTGGAGAGCTTGATGTTAGACATTTACCAGAATATCTTTGTCCTTACTCTCTCTGCCCCATCTTCTTCAGCTGCACAATACAGGAGGTGGGCTAGGTGGTCTGTGAGCTCTCCTCTGTCTCTAAACCTATGGTCCTTTCAGAACCCAGCTAACTGCCTAACTACTCTGATAAATGGATTCCTTCGAAGGTGATCATAGGAGATATCGAAAGAGAGATGCTTGGATAACACGTGTCATTTACTGATCCAACTTTTGGTCATTGGTACCCATGAATGACTCTTAGGTGGGAATCCTAATCTAGGCAGACTAAGGAGTGAGAGAAGGTCATTCAGGTGGCCAAGGGATATGAACAAGCAGCTTTCACAAGAAGAAATCCAATTTATCTACAACATATGGAAAAAGTTCCAAATCACTAGTAGTCAGTGAATTATAAATTAAAATTCTACCTAATACACATCAGACTGGCAAAATGTAACAGAAAAAGAGGGAATCAACCAATGTTGGAAGGGGCTGTGAGAGAAGAGGCTGCACGATGGTCTGTTGGGGGAGTTGGGAATTGGTTCAGGTTTTCTGGAAGGCAGTTTGGAACTCTGTCCCAAAGTTACTCGGCTAGGTTAGATTTTGACCCAGCATAATCACTGTAGGTCTATACCCCCGAAGAGATTTAAAAAAAAGAAACATTCTTATGTGCACAATATTCTTTATAGCAGCTCTTTTTGTGGTAACAAGGAGCTGAAAACCAAGGGTGCCCAAGGGGTGATGATCTATGATTGTGATAGAAGGTTATTCTGCTGTAACAAAGGATGAGAAACTTAGATTCAAAGAAAACTGGGAAGACTTAGTTGAAACAATGCAGAATGAAGTGAACAGAACCAGGGAAGAGTCAACATCATAAAACTGATCATTTCTGGAAGACTTCAGAAGTTCAATCAATGAAACAAGCTTCCTGGATACCTGAAGACCAAGGACACTTCCAAGAGCTAGGGAGCCGGGAAGGGGCAGAAGTTGGAGTGAGTTTCTGGCCTTGGCCAGGGTGGGGATCTGTTTTCTTTGAATATGCATGTTTGTTACAAAGATTTTGCTTCTCCTTCCTCCCTGCAATAGGTGGGAGGGAGAAAAAAAAATACGCTTCACAGCTGAAAAACTAAAAATTAATTTAAAAGGAATCCATGAAGGCCTTTTCCAGCCCTTGAAGTGATCATCTGAGGGCACCTCCAGGCCAGCCCTCCCTCCAAAAGTGTTGGACAAGCACTGCCTTTGCCTTTTGGCTTTTCATTGAGGACCTTGTCAATCCCACCCTCCAGGTCGATTAGCAAGAAGGCTAGGGAAGCGCTCTGGATTTCAGCTTCCTTTTTAGCAGGCAGGAAAAAAAATGAATAAATTTAAGAAAGGGGTTGTGGGTTTTTTTTTTTCCTTTTTGGCAGGAAGAAAAATTGTCATTAACAAGAGGACACTCTGAGCTTGCACCCAATGCCCCTCTGTGGAAATTTAGAACTCCCAAGTAGACAGACAGCAGTGACTATGAGGCTCTATGAGGGGAAATGTTCCTTGCAGGTACTTCCCATGAAATTCCCAGCTCATTAGGGTTGCCATTTCTTTTGGTGTTAGATTTCAGTTTTGAGCAAGGAGAGGCTGATGTCAGAGCCTTTTCAGAAGCCTCTCAGAGCCTTCTATATGCAGGAATGACTTACCTACAGTTGGGCATTTTTAATGCCAGTCAGGGGTGCCAGAGGAGGTGGCATTAATTGTGGAGTCAGTAGGAGTAGGTTTAGATCTCAGCTAGGCCCCCTATGACTTAGTTTCCTCATCTAAAAAACAAAGGTGATGGGCTCTATCAGGGACCCCCAAGGGCCCATCAACTTCCAGGGGCCCAAGAACTTGGGTAGGAAAAAATGGCCCCCTTCTTGTTACCTGCCTCTATTTTCAACGGAGCATTTGCTTCAGTGCCTGAACACATGATTCTGAGAAGGGGTTGGTGGGCTTCACCAGACTGACCTGCCAGACTGTCTGGGACATAGAAACAGCAAAGGACATCTCTTCTGTAAGGTTCTAGCTTGCCATCGATGCTTCCAAGCTGATTTACTTCAGTGTCCCCTTTCTAATGGAAGTTTGTATCCCTTTGCCAAGGTCCCAGTCCATCATGCTAATTTTCCCAGAGTGTGACACAGGGGGCAGTGATGGATTTGGAGATCAAAGGCTCTGGGCTGTGCTCCACCTCACTTATCGGGGTCCTCTCTGACTCTTGGGAGGGCCAGACTAGCTGACCTCTGGGGTCTCTTTTGGCTCCAAATGAATCATCCCAGAAGAAAGTAAAAAAGAAGAAAATAGAACCTTTTTTTTCATTCACTAAGAGTTGGTGGTGATGCCCATTCTCTCTGTCTCAGTTACAGAGTCTGTCCCCCTCCCCAGCAGTGCAGAAGTAATTTTCCTCAGCAAGCCCTGCTCGGTCCCTGGGGCTGAACTCCCCGAGCACCCGCCTTCTCAGTTTGCAGAGGCTTCATCCCAAACCTTTCCCTCCCTCCCTCCCTCCTTGGCCTGCAGCCACAGGCCTGGTATGGGCCACCCAAGGCTGAACCAGAATGAATTCCAGGCCAGCTCCCCCAACCATCCTGGCGTTTGTTCCCCCCATCCCAGCTCACATACTCGATGGTGGGCTCTGAGAGCTGAGGCGAGGAGCATCCCCAGACCCCCAGAATCCAGCTAAAATGCCAGGGAGCAGGAAGATGGAAGGAGAGGGAACTTCAAAGGGTCTCGTCTAGACAACACTTTCCTGTCTCAGGGAATTGTTGGCAGCCCCCACTCAGATGGAGACAAGAGCGCAAAGAGGCCTGTCAACCCTTATTGAGTCTAGGTAATGGTACAAGGTAATTTCTTCTGATAATGTCACCAAAAAAGGAAATCCTACAGACTAAACCGATTAAGACCTCAAGGGAGACGTCATCTGAATGAAGTTGTTTGGGTTTTTTTCCCTATTTTAGGGGGGGGGTTGGAGGAGGGGAGGTGGAGGTCAGGGGGGAGACTATTGGTTTTGAGACCTTTTTCCTATGGGAGGCAGGACTGAGGGGCGCAGTCTTTTGAGCAGAAACACTGTAAGGACTTGAAGAAGTGGACAGCACTATTGCCCCAGTTAGCTCTTCCTGGATTTTATCATCCCGTGCTCCAAGAATTGGAAACCATTTCCCTTTATAAAAAGAGAGCTCTGAGTTTGTGAAAAGAAGACAACAAGCTTTTCTTTCTTTCCATCCTTCCTTCCTTTTTTCTTCCTTTCTTCCTCTCTTTTCTAGCTTTTCTTGAAGTCACATCTTTACAGGTAATTAAGAAACATTGGCTTGTTGACCCTGAATGTTTGTTCTGATACATCATTTGCTATTACCAAGAAGGAGAAAAAATATGCCTTGCAGCTTTTGGAACCAGCTTTTTAATGTTTGAATGTGTGTGTGGGGACCCTTGGCCCTGAAGGGGGATGGTGAAAGAGAACAACAATTGGCTTCTTGCCTTGAGGTCCCAGCGCTTGTGTTTTTAATGTGAGATGGACTCTCTCAGCCTTAGTCCCTTCACAGAAATAGTCTGGGATGTTCCTTTCCCTCTCGCGACAAAGATCCCTTGAAGATCATTGAGTCGTAGAGTCCCAGCTGGGAAAGTCCTTTTCGAGCTTCAATGAATGGATTCAACTCTAGTAAGCTCCGATGAACTCTAGCAGGTCACACCCATGCCTGGCTAGTGACCAGCCCCTGCTATTAGATCTTGGATCTCACTGCCCTCCATGGGCACACCTGGGATAGACTGGGTGTCTTGGCAACCTCCTCCTTCCTGGCCAGGTAACCTAGATGATGGAGCCACATGGCTCCCTGGTACGTAACTGTGTCTCTTGCTCTCAGGGCTTCTTAACCCTGATTTGATGATCTGTGACATCTGCTGAGCTTTGAAAGTGTATTGGAAGCAGCTAACCCCAGCTGTCCATGGCTGAGTAGAGTTCCTCAGAGAATGAGAAAGCTTGAGAAGGGTTTTTCAGAGTGGCATGTTGTGGTGTAAACAGTGTTGACTTGGCACCAGAGAGCCTGAATTCGAATCTGACTTTTCTGTTCACTCCCTACAGGAATTTAAACCACTTGCCCATGGTCTCCTCAGCTACATAATGAAAGGTCAGATGAGATGATCCCTGCAGCCAACAAAAAGATGGGGAAACTGAGAGCAAGTGAGGAGCCTGGGGTCACAGTGTATAGAAGACAGTATTTGGACTCAGTTTTTCCTAACTCCCAAGTCCAGCGTTCTGTCCATGTGGTGGATGCTGCGCTGCCCAACAGTGGGCAGAGTCTAGAGCAGCGGTTCTCAACCTGTGGGTTATGTTCAATTTGTAACAATGAAAATACATCCTGCATATCAGATATTTACATCACGATTCATAACAGTAGCAAATTTACAGTTATGAAGTAGCAACGAAAATAATTTTATGGTTGGGGGTCACCACAACATGAGGAACTGTATTAAAGGGTCGCGGCATTAGGAAGGTTGAGAACCACTGGTCTAGAGTCAGGGAAAAGGTGGCTCTGAATCCTCATCCTGTAGACGCTCACTGACTGTATTAGCAGGGGAAGGTTGCTTGAGACTTTCTGAGCCTCAGCTACCTCCTCTGTAAAATGGGGGTGAGAAGACGGATGGAGAGCTGACCTTGAGGAGAAGGATCTGGGTTCAAGTATTGCTTCAGACTCATAGATGGCTGGGTGACCCTAAACAAATCACTTACTTATCTCTCAGCAACCTCAGGAAATAAGACCATAAACTGCAGCTCCACAGCCAGTCTTCCTTGGTGCTGAGAATTTCCATACCAAGAGTCCTCAATACCAACAAAATCACTAACTGACCTGATTTTTTGTTTTAACAGGAATAATCATATCCATAACACCCCTCCTGGGATTGTTGTAAGCCAAAGTTTCTCTGTGTATATTAAAGGACTCTAGAAATGTCAGACTCTCATATAGATGCCTTTTCTCAGGTGGCAAATGTAGATAGACTTTGGCTCAATATAAGGAAAATATTATAACAATTGTAATTGTCTAACAATTCAAAGACTTGTAAAGTGTGAGCTCCCCATCACAAGAAGCATTAAAACAGAAACTGTGATCACAATGCACTGGAAGAAAGCAGTAGATGACCAATCACATCCCTTTGTTGATTCCGTTGATTCCATGAAACATTAGAAAATAGTTTTCACTTGTAAGTAATTACATATCGCTGAAACAATTTCGTTTTCACTATTTATTTGCCCTAGCAATAATTAAGTGGTTTACCAAATTCAAAGAGAGAAAGGAAAAGAAAGGGGAGATGCCTTCTTTCCGGTTCCCCTTCATCACAAATTCAAAATGAGCAGCATCTCGGTTAGTGAGATGTGGCTATATATGGAGGTGAGTCAGGCCCAGTCCAGGGGTCTCTACAATTAGATTCCATACACAGCATTGGGAGGACTGCCCAGTGGTCCCTGAGCTACTCCCCAATTGTTCGAGAGCAGTCACAGACACACTTGCTGGCACGTGGCTGCTCTCTGAGTTCAGTCAGCAGCTGTAGAAAAGCTAATCATTCTTGTTAGTCAGAGACTGTTGGATGGGAAGCAGTTTGCCAGGCAAGGACAAAAAGGACCCCAGCAGCTTCCAGGTTCCTCGATGCCTCCTCAAGAGAAAATGTGTCACTCAAACAGAAATCAATCTGGGCCAATCATCCTTATTGGGGGGGAGGAGGGTGGAAAATGAATCCAAGGAAATGCAGTCTATGTCTCCTTCCTAAGTACTCATTCTCATTCAACTACTTTGTAAAGGACAGCAATTTGAGTCTACTTATGGTTATGAGCATTAGGTGAAATATTTATAGACATTTGTCTCCATTAAACATTTGGATGAAATGCAAAGTTAACCCTCTGTGTGTCTGCAAGAACTTTCTTGAAGTCTTTTATTTGGATGGAGGGATCCCTTTTCTCTCCTGACTAAGATTACTTTAGCAAATCATTTGACTCAAATAACTATGTTCAAGGAAAATTTTGTTTAGAGGGAAAATGTTGCCTACAGTATTCATTTTACAAGTGCAAAATTTCTCATTGTAATTTATTAATATAACCCTAAATCTGTGCTCTATTGAGCTTGGCAAATGAAACAAAAACATCCCTATCTGAATATAGACACATTTCTATCAGGTAAGACTTTATCACCCTCAATGGAAAAAAAAAATCTAAATAGTATTTTATTAAGATAAAGAAATCCAAATTTATTAGGTAGAATTTTGTCCAAAAATTCAAAATCCTTTCTCCCTCCCTTCTTCCTCTCCCTCTTTCTCTCCTTTCCCTCCCTCCCTTTCTATTTTCCTTCCTTATTCACTTTCTGCTCCTCTTCCTCCTTCCTCTCCTCCTCCTTCTTCCTCCTCCTCCTCCTCTTCTTCCTCCTCCTCCTTCTTCCTCCTCCTCTTCCTCCTCCTCCTCCTTCCTCTTCTCTTCTACCTCCATCTCCTCCTTTTTCTTCTCTTCCACTCTCCGTTTCTGTTTTGCCTCCCTGTTTGTATCTCTTTCCCTCTCTGTCTTTATCTCTCTATTTCTGTCTCTCCTTTTTCTGTCTTCTTTCTGTGTGTATCTATTTCTTTCTCTTTTCTCTGTCAATTTTTGTGTCTTTCTGTATCTCTCTCCCTCAGATATGAAGCAAATACAAATTATCCAGCTCTTTATTCTGACTTTAGAACACTAAGAAAATGAAACATAGACACGTGGTCATAATGCAGATACAATGATATCTGTCTGCTTAACCAATAGAGAAAAGCTGATACTGTAAATTCATGCTTTATGGTGACTGATCAAACCCAGTGGTTCACATACGAGGGAATTCCTTCAGTTTGAAGTTGAACTTTGAAAAAAGCTACAGTGCCTGGAAGCCAGACAGAATATGTTTGGCTCCTTCCATCAAGAGGTCCTTAAGCCCTGTGGACACTCCCAGGAATTCCTTCCCTTGCATCTATTCAAAGAAAGTCAAAGAGAAAGTCCCTCTTCCCAGACTCATGCAGAAGAGTAACCAAGCAGGCTGGCACCTTTGATAGAACATCTGGAGCGCAGCTAAGTTAATGCCAGGGGGCTCCCAGGGTGGAGCCCTATTCCTTGCTCTAAATATAGCTCAGGATCCCTCATTAGACAATCTGGAAATATCTCTGGGATGGGCTCACAGTAGAAAAGAGCAGAAGGACATCACCTAGGTTCTTCACTGAAATGCTTTTGAAGTGTGACTGAATGCCTCAATTCTTCACAAAAGTCTTCCTCAGATTCCCTTTTCCCTTCTTCACACAAACTTTAAACATTTCCTTGAGTTGGGTCTTTGGGGATTTTTCTTTTGATCTTTCTACTTGCTGGCATATTGGCCACTCCTAATAAAGTTAGCACCTACATTTTAAACTACTATTAAAAAGTCTAAGCACTTGCGATGACTCTTAATTTCATACCCTGTGAATGATGATGTGCTGTCTATCAGTTAGAAGTGCATAATTTAGATGAAATGTCACTTTTATTCGTGCATATTTAGTCACGTTTTCCATTGTGGTTTAATGTTCTTGTTCAGGATCAAACTGAGGCAGGATTTGAGTGGATTTCACCCTGACTGCTGGCATTAACCTGAGCAACACTTTCAAAGACAGAAGGCAATTTTTTTCTTTTGGCCCCTTTTTTTTACTTAAAAAAAAATCTAAAAGTGTCCAAGACTTTTTATTTTAAAAAGACAAAGAAAGAACTAACTTGGGCTATTTCTATAGTGCTGTGAATCGCTTAAGATAATGCTTACTAGAGTTGAATCCATTCCATTTGGCTTCACATGGATCCAGCAGCTGCGGTTGTGGAGCGCATGCGTTCCACTGAGCTCACCCATGGTGGCTGTGCGCCATGCTGGGGAGGTGTCGATCCAGACATAAACTTCCATCTCCAGCTTCGTCACCTAATGTTGGAGCTCACTCTGGGGAACTGCTTTATACCAACTACTCTTTCTACCTTGTTGTTCAGTCATTTGACTCCTGTCTGCCTCTTCATGCCCATTCAGGGTTTTCTTGACAGAGATACTGGGGTGCTTTGCCATTTCCTTCTCCAGCTCATTTTACAGAGAAGGAAACTGAGGAAATCAGAGTTAAGTGACTAGCCCAGGGGCACACAGCTAATGTGTGTCTGAGGTCAGATTTGAACTCAGGTCTTCCTGAGTCCAGTAAAGCACTCTATCCACTGAGCCACATAGCTATCCCTGTATAAATGTTAGCAATTATTGCTGTTGTTGTTGCTATTATTATTAGGAAATGTACAAGTAGGAGTCATACGTGACAGTTTTAGAAACTTTACCTTTTAGAATTATCACCACAATCCTGAGGACAGCTACCCTCTGGGCACCCCAATCCATGAGTCTGAGTGAAGTCTGGGAGAAGTAATCCATAGGGGATCCTACATATTTCAATTTTCTCAACTAATTCAAAGCATTTTCCAGAAATTTTTAAATAATTCAAAGCTTCACCAGCAATAGAATGGTTTTCCTCTCTTCCCCTGTCTCCATCCACACTGGTGCCCCTCCCCCAGTCTTTGCTAATTGTTGAGTGTACAGTGATAATTTGGGGTTATTTTAATTATGATTTATTTATTTTATTAGTGATTCTGAACAGTTTTCAGGTAATTGTTGATATATTTTTTCTTTTTTAAAATGACATGTTCATTTGTTAATATCCTGAAGTAACTTCTGTTGGGGAATAGATTTCAGGTTTATGGAGTTGCATGCATTATCTTTAGATGTTTAGATGTCAGGAAATCTATTAAATCTCATCCTAGATCCTGAGAGTATGTTATATTGAATCTCTAGGTGATAAGCTCTGAGTAAACTCCTGCCTATATCTCCTAGGGAGGGGGGAGGGGTGGAAAGTAAGGGAGCTGGTCCAGACTTGTAATTTCATCACTGTAGGGAATGCCTAGTTTGGAAATTCCTCCAGCTAATGTAGGTCCACAGCTTGCCCTTTTTAGAGGGGCACTGAACGGGGGCACTGAGAGGCTGAGGCATTTGCTCAGCATCAACCTCAGAATAGAGCAGAGGCAAAATCTGACAGCATCTTTCTGTTTCCAACCCAACAGGCCACCCTGCCTTGTCTCCTAAGAGCCCATGATAAATTAGCCCAATGGTTGTATCTGAAAGATTTTTCCAAATGGAAGTGATACCACATCTTCATTTATAAAGTCTCGTAAAAAGGATAAGAGTTAGCTTCTCTAGCCTGGGCTGCTCGTTGGGCATAAATCTTTGCTTAAATTTGATCTTGCTCCAGATCACTTAAGACTAGATGATAGCCTCCCAACACTGAAGTATCTTCCTTTCCGAGGAACAGAGGCTCAAGGAAGAGGCTGCCCTAAAAAGCCAGCTCTTTGGATGGGAATTTCAGTCTCTATCGATTGCTTGGCTTAGTATTTCACCAACCCTTGCTTCAAAGTATAGAGTCTTCAGCCTCTCTTGACAGGTTCCCCTTGGCAGGCAGCCAAGATAGCCTATGTCTGAGTGTTCAGTGCTCTTTCTCTTTATCCCCCACCTCCTGGAGTTCCCTAGAAATACTTTTCAAAGACAAAACGTTGATTAAACTATCAAATATAACAGTAACATTGGCAGGAAGACAACTAATAATAGCTGTCATAGAGCCCTTTACATGTTCAATGAGCTTTCTAGACCTGAACTAATCATATGGGGCATTACTAAATACCCCAATTCAGCAACTGAGTGCAAATTCCCTACTTTGAATCACAAAAATATGCTCAGCACTAAAGCTTATGAAAGAAAAGCTGCCAGCTCCCAGCTCCAATGAGCTAAGGGCAAAATTCCCCCTTCTTTCTCCTTCTACCAATACATATTAGCAACTTTTAGAGACTGGTCTTGAGTGCTGAGAGTTTCAGGTGACTTGCCATGGCCACAAACAAATGCACATTAGAGGAGACCTTCCTGACTCCAAGACTGGCTCTCTGCAGCTTCTGCCATACTGCCTGTCCCAAAAAGATCCTGGATCTGGAACCTTGACCCAGAATCCTCCCCACACTACACATTCCAGCCCAAATGGCCTCCTTGCCATTCTCAATACATGGCATTCTATTTCTCCTCTGCATGTCCTTGTGCAACCTGTCCTCCATGTCTGGACTGCACCATTCCCCCATTACCACATTTGACTCCTTGGATCCCTTCTATGTATGCCCTGTTCAATGACTACTTCTTACAGGAAGCCTATCCTGGCAATGCCAGCTGTTTGTGCTACCCCTCCCCCTTTACTTTGCATCTACCTTAGACCTCTTTTGTGTTCACCTTTCTGATTTCATGTTGTGAGCCCCCTTCTCAATAATATAAGTTCTTTGAGGGACTATTTTGTTCTAGTCTTTATAACCCCACTGACTCCTTGGTAGGAACTAAATAAATGCTTATTAAATGAATGAATGAAAAGTTTAATCCACCAACCTTAATAAATGTGTGTGTGTGTACAATGTGTGTATGTATATGTATTGTGTATGCATATGTACATATATATATGTATATTTGCTAGCATGTTACACTTAGAACTGTTGCCAAAAAAATCAATGTCTTCTCTACCAGTAGCCCAGCAGGCTGGGAGGCACTCAATCAATAAACATTTTATGTGCCTGCTAGGTGCCAGCTACTAGAGTAAGTGCTAGGAATATGAAGAAAGACAAAATAAGTCCCTTCCCTCAATGAGTTAACAGTCTAATGGGGGAGACAACAAGCAAACACTTATAAGCAAGTTGTATGCAGAATAAATAGAAAATAATGAAGAGATACAAGTAGCGGAATCCAGGGAATGGGGGAGCTTCCTGAAGAAAGCCTCTTGAGAAAGGAAAGGGAATCTGATGAGCCTGATGAGTCCAGTGTAAAAACTTCATTCAAAGTAGGATAAAAATAACCAACTCAGATCTTAATTAAGAAAGACTAAAAACCTGGTTTTTGTCCCCAGGACCTCGGTTGTTAGGGGAGAAATGAGGAGGGGAGTGGGTTGGGAAACAAAAGGAAACATTCAGAGAAATCTGATAAACAACATTTGAAAGGGTATGGCCGCTTGAACCCACCACCCCTAAATTCCAGTTGCTTGTTGTCAGCAATGAGTTTTTACTCCTAGTTGAGTCCTTTGCATTGGCCATGAACAGTTAGCTCTTCACGAGCTGCAATTAGAACTACTTCTTACTGAATGGAATGAAGTGTGAAGAATGGAGGAAAACATGAGAAGACACCAACTGATGCAGAATGAAGTAAGTAGAATCCAAAGAACAATATTGACACTGTCAGCAATGATGAGATTGGAAAGAAAAATAGACTTTAAACTCAGGATTGCTTAGAATTACCAAGCTTGGAGTCAAAGAGCATCTCCACTGGTGTGCTCCATCAATGTGCTGATTAGTTTTACTGGACTCCTCTTTTTTTCTCCAAAATTTTTATCCTTTTTTGCAGTGCTTCTCAACCTTCCTAATACCGAGATCCTTTAATACTCCTATGTGGGCATATCTGCATGTGGGCAGACCTGCCTGGAGATGGATAGAGGAGCCATGTCTCGGTTCCTAAGACCATCAGAAATATGTGTTTTCTGATGGTCTTACGTGACCCCTGTGACCCCTGTGAAAGGGTCGTTCAACCTCCAAAGGGGTCGCAACCCACAGGTTGAGAACCGCTGCTTTATTGCAAAGGATGGCCCTCTAGAGATCAGGGAAATGGAGGAATACATTTAAAAGTGAGGGTGATATTTTTTTTTCCAGAAGAAGAATAGATATTTTTCCTAAAAGAAAATATCAATGACTTGCATCCCAGCCTTCTAGAGATGTGATTCCCCAACCTAGCAAGTTTGTGTCCAGGTCTGCAGCATTTCCAGGGAAAACTAAAAAGGAATAACATCCAAGGCAGAGACTTAGAAACATGGTATTTGGAGATGGGACGGACTCTGAAGGTCTTCCTGGCCAAGCACCTTCTCTTCTATGCATTGGAGAAAAGCTCGAACCCTCTGGGTACCAGTCAGACCATATGCCCCATGTTTATGCCATATGTGTAGAGGCTGTGTCATGACTCCACTCATAGACAAACCCCGGGACTTGTTCTTTCTGGGAACCTTTCGGTCTTTGACATTGGCACGGGATGGGATGGATTCTACTTCTTCCCTTGGATCAGGCCTTAGGATCATAAATTTAGAACCAGAAGGGACACCAGAGGTCAACTCCTTTATTTTGCATATGAGGAAACTGAGGTCCAAGAAGGGTAAAGAACTTGTCCAAAGTCAGAGCAGAAATGGGAGAATTTGAACCCAGTTCTCTGACTCCATAACCACTGTTTTTGCCATTGATCTGTGCTCAGATGTTGCCCCCTTGTTACTCAGGAATAGCCCCTCCTCCTGGGCCTGATTATTACCCCCCAGTGACTATTAGAATAAGTGGGGGTTTTTTCCAATAAGAATAACATTACAATATTAGAATAACAATGTAACAATAAGTAACCTTTATACAGCACCTTAAGGGTTTCAAAGTACTTTATAAGGAGCTGTCCATCTGACCCTCACAACAGCCCCACGAGACTGTGCTTCCATTGTCTCCCTCATGCAAATAAGGGAAGAGGCTGAAAAAGGTTAAGTGACTTATACAGAGTCACATCATATATATATAAAATATCTAAGGCAGGATTTGAACTCGGGTTTTTATTAGACTGTGATCTCCTTGAGAGTACTGAGTGTCTGGTACATAAATGCTTATTGACTCTAGGCCAGAGACAGGGAACCTTCAAAGCCATCTCCAGGTCCTTGGTGAAGTCTTTTGATTGACTCCAAGTTTGACAGAGCAATTCCTTTGAGGGTTTGTTCTGTGAAGCTTGGACTCAGTCAAAGGGCTGCTCTTGAGGCCCTAGAGGGCCCCATGGGGCCTTGAGGTCGAAGGTTCCCCAGTCCTGTTCTAGGCTTAAGGGTTACAGATTTAGTTAAATACCCTACTCATCTGACCCCCACAACAGCCCTGCAAAGTAGGTGTTATCATTATTCTCATTTAACATAAGGAGAAACTGAGCAAACAGATATTAGGTGATTTGCCCAGGGTGGGAACAGAAAGTACGGTATGAGTCAGAACTCAGGGCTTCCTGACAACAAAGCCAAGCCTCTACCCATTAGGCTAACTTGTTTCCACAAAGTTGTGAACCCAGACAAATATGGCCCAGTAGGAGTTGGGGCAGCCCTGAAAAACTGGGCAAAAGCTTGGGCATTTCTAAGACCTTGCAAAAAGCCATCAGTCCCAGGGAAGTTGGAGTCAGCGGCTCTGCCTTCCTGCCACACAGTGGGTTCCTGAGGACAAGCCTTGAATTCCCCAGCTTTTCTAGAAATTTCCATGCAGTAAGTGGTTGTGCAGCCTTGGTTTTGCAGCCCCCCAGTGGAGGGGGCCTCTCCATTGCCCATTGCTCCCATCCCTAATCAGGGCATCCAGCTCTGGGCCAGCTCTAACTGCAAGGTCCTTCATAGCATCTAGGCTTTGCAATGTCTGTACATTGCTGCTGGCTCTGCCCACAGGCCAAACCAAAGTGTAATATGTCCTTGGGTGTGATGACCTTCAGATATCTCCCACAGAGCTACCAAGTCCCTGGTCACCCCCACCCCAAGTCTTTTCTTCTCAAGGATAAACACTGCAGCTCCTGCCCTGTAGCCTTCAACAGCATTCCAGCCTTACAAGAACCTTTCGTGGTAGGACGTTTTCCTTCCCATTTTGTGGTTGAGTAAGCTGAGGCTCAGAAGCCTTCAGAGCCTTGGCCCTGGTCACACACCTGACAAGTGTCAGGGGTAGCACAATGAGGCACTCACTGTAACTTCCCATCCTTTTTCCTCACAGCTCAGTGCTAAGTAAAACTTAAATGCAGATTAAAGGCCTAGAGCTGAAATTACACTGGTATAAAGTTCAAGGAAAGGAGAGGAGGGATAAAGGCCTCTGAGAGAAGAAGGTCTGAAAGGCTGTTTGTGGAGACAGCTTGAAGCCACTCAGGTGGGCGGAGGGACAAATTCTCTGCATCTACAGCCCTTTTAACCCAGGAATCCGAAAAGACTTTGAAAGAAAAAATGTAGTGGGACTGCCTAGAGCTCGGATGTTAGTAAAGGCCCAGGTCACTGTCACTAGCATTTGGCTCCCTAAAGCAGGGAGCCTGCCTGATCTCTGGCCTGAGTGCTCGGGCTTCCTGGCTGATGGCCAGCAAGAGCTGAGAAGTGTGGGAACCTCCTTGTGAAAGCTTTGGGGAAGGGCCCAGTGTTGAGAGATAGCTAATTCAATTAAATGCCATCCCACAAGCAGCCCAAAATCAAGGGTGGGCTCACTAGCCAATGACTTACAGACTTTATCTTCCCTTTTTAGAAAACCAGGACCACATTTCCCCTTCCCCAGCCATTTTCCACGATCTTTCAAATATCACTGACAGTTTCTCAGTAATCACGTCTGCTGGTTCTTTTGGACTCGAGGACATAGACTAGCTAGGCCAGGGGAGTCCTTTGCCCAAGGGCAGCTCAGAGCCCCCTTACCACCTCCTTACTCACCTCAGGCATCACCTTCCTGGTAGCCATCTCTGTTCTGGGTCCAGACAAACTACTTCACAGCCTAGATTTTTAGTCACCTGGAACACTGAGAGTTTCAGTGACTCATCCAAGGTCATGCAGTCAGCAGACTTTAAAGACAGGGACCTGAACGAAGTCCATCTATACTTCAGGCCAAAACCCAGCCCTAAGTTTCATAAATGGTCTCCAGCTCAGCCCAATGTGCTCTTCCCGTGTTTCCTGTAACGCCACTTACCACACGCTAGGCCTCTGGATGCACAGGTAGTACATACAGCACTAGAGCAGCCAAAGCTAATTATTGGTTACTGTAAGTAAAAGGCCCAGGCTAAAGTATAGTCCCCTAACAAATTAAAACTATTTGAATTTCACAAGCTAAGCTTATATTTGACTCCAGGAAACTCACCCAAGACTTCTACATGGTCACACATATGGCCTATCAAGGCCTTCATTATAGAATTAGAACAGAAGGAGTTCTCACAGCTTGTGAACTTGTTCATTGATCTTCAGTGCAGCCAGATAGGACCTGGAATATAGTAGGTGCCCGGTAAATGTTCATTGACTGCTCAAGAAGCCCTCAGTCCATTCTCAGGCATCAATAGTTTGATAATCCGTGATGACAAATGGTTATTCAGAACCTACAACAAAATGGCTGGTTCTGGAGGAGTAAATACTGAACCCTTTTGTTGGAGGGAGGGGAGGAGGGAAGAGCTCCCACCTCAGGGTTCACTGTGACATCCTCAGCCAGGGATGCCAGGCCCCAGCCGGGGGGAGGGAAGGGAAGGAGGACACACAGATTATGCTCGCCTCTTCTTGCTCTCAGCGGTGGGGGAGTCTTGAGGCAGCAGACTATAGTTTTGGTGAGCCTTGATGCCAAATCTCACAAGTATGTCCCCAGTAGACCTAGCCCACTGGAGGGTAATTAGTGAATGAGAATCACCGGTGGGCTCTGCTGTCAGACAAGTCCATAATATGCCTTTTGGAGCGGTCCAAGGTTGATCCCAATCTAGAAATCATCACCTCTGACCTCTGAAAGAAGTAACAGATTTTTAAATTAAATAATGTCACAAAATATCAGTGATCAGATCTTAAGACATCTCACCTGATCCAAACTCTGGAACTCAATGTGATTATATTCACAAGGCAGTGTTGTGCAAAGAACAAAAGTGAACCAAGACCTGGGTTCAAGGCAAACTTAGGCATAGATTTATTGATCAAGCAGGCCGGCTACCCCAGAGTATAAACTCAAATTGGCCTCGAGGACGAAGGTATAACCACTGTTTAAAAAGGCTAGAACCACAAAAATGACAATCAGGGAAGGGAGCTAGCAGAAGCCATGACATGCAGACACCATGAACAGCCATTGGTTACATCTATTACCTCTAATTTGGGAATATGGCACAAGGGTACAAGGGTGCAACTTTCCTGTGACATGGGGGTCCCTCCTAGAACAGGGTGGAGGGCACAGGGTGGAAGGGCATTGGGTAAGGGAGACTAGAATTCCCCAGGACAGGTTGGGCTCATGTTCTGGGTGAAGGGTGTGGGGACCTGTAACGGTAATTAATTTGTTTGATCAGATGTTAAGTAGATCCTAGTAACCTAGTGTTAAGTATAGAACTCTGTCCATTGATGAAAAGGTGTGAATTCCCAGAACTCTGCCCATTGGTGAAAAGGTGTGAATTCCCAGAACTCTGTCCATTGGTGAAAA
>CM053593.1:2319089-2384975 GCA_028646575.1 Pseudocheirus occidentalis | reverse complement strand
GAGAGACAGAGAGAGAGAGAGAGAGAGAGAGAGAGAGAGAGAGAGAGAGAGAGAGGGAGGGAGAGGGAGAGAGGGAGAGAGAAGAAGAAGAAGAAGAAGAAGAAGAAGAAGAAGAAGAAGAAAAAGAAGAAGTAGAAGAAGGAGGAGGAAGAAGAATGAAGAAAGAAGAAGAAGAAAAAGAAGAAGTAGAAGGAGGAGGAGGAAGAAGGAAGAAGGAAGAAGAAGAAGAAAAGAAGAAGAAGAAAAAGAAAAAGAAGAAGAAGGAGGAGGAGAACAAGAAGAAAGAGAGAGGGGGAGGGAGGGAAGGAAGGAAGGAAGGAAGGAAGGAAGGAAGGAAGGAAGGAAGGAAGGAAGGAAGGAAGGAAGAAAAAGAGAGGAGACAGAAAGGGGCAAGGGAGAGGGATAAATCATCTCTTTACCACCACATGCATTGCTCTGCAAATATGAAATGCTACTGGGTTTTTCTGCCCAAACTGGTCTACCAACCGTCCACTTTCAGCCTCTTCTTCTGTGTCAGTATGAAGTCTCAGCCAAGGTGGCTTAAATAAAAGACACATTTTTTTAAAAGAAATTCATGGTAAAGAAACCCTAAGCATATTAAAGGAAAAATGAGCCCTTGGCTTAATGAAGGGACTTTGGGGTCTAGGGCTCCCTGCCTGCATAACTTAGCCCATCTGCAAGGACTCTGCTCATGGCACTGCCCAGACAGACACAAGGCATTCTGGGAAGCAAGGTGCCCCCCAGAAAGCTGTACCAAACACTGACCTCCACCCCGCTCCCTTGTTACTAAAGCAGGAGAAGGACCATGTCCTCGTCCCCGGCACCTGAAGCAAAGCGAACAGAAGTTGGCCTGGCAGCTCGAGGGAGCCAGCCTGGCCCGGACCTTCCTGCCCCTCCCAGTCTGGCCTGACTCTGGGTCAAGGTCAGGGGCAGTAGCTGTTGGATGGCCTTGGGGCTGTCTGGGTGAGGGAGCAGAGCTGTGGGTGATCACGAAGGTCAGGGGGCCTGACTCAGGTAGGGCGCATCCTGCAGTCCTGGGAGCCCAAGGGCTTGGCTGTCCACAATTCTCTGGCTGGGCCCAGAGATTCAGAACAAGGACTGGACTGGACCAGGAATACCCCAAGAAGGGTGCTTGGGCACTGAGAGCATGCCCAAAATGCTAGGGCCAGGAGTCAGGTCCTCAGGGAGTGGATGTGTGGGTACAAAGTGCAGAGTGGGCATCACCCTGTTGGGATACATGGGGAAATGGCTCCTGAGCTTGCCAATGGGGGCTATGAGTGCCTAGCACTGAATATTGCTGGGGAGAGGCACCAGTATGTACCCACCGAACCTAAGCCTGGAGAACTTTCCCTAGAGACTGTCTCCATCCTGTCCCAACATGCCACACACTCATACATACAGACTCATGTGAACACACACACACACACACACACCATTCATATAGTACAAACAGAAAGACACCACTTCATACAAGAGGTACAATCCCCATTGGCCGACTGACATAGACCCTAAATAAATAGGGTTTAAACCAGTTCATTTTCTCTGGCATCCTTAACCTCCTGGCCATTCCCTCCTCTGTCAGTATTAAAGAAAATCAAAGGGCAATCATGAATGCCTCCAGCCACGGTGAGGGGTAGGGGAGGGAGAGGAGGAGCTGTAACATTGCCCCAGGCACCTAAGGCCTTGGTTATTCTTGGCCTTTCAACATCAGAAACTCTGGTCAGAATCTCCCCCCAAATGGAAAGAAAGTGTCTCCATTTTATGAAGAAAATACAACTTGTCATTTGACTTTGGGGTGGGAGGCGAGGAATGATGTGAATAGTGCTGAAAAAGAATTTCAAACACCAAGAAGGGAAGCTGAGGATTTCCAGGGATGACCTTAAAGATACCCAGGACAGCTCATACACTGAGGACGGTACTGAAGAAGCAGGAGGTACCCCTTGTCTGGCTCTTCTAATGGAGTCCAGCCAAGCAGAACCATCTACCTCGACTTGGGCACCACCAGGCCCATGAGCTCGCTGTGGGGGGGAGGAAGTTATTCTCCTGAATTTGAGAGTTGTCTGAACCTTCTTCCTTAAAAGTAAGCAGTGCCAGCCTTCCACAGGACTCCTCTTCCATCCCTCCTGGATCTCTCAGGGGAGATGCAGGAAAAAGGTCAAACTCCATTTCCCTAAGACAGTCCTTGAGATAGCATTGCCTTTAATGAACGGAACATTTCCAGTTACTTCTAACAGTTTATATATAACATAGTTTCACAACCTGTCACCAGCATTTTAGAACAAGCCGCCCTTCAGACAAGTTCAGGTCTGTTCATTCCATCCATTACACACTCCCCTTCCCCTCCTTCCCCTGTTCCTCTCTCTTCTCTCTACCTGCCCTTTTCTCTGGCCCTTCCCTCCTTCCTTTCTTCCTCTCTCCTTCTACTTCTCCCTTCCCTTCCTCTTTTTTCTATACACACTCTATACACATACATGCTTACACATACACACACACATTGTTGTTCAATCACTACAATCATGTCCCACTTTCAGCAACCCCTTTTGAGGTTTTCTTGGCAAAGATACTAGAGTGGTTGGCCATCTCCAGCTCATTTTACAGATGAGGAAACTGAGGTAAACTGGGTGAAGTGACTTGCCCAGGGTCACAGAGCTAGTAAGTGTCCAAGACCAGATTTGAACTCAGTCCTCCTGACTCCAGACCCAGCACTCTGTGCACTTTTCCGCCTGGCTGCCCCACATAAACACGTGTACTTGTGTTATTTAAAAGCAATGCGCTATTGGCGGAGTGGGGAAGCAAGCTTAGACTCCCTTTTCCCCTGAAAAACCTGAGAACAGCCATGTCTTAATTGTATAGAGAGGAACAAGCCCTGGCCCTGGCAAATGCCAGTCACAGCAGCCCCTGCCCTGAGAGTGGCTAGCTATGTGACCCAGCACAAGCCCCTTCCTCTCTGGCCTTTTCCTTGGAGCCCCCACCACTAAATCTGTCCAATGAGAAGGTCAAAGTGGATGATTCCTCAGGCCTTTGCCAATTGTGACATTCTATGAATATGACCCTGACATACCTTCCTCTAGCCTGTGTCTTCTTACACAGCCAGAAATACTGCGGTCATTCTAGAAGAAACCAGTCAATTTTGTCCTCGTCATCTGAGTTACCTGAAGGGATGTAGACATACATACCTTCAGAAATTCTATAATAGGGGCAGCCAGGTGGTGCAGTGAATGGAGTACCAGCCCTGGAGTCAGGAGGACCTGAGTTCAAATCCAGCCTCAGACACTTGACACTTACTAGCTGTGTGACCTTGGGCAAGTCATTTAACTCCAATTGCCTTGCCTTCCCCCCCTCCAGAAATTAAAAAAAAGGGGGGAAAAAGAGAAATTCTATAATAAAAAGATAGCCTGTGTCCAGCATCTGGGATTTTGTGGGTATAGAAAGCAAGCTCTGATTTCAATAAGTTGCCCCCAAGGGTTCAGAGAAGCAAGTGTGTCACCAATGGTCACATTAAGTCAGTGTCAGAGCCAAGATTTGAACTCAGGCCTTCTGAAGTCCAGCACTCTATCTGCTAGGCAAAAGAGCTTCTCTGTCAAGAAAAGAAAGATGAGCTAAATGATTCCGAATTCTGCTGATTTTTTTTTTCGTGAAGTAAAAAGAAAGGTGACTTCTGAGGCCCTTTGCTAAGCAATAAAATCTATCCAACACACTCTTAGGATCTCAGACGCTGTGTCTCTCAGAAGATCTACACGGTACAGGAAGAAGCAAAATCAACTTTTAAAAAAGGCATCAAGGTATTGGAAAGATTCTGCATTCTCAGTGAGAAGAGCAGGGTTTTTGTTGCAGCTCTGACCTCAGGTAACTCACATGGGTCTCTGAGACTCAGTTTCCTCATCTATAAATTAAAGAAGGCAGACTTTTCAGCTTCAAATTTCCAAGGTTTTATAAATTAGGGGTCACTTCTCAGAGCCCTCCCCCACCTTGGAGGAACACAAGGTCAAGAGTGAATGTTGATGGTGGAAGGTACAAATATAGAAACAAAAGCATTGATTTTTTGGAGTCCAATATTGAGGGGGACCCTGTGAGTTTGGGGGAAACCAGGTGGCACAGTGGATAGAGGACGAGGCCCAGAGTGAGGAAGAATCCAATCGGCCTCAGACACTAGCTGGGTGACCCTGGGCAAGTCATTTAACCCTGCTGTCCTCAGTTTCCTCATCTGTAAAATGAACTCCAGAAGGAAATGACCAACCACTCCAGAGTCTTTGCCAAGAAGACCCTAAGAGGGGTCACAAAGAGTCTGACACCAGTAACCAACAATAATTGTGAGTTTTGAAGCAGTTCAAATCCTTGGTCAAACCTCCCTGAAATTTCCATCCATTGATGTGCCAAAAATGCTGAGTGTGTAGATAAGTCAGAGTTTCCTTCATCAGCCTCAGGACAAATCCAACCCTGGGAAGCCCCTCCTTTCTACCCTACAGGTTTCTAGTACTCTGCCTCGGGCCCTTTCCTGAATCAAATGTAAAAACAATTGCCCAACGGCTAAGGAAGATAGGGCTTGGGAGAAGGTCCTTCGATTCCTTTCCCAGCTCTCCAGGATTTCTCCATGCTGACTTCTTTCTGGGGCTCAATGGTGATGCCTTGGATCACTAGCCAACTCCTCATTCCTTTGCACTAAATAATGTGGCCTTTTTTCTACAGTTCTGTCCCTTTCCATCCTTAAGATCATCATCCTGGAAAGAAAGGGTGAGTGTCTTCCCTTTAGCTAAGCAGGTTTTTCAATCTCTCCCCAAAACAGATTGTTTCCCTTTCTCATGGTGAGCATAGTAGGACTAGGGGGATTGCCCTCATCCCAAGGAAATCGAAAGCATATTTCACTATGGACTGAACTTTCCATTCTCTCTCCATCCCTTAGTGTCTGATTCAAATTCCATCCCCTCCAAGGGCACTTTACTGAGGATCTCAATTAGGGCTGGACTATTTTATAGGTCCCGTGCATACATATTTATTCTCCAGACAGCCTCCTGGAGGCTGCAGACTTTAAAAAGCAGTCTCAGAAATGCAAAACAACTGAGAGCTGGAAAAGTGATGATCTCGATTTAGCTCATTTCTCTTGGAAATCGGAATGTAGGTTTCCAGTTTAATTGGAAAAACTGCGCTGCGCACGGAGCTCAGGCTTTGAGAACTTGGCAGGTCTGAGAGGCAGGTGGGGTGAAGGAGTGCTGCAAAACTGAAGGCCTGCGTCTCAGCTCTGGTGGCTGGAGACCTCTCTGTGGGTGAGGGCTCCAAGACTCTGACAGCCCCTTCAAGAATTGTTGTCAAAATCTCCGCCCTGGCTAAGTGAGACTGGCAGGAGAAGGAAGATTAAGTTATGGTCGGTCATTTGACCAAAAAGACAGGGCTAAACTGAGGGGGCAGGATGGTGGGTTCCCAGGGCGTCTGTCCAAAAAGAGGGAGGAAAGGAAGGGCTTAAGACTGTGAGGCCAAGGGAGGGGAGGCGTTGCTGCAGAGAAGGGGGTTTAAGAATGTGTTCAAATGATTTCCCTTAGGCTAGGAGGAATGACCACTGTGATTATAAAATGGTAGAGCTGGAAGGAAGCTCAGGCATCATTCGAACTAGCTCTCCTCATTTTGGAGATGAAGAAACTGCCACCCAGATAGGTAGGTGAATTGTCCAAGGTCACACAACTGGCTGAGACTCAGAGTCTGAGACCAGCGAGGGGTTTTTCAGGTTTGGGGGTTTCATTTTGCTTTGTTTTCTTGTCACTACCCCCATGCCTCCTGCACTCTTTGCCTGCCCTTCTCCTTCAATAGCATTTCAGACATACTTAGGATTTGCCCCTGTGGGTTGCTTGGAGATGAAGGAAGACAAACTTTACTACAGTATAAAGATGTTTTCTATTAAATGCATTAGGCCACTCAAGAGGAGAGACTGATTGGGCTTCTCCCCAGTATTTCCCTGGAGTTCACTTGGGAACTTGAAAATAGGAGAAATGGGCAAAACTCTTGTCACTCTGGTCAGGGTCAGGCCTAAGAGTCCTTGTTCTTAGGAAGGTCTATCTCCAGTTGGTGGCTGAGGGCTTCAAGTCACTCCTGATTCCCTTCTCTTTCTCTTTCTTCTCTCTGTCTCTGTCTCCCTCTCTTTGTCTCTGTTTGTCTCTTCTCTCTTCCCTCCCTCTTTTTGTCTTCTCTTCTCTTCTCTTCTCTTCTCTCTCTCTCTCTCTCTCTCTCTCTCTCTCTCTCTTTGTCTCTCTTTATGTCTGTCTGTTTCTCTGTCTCTCCCCTTCTCTTTGTCTCTGTCTCTCTTCTCTCTGTCTTGGTCTCTCTGTCTCTTCTCTTCCTCTCTGTCTCTCTCTATATATGTCTGTCTGTCTCTCTTTTTTTTCTGTCTCTCTGTGTCTCTCTGTCTCTCCCCCACACCCCCTATTCTCACCCCCACCCCCCAGCACTTTGGCTCTGGTCAGCTGAAACATGTCAGTAGGAGGAAAAGAGCCTTCTCAGGGAATTGATTTGACCCGAGCTTTGGGTGATGGGTGCTAAAGAGCACACTGGTGGGCCCTTTTCATCCACCCTTGTCACTGCAGTCCAAACCTCACCCTGTTCCACCCAGTTATTCGCTGGTAGTACTGGGAACCGAAGGAGAAAGGGCCCTCTATTTAGAGACTGAGGAGCCAAGTTCGGATCCCGCCTCAGCCACTCCCTTACTCTGCAGTCCCGGCAATGGCTTCCCTTCTCCAGCCTGTTTTCTCACCTGTAAAATAGGGCCAATGGCTGCTGGGCCGACCTGCTGGACTCTGGGAGCCCATTTAGGGTTTTCTTGGCAAAGATACCGGAGGACTTGCTATTTCTTTCTCCAGCTCATTTCACAGATGGGGAAACTGAGACGAAGCAGGTTAAGTGACTGGCCCAGGCTCAAAGAGCTGGGAAGCACCGGAAGCCAGATAAGAACTGGAGATGAGTTTTCCTGAGCCCAGGCCAGGTGCCCCATCCGCTTGGCCACCTTGCTGCCCCCAAACGGTGCTCGGGTGGGGCGGGCTAGATGACCTCTTTGCACCCTTCCAGCTCTAAATTCTCCCGAATTTGCAGTGGGAGAAAGTCAAGCATTAGAGTCTCGGCAGAGGTTAATCACCTCGCTACCCTGTACGGTACCTCCCAGGCTGGCGGCTCCTCGGTGGATTTCCAACACCCTTACAGACAAGTCCACTGCTCAGCTGGCACTAGAAGCCCAACTGAATCCGCCCTTCCAAAGGAACCTAAGGCCCATTAAGGAAACCCAGGAAAGGCAGCGAGAGAAGGCAACTGAAGACAAGAAAATCTGCTCTCTCTGAGGAATCACATTCCTCTACTTTCGCAGTGTTCGAAAGGCTTGGCAGAAACAGTTTTCGGCATGTTGGGGTCTTACAAGTATGTCATCGAATACCTTGGAGTCAAAGAAAAGTGGCTGCTCTGGGGGTGGCGGGGGTGGGGGGCGGCGAGTTGAGGGAATCGTTGCCTGGCCAGCATCTACTGGGGAGGCTTTGCGCGTAAAGACGAACGTGCATCGGCCTCTTCTTCCTCGGGGCACCCTGTCTGAGGTAGGGCCAGTGGAGGCTCCACCGGCCCAGCCCTAGTTCCCTACCTCAAAGTACGGAAGGCTTGCTGAAAGGTTTCGGGAACTAGGCAAGAACAGAGCCTTGGCCAAGACTGGAGCAAAGGCATCCCGTGCCTCTTCACCTCGTGCACCTTCTCTTCCCGAATAAAGAAGAGCGAGCATCTTCAGGGGCCCGAATAAAGAAGAGCGAGCATCTTCAGGGGCCTCTGCACCCACAAGGATCATTAGGACCGCTCGTCTGGTTTGGGGAGAGAAGGAAGAAGAGAACTGGAGGGAGCAGGCGGGCAGGGGTCAGAGGGGGAGTGGACCGAAGCCTTTTCAGTTTCGCTTTTGTAAAGGCTTAGCAGTGTCAGGCACTTGGTAAACGCTTATTCCCCTCTTTTCCCGTCGCCTTTCTGAATCTCATTTTTCTCATCTGTGCAATGGGCGTTGATGCGATTTCTAAGCACTCTTTCCGTTTTAAATTCGGTGACCCTTGTGAATTTGAAAAGGAGAGAGAAGAAAAAGAGGGATTAGAAAGGAAGGGAGAAGCGGGGGGAGGGGAGGGGAACGGCAGAAACAGACAGAAACAAAAAGACAAAAAAGGCCGAGAGAGACACGAGGCCAGAGACAGAGACGCCAGCCGAGCTTGAGGACGGTCCCCCCCCCTTCCCAACACACCGGATAAAAGGCCAGCCTAGGGGTCAGAAAGACCAGGATTCAAATTCTGCCTCTGATACCTCGTTATGTGACCGGAGGCAAATCTCATGTAGTCTCTAGCTCAGGAAATTCCCTAATTCTGTCCCTTATAAACCGCTGAAGAGTCGGTACACCCGAGATTCCCTCCATACAGAAAACCACGATCTAAACGCATTCACGCAGTTACATGCGCATGTGCGTATTTGTGAATATACGTTTAAGTATATATCTTTTGTGGTTACAAGAAACAGCAGGCTGAGATCAGAGATCCACATGCACAAATTCGAAGATTTGCACACCTAAGTTTTGTGCGTTGTGTGCCTGCAAACACTTTTGCAGCTTCTGCGAGCTGGCTGAGATGGGGGAAACATTTGGCAGGATATTTCACTTTTTAAAAATCTGTGAATCGAGCTTCCTCCCTACCGCCATCCTGTTCCCCAGTCATCCCCTGCTTCTTGGACACCTTGGCTAAGCACAGAAGACAAGGCAAAGTGCTGGGAATGGGAAGCCTGAGACCAGCCTCCTCCTCCCAGGGTTTTACCCTTTGATGAGATGAGACTTCCAGTTCGAGGGGATGACTCAGGAGCTCGGCACCTGCAGTTCACCCACCTCCCTCTGCGTGCTCGCCTCTGCTCTCTCCTAGCTTACAGCCAGCCCTGGAAACCAGGGAGCCCCCTCCCCTACACTTCCTCCGGAAAAAATTCGCGCCCTGAAACAGCCCATTCTAAGAATGCCTTATTTGCTAGGCATGAAAAGTAAGCTGCTTTACGCATGTCTTTGCACTGGGATCAAGGTCTGCTTTCTTGCTTCGGCAGAAAGCTCTCGGAGGTATGAAATCTCAGGAATGGCCGCCCGACATAATCCCATAGCTCCCAGCCACATGCGGAGTCTTTCGCTGACTGACTCCAGCGCTCCCTCCGCAGCCGGCTGGGGCTTGCCCTCCCGGTAACCAGAGCTCCAAAGATGTAGAGAAAAGAGCCGCAGGGCGGAGAAGACCGAGCTAGTCCTAAGCCTCCAGACCTTCACCTTCCACTTACGAGACTCAAAACTGGGAGAGTGTGAAAAAAGCTAAAGACTGGCCTCTAGGCACCTGAGGAATCAGTGGGTATATCTCTGCCAGTTCTGAGCCTCTGAGTTCTCTTAAATCTAATCTAAATTTGGAGAGGCGAAGAAGATCTGACGTTCACACACATACAGCGCTTCACGGTTTGCCCAGCGCTGTGCATACATACACGTAATCTCCTTTGACCCTCACAGCAACCCTGGGAGGCACACATGCCAGGTACAATTCTCACCCTCACTCACTGCCCAGTACAATTTTTGAAATGATGAATATAGTAATCCTTGGCCTACGTAGATGGTTAACCGTCCCACCACCACAGTCTTACAGTTGCCTGGGGCTCTGATAAGTGAAGCGAGGATCGCGCATCCAGTCTGACACGGACACTTGGCTTGAACCCAAGACCGATTAGTACTTTGTAGGCGCCTAATTAGAGCTAATTGAATTGTACAATCTTGGAGACTATTTCCCAGGAGGTTCCACTCGTGGCCTGGTGACACGAAAGATCAAGGAAGGACTCGAACTTCACTCTTGGTGCCTCTGGCTCTATCGGGCATTATGGGCTCTACACCCTACAGCCTCCCGAGTCCCGTCCGTGAGGTATGCGTCAGGCACCCTCCAGTTTAGGGTGAGGGCCTGCCCGTAGCGAGCCGACGGACGGCGCCGTGCCGTTTCTTTGAGCCCAGTGGGTTGGAAATCGACAAAGACTTCCCTCTTTAGACCCCCGCCTTGCTGAAAGGGATGCTGGTTCTCCCAGTTTGACAGGTCTAGGGACGCGTGGGCGAGGCCAGAGCTTTCCGCGTCTGCGGCTCTGGGGTAAACACCGCGCTCTGAACTGAGGGCGTCCTAAAATTTAGCTGCCAGAGCACGTAGCCTGAACTCCTCAGCTCCCGGTGAGGCTGCAATTAACTTAGGATGCCCCTTCCAGTGCCAGGACAGAGAGGTGGCGGCCAACGTTCCCGGCTGGTGGTCCGTGGGCCTATCTGGAGGCGGGCGCTGGGGGCCAAGAGCCTCCCTGAGACCCAAAGAGCCGCGGTAGTGGGGGAATAGGGGCCAGACCTTTGCTCTGGGGGACGGGCAGGAGCCGAACAGATACTGAGCTCAGGCGCGGCCCTTTGGGTTTAGAGAGCCTGAAGCCTCCAAGGCTGCCCAGCGTCTCCTCTGCTGGGCATCCCTCCGCGGCGTCCCCAGGAACACGTCGTTATCAAACGATAATGAGAAAAGCACTGGAACAGTTCCGGGATCTCGGCGGAATGACGTGGACGCCGTGGGCAGCTCTCTGAAGAGCTGCAAGTCGCAAGGAGGGGGGGATATTGGGCGCTGTCCGTTTGGCGCTTTCAGGAAATAACGAAAATGGGGGAGTGCGGGGGGGAGAACCAAAGCTGAGGGGGAGACAATATGGCCTAACCCGAGTCCAAAGGGCAGGGCCTCTTTGGAGGCCTCCGAGAAAACTTTGGGAGTATGAGTCTGGTTTTAGACACTTTAGTGGGATTTAGACGTGAGCGCCCAAGACGCCAACCAGCCTTTCCTTCCCAAGAGCCCGCACTAAGGCTGGAGATGTGCTCGGCGCTCGGGGAGACAAGTGAGATAGGCAAGCCCTCAAGAAGGTTACCTTCTATGGAGAAGACTACAAGAATGCCTTGAAGCGTACTGCAATAGGGGTGTGCGTGTGTGTGCGCGTGTACACGCACGCGCGCGTGCCTGCAGATATTCGGAGGAGTCATTCAGTGCATGTAGCTCCGGGTGAGGATCCCGTACTGTCAACGCAGGTCACTGGCACCTTCTCGAAATTTAGAGGCTTCGAGAAAGATGAAATTGACTTCCCAAGGTCCGTGGAACCAATTAGTGCCAGAGACGACCTTAAATCTCGTCTTCTTGACTCGGAGAACAGCTTTCCATCCACTATGGCACATTGTGTCTCCTTTACAGATACACTAGGAATAAGAGACGGTGGCGGGGGGAGGGTGATGGCAGCGGAAGGCACTATCAGCTGGGGGTGTGTATGAGATGTCATTTCAGCTGAGCTTACAAAGAACTGGGCGATTCAGATTCTGTCTGAAACCAGAAGCCTATAAGGCAAACTGGGCTGAATTTAGATTCGAAGCCTTAGGAAGCCGGAGGTAGCTACCTTCATTAGTGAAGGGGAAGAACCCTCGCTACAGACCTCGGACGTTCCCTACCCCTCCATCCCCAGCATTTTCCCGGGTCCAAGCTCAGGGGTGGAGTAGCGGAGGGTTACCTTGAGCTGCTAAGTGACAAGACTTCACCGTGCGTGCCCGGGCCCTCTGCTGGGTCCCTGGCTCTCCTCTTTAGTCTTCTTCCAAAAAGAGGGGGGGCAGGGAAAAGTGGGGCGGGGGCGGCGTAGGGGTGGGAGAACACGGAGCAAAGAGAAGGGAAGGATCTGGCTTTCGGGTAGCAGCTCCAAGAAGTGCCTTTGAGACGTTCGAGTTCCCTTCTCGAGACCCAAACATGTGGTTATCACGCCGAGGCGCAGGGAGGCCCAGGGCTCAGTAAGCTGGATGATGGGGACCTCTCCTCTTTAAAGCAATAATTTGCTAATTCGGATCTATTGCTTTTAAATATCAAGTTCTGGAGGGCTCGGTCAATGCAGCCTTAATTTCATCCCACTGATGAAGGAGGTTTCTAGGTGGCGCCTGCAGTGCGCACGGAGGGAGAAAATAGGAGGTCTGGGCCCTTTGGAGAAGCCCTAGCGACTTGGCGGACTTATTAAGCCATTACAAAGCGCGTGGCTACCGCCGCCGGCCGCCGCCCAATTAACCAGCCAGCCTCCTGATATCCTGGAAAGACAAGGGTGTCTGAGCGGGGATCCTGCGCGCCCTCCAATTCTAACCCGAGACTTTCTCCTCGGCCTGTGGGTACACTCGTCCAGCCTGCTCTCCAGTCCCAACTGCATCTTCGCTTAGAGATCAGGCAGGGGCCTTGCTATGGCCAGGGCTTTGGTGGGGCATATTCCTGGCACCTCCAAGCCAGAGCAGAAGTTGTCGATGTCATCATTTTGGAGACGTCTCTGAAGGATACGCCATCCTCCGCAAAGACAAGGAGAATTGGATCTCCCTCCATCCCTCCACCTACAATACAAAGAAACATTTTTTTTTCACATTTGTATGTTTGGTGGAGTAGAGAGTGCGCGCGTGTGTGCGTGCGCGTCCTAACTATCCCTAAATTGTTCGTTGTTGGAGTTTAGAATTTAAAAAAAAAAACACCTCTCTAGGAGGAGAGAAAGGCTTTGGATTCGCGTGCAAGATCTTGACCTAGCGAGTAGCGTTTTGCCAAAACATCAGGACAACTTTTTTAGAGCTAGAGGAAGAAGAGGTCCTGCGGGCTGGTCGGGGAGTGAATCTTACTCCGGGACAAAGAGAGGGCGAGGTGGGCGCATCCTGCAAGGGCGCGGGAAGGTTCTCTGGAGCCAGGGAAATCGGACCCTGCTTAGCTAAGGAACAATAAGAATTTTTAAAGAAAAAAAATACTATTGCGCATCTATTGCATGCCTGCACACAACCGGGGGCCAACCCCCGCACTCACCCCAAGCCAGCCGGCGTTTCCCATTAAGCAGTTACAATATAACCATATGTCCAAAAGAGAGAGACAGAGACAGAGACAGACAGAGAGACAGGAGGGGGGATGGGATAAAATAGCTACTTTGAGACCCTCCTTTGTTTGTTACAACCTCGAAAGACTCCGAAAGTACACTGAAGCGGAGGAGAACCTTGAAATCCGAGGAAGATAGGATTCGGAAAGGGGAATCGAAGAGAGCCTGGATTTGGTTCCGCTCAAGTTAAAATGGGTTGAAGGACCCAGTACATTTGAGCTTCCCGTTACACACACACACACACACACACACACACACACACACACACACACACACACACACACACACACACAAACACCTAAGCTGCAAAGCCCGCAAACAGACTAACAACCGCGCCTTGGATACATTGATTTAAAAGGAGGAAAAAAGAAAAGAAAGGAAAAGTCGAAAAGACAAAGAGAAGCACAATTTGGCTGTAACTATATACCAGGACTGGAAATTTGATTTTCATTCTGTTCCTGATCCTACTTTAGACCCGGGTTGATGGATCCAACATTCTGTGCCTCCTCTGCCTTTCCGTTCAGAGGAACGGTCTCGGAGCAGATTCGATTTCATGGATTATGAATTGTGTGGATTTCCACTCCCACTCCCTCATGATACAGATTTCATTTGTTTTCTTTAATGAAAGGCACAAACCCCCAGTCCCACCTCCTACAAACAGGCTAGCTTTGTTCGGTGTTCAATTCTGAGTTCCATAATGTAATCTAATCGACACAATTCATAGGATATAATGTAATTTGATAATAATGATGATGTGGCACAGATTCATCGTCCCTTGCTCTGACGTGTTGAAGGGTCAGGACTATCATTTGCAGAACTTCTAATAGGAACTTTGTGGGCAGTTATAAAGAACTAGGTTACGGAACAAACAGACGTTTTATAGGGATGTGTGTGTGTGTGTGTGTGTGTGTGTGTGTGTGTGTGTTTATGAGAAAAGATGCCTTGGGGGAAAAAAGTCAATTGTCGTGAATTGATCCAAGCAAATGAGTTTTTGAGACCCAGGCGATCGAACCCAGTGGAGTCCCTCCTCACGTCTTGAACAGACTGAGGAACTCCTGAGGTCGGTTCCTCTACAAATCTATGCTAACTTTCCTTGAGACAAGGGATCGGAATAAAGAGAAGTAAAACGAGAAATTCGATTCAACTGTATTAATAGACTTTAGTTAAACATCATTCTAGAGGATTGAACTGAAAGAGAATTTTACCTCACCTATGTGGATTTTTTATTTTTATTTTATTTTTAAATAAAAAAGTACAGTAGTTCATCAAAGTGATTTAGTTTTCTGTATATGTGCTTATACATATTATATATGTGTGTATATTATATATATATACATATATATTTCATTAAAGAAAAAAATACGCCCACCAAAGCTGTAGGACCGACCCCGCGGGCCCCCAGAGAATAGCCTTTTATCTAACACCTCGCACTCCTCTCAGCCCGTGACTACCCTCCCTGGGCCGTGGACGGCAACTCGTCGGGTTCAAATTGGGTCTGGGTCGAGATGAAAGAGTAACCCTAATTGGCAACATACTTCTTGTTTTTCTTGCGGCCTTGATTCCAGATCTAGCGGTAACCGGCATCTTTTGCGTGGCCCAGATGCACCGTCTTTATCTTAATGAGAAAATTTTAGCCAAAGGGGCTTAGAAGGCCGGAGATAAATGGACAGCCAGGCTGGAAGGCGCTTGCTTTTCTGTGCTAGACGGCATCCGCCCGGGGAAGAAGGGAGGGAGGGAAGGGAGGAACTGCCGAGGACATGGCCGAAAGAATCCCCAGTTCCCACACAATTCTCTTCCCCTTCTGTTTGTCTTCTGGGTTATTTCAGAAAAGAGATGTAACCTGAATCTGTGTTTAGGTTGTGGTTGCGGAGTACGGGCTAGACAGCCACGGCAAACGGTGAGGGCAGAGATTTTTCAGTCAAAAGTTAACAGGCTTTCCTCGTGTGGGTTTAATGCAAAGAAAGCCCTGAGCGAGTCGGAGCACTCTGATAAAGATCTTAACATGTAGAGAAGGCGGGTTTTACATGAGGAGGTGAGGCTAGTCATCCAGGAAAAGCCCCCCCCCCTTCCCTCCCTTCGTGGAAGGTTCCACCCCCTGGAAAACAAAACTTTGCTTTTTTTTTTTTTTGGTTTTTTTTTTTTCTTCCCTTTCCTGGAGGAACTGCCATCAGTGAAGTGAGGAACGGATCCTCAGAAGCCTCTCTCAGACCGTTCGTCGTCTCCAAGGCCTTCTCGGATCTTGTTTTTTCTCTTTCTTTTTCTTTCTTTCTTTCTTTCTTTCTTTCTTTCTTTCTTTCTTTCTTTCTTTCTTTCTTTCTTTCTTTCTTTCTTTCTTTCTTTCTTTCTTTCTTTTCTACCTTCCTTCTTTGTTTCTAAGTTCCTCCCCTTTCCAACTATTCAGAGTGCGTCTTGTTGGGTACGAGCGAAAGCCGGAACGAGAGTCCTGGGCCCTTCCTGGAGTTGGTATGTGATAGTCGGGCCTCCCTGTGCCATGTATTGGAAGAGCGATCAGATGTTTGTGTGTAAACTAGAAGAAAAAGACGTGCCTGACCTGGCTGTTTCCACTGAGAAGGTGAGCCAGCAGACCAGACACCTTCGTGGTCTGTCCCTGCGTCGCTCTGCCCATCCGTGCGTCCCGGGCGCAGTCCCCTGAAAAGGCCCGGCTCCTGGGCTCGGGCACATTTTCCTTTTCAGCTCTGACTTGGGATATTATTTACTTAATCATCATCTCACCCCTCCCTACTCCACCGCCAGGAAAAATCAAGTCTGAGTTATGGAAGTTGCCTGGTGGGAAACGGAGCCTTCAGTGTAAAGCCGCTTCGGGTACAAGTGAGCGGGAGGTTTGGTTTTTCTCATTTGGGGCTCATTGTTGCTGTGGTAGGGATAGCGATGCGGGGGAGGCTGGCTATTACTAGTTAGGATCTAACTTTGTGAACCTTTGGGTCGCGAGGAGCTGCGGGGGTCTCCTTTCCTGCAGGCAGGGAGAAAGGGGCTCTGCCACCTCACCGGGCAGCTTTCGGAACGAAGTGTAAGGGTATCGCCTTGCACCCTAGCAATGGGCCTCAAAAAGCCAAGGCGCTCTAGGACAGCTCAGCTCTGGGCCGAGGCAAAATCAACCACCAAAAGGCGTTTGGATTTTGGGGGATCTGCTTAGCGCTCAGATTAGCCGGTCTGGGAAAAGAGTTGCGTGCTTTTTTTTTCTCTTTGGAGTGTGGTTGCGTGCCCTCTGGCCTCCCAGAAGGTCCAGCTCCCGCCGAGGTCGCAGCTGTTAACGAATCCCCTACGTCGATCCCCTTAGCGAGCTCGGGTGACGCCCGTCCGACCAGTACCCAGCCGTAAGCCTCGGCCCAGAACCCTGGGGGCCGCCGCTGGCAGGAGGAGGGAGAAGGGGTGCCCGCACCCAATCACGCACACACAGAGACACACACGCGTCTGAGTGCCTGGCGCCTTCTGCCCTTTCGCCAGGTCTGCGGCCGAATCGGAGGCCACTTCTGGGCCTCTCCTACAACCGCACGGGTTTGGTCAAGGTCTCCGGCAGCGGGGGCAGGGGGCTTCCTTAATTGGGCCGGGCTGAGGAGGGAAGGGCCATCCCGGGCTGCTCCGCGGCGCCCTGCGTGGGCGGCAGGGCAGCTAGAATGGAAAGTTCGAGTCCGAGTAAGGGGGGGAAGCGAGAGGCGGCAGCCGCAGTCGTCTGGAATTCCTTTGAGCCCCATCCCCGCAAACCCGAGGACAGGGGAGCTGGTCGGAAAGAGGGGAAAAGAGAAAGAAAGAAAGGCAGAAAGAAAGAGAGAATCCGAAGGGAGGGAGGGCTCGAGCGGGAGCGCTTTTCGTTTTGTACTGGCCCAAATTCAGCTCGCTTAGATGCCACCTTCCCGTTCCCAGGCTAGCTTTGGGAGCGGCTTACCAGCAATCTTTGGGCTGCTCGAACGTGGACTCTCTTTAATCGAGCTATTATTAAGTAGCGATTTCTATGGCAAAGAAGCAGCCGAGGAAATCCGCCCCCCCGACGCTCCCGCGGGCCCCCGGCCCCTCCCCGGCCCCGCGGCCGCGGCCTAATTGCTGCGGGTGTGCGGAGGGGCCGGCTGCAGGCTCCCGCTCCATCTGAAGCATTTTCATTCAAATTGCCGTCGGAACAAACCCCAGGCTGCGGCAATCCGGCCGCAATTAGCGTTCAAGGGTCCTATTAAACCTCTTCACCTTTGGGGTTAGCCGGCTCAGAAAGAGCCCCCTTTGAAAACATATGTACGTCTTGCTCTTTTAATTGCCGCTATTAAAGAAATCAAGTTTCGAAGCGCCCCCTCCCTCCAGCTCCCCCCCGGATCCTTTTCTTCTCTCCCCTTTCCTCCTCCCCCCCCCCACACCCCTCCTGGAGCCCAGGGATCCCAGCTCCGCCGTGATTGACGCCTGCAAAAAAAAAAAAACACGCTTTGTCCGTGGCTGGCGATTAACTTGTTACCCCCAGCGGGGGGGCAGGGGGCCCGTAGGAGCCCCGCAGCAGCAGCAGCAGGCAGGCGGGCCGGGCCCGGGCTCCCAGCCCACCAGTCATCCACCCAGCCCTCGGGGGGCAGCCGGCGGGGGGACGCAGACGGTAGGGGGCCTGGCCGGGTCTCTGCGCAGTGCCGTCAGCCAGCCATCTCGCTCTCGCTCTTTCTCCCTCTCTCCTTTCCCCTTTTCTCCCCCCTCTTCCATTTCTTTCCTTCTTGCCCTCTCTCCGTCCCTAGTTCCCCAGGCTCATGTCTGAGGAGTGCGGGCGGCCTGCAGCCCTGGCGGCAGGAAGGACACGGAAAGGCACCGGGGACGGGGGCCTGGTAAGTGTCAGCGCCGGTGTTTGCGGGGAAGGGGGCCCGGGCACAGCCCGGCTGGGTCCCCGGGGCGGCTGGTGTTGGGAAGACTCTGGAGCATCCCATGCCTCTGGGCTCCTCCTTAGCTGGGGTAGTGTCAGTGAGACACGGGTGTGAATATGAGTTGTGTGTGCGTGAGAGCGAGACAGAGAGACTGGCAGAAACAGAGAGAGATAGTCAGATGGGAGGGGGCGGGGGAGGGGAAGAGCCGCCCGCCGGAGGGCGGGGGCGGATCCGGCCGGACTAGCGCCCGGGGGTCACGGGCAGGGCAGAGCAGGCTGCTCCACAAGCCCCGTGGACCCCCAGTCAGCACGCCCCGGACTCTCTGCTTCCTCCGCCAGGTGAGCCCCGAGGGCGCAGCGGACGAGGACTCTTGCTCCTCGTCGGCCCCGCTGTCCCCGTCCTCGTCGCCACGGTCCATGGCCTCCGCCCCTGGCTGCCCCCCGGCCAAATGCGTGTGCAGCAGCTGCGGCCTGGAGATCGTGGACAAGTACCTGCTCAAGGTAAGGGCTCCGGGGCGCCCGTCGCGGCTGCCGGGCTGGGCCAAGGCACTGGAGCCAGAAGGTGTGGGGAGCGGCCCGCGGGGAAGGCTCGGGGCTCCCGATCCAGCCTGGCTTTCCGCGTGCTTGGGGGCTCCCTTCCTCGTGCGACCCCGGAGCGAGCTGCCCAGGGTCGACTGCAGGGGGGAGACGGGCTTGGGGGACGCTCCGGTTTGCTCCGCTCCTCGCTCCCCCGGCCCCGAGTGCAACGGCCCTCTGGCCTCACCCGAAGGTGCTGGTGCACCCAGAGCGGTCACCCCCGGCCGGGACCTGCCCCTGGCTGCTGTGGAGAAAGCCCTTGGCCTAGGACTTTCCCCTCGACTGCCTGGGCCATTGACTGAGGCAGAGGGCCGCCCCCACTTGTCGGCTCGTTGGGGCTTCCCAGTCTGCCTGCCCGGGCTTCTGGCCTCTGCGCGGACGCAATTTGCTTATTTGTGTCGGTTTGGTTTGGAGGTTTGGCCGTTGGCCTCAACGTCTTAGGGATCCTGCTAGCTTCCCCTCCTCCACCCCTTTGCAATTCGCCCTGCAAGGTTTGGAGGGCCCTGGGAGCAGTTGAGAGGTGGGTAGCAGTCCTCTAAGCTAATATGACTTGGTTGGTTTGATGAGCTCCTGAGCAGTGACTGGGCTTCTCCAAGAACTTTCTGGTTCTGAGGCTTCCCTCCTGGAGGCCACTGGCAGATGTAACTTTGAAAATACAGTGAGTTTCCACCTTAAAATATCCCCATTTCTTCATGTGCGCAGTGGGAATTCTATTCCCTGGCTGCCCCTTCCAGGTTTTAGTGACATTTACCTTTAGCTTTTCCTAAATGCAATTAAGAAATTGACAAGCTAATACCCAATAGTAGGTTTTGGAAGGTGAATTCTTAATATGTCTTTTCAACAACTTAGATCACATTTTCATTTTTCCAAATGGATGATGTTGTTTCTGAGGAGAAGAGATTAGTCTAGATTAATTATACTATGCTGTCCTTCTACAAAGCCCCTGACCATAAGGTGTACTGAGGCCAGATTTGAGAATAAGTTGGTGAAGGAGCTGGTACATTCAGAGGTTTTGCCTTAGGCCCTTCTGATATATATAAAGCTGCCTCCTAAGGGAAAGAGAGAGTAGGAATACTGGAGTTGGACCCTCCAGGCCTCAGCCACATCCCACCAGGTTGAGGCGTGTTTGGAGTACAAAAGCATGGTTAGGAGGCTGAGTGTTCATAAGTTTTTGGAAAATTCATGTGCCCTGAAATCCAGGCTTGATTGCTTGCTTATAAAGTTTGACTGGAAGGTGCCAGGTTGTGCTGGCTGCTACTGGGGAGTTAATTGGTAGCCACTGACAACATCAGGTCGCTGTATTTGACAGAAGAATGGAGCTCATGGCTGCGGATGACTTCTTGGTACTGTTTAGTGGGCCTGGTTTTTGTCAGACTTCGGTTCAGATCCAAATCGGGGCGGATTCTGTCTTTCATGCACTAACCAGAGGGACTGTATCAGACAGCTTGTTTAGTTTATGTTGTAGTATAGGTAGAAGGTGCTTCTAACAGCATCATATGCCAATAGGGTTAGACACAAAGTCTCTCAAACACCGGCTTAGTTCGATTTGGGTGAGCCTTTAAAATTGGACAGAGGCTTTCTCTTAAAAAAAAAAAACTATAAATCTCTAAAGGAAAACCCCAAATCTCTCTTTGGAGAAAGATCAGACTGAGATTAGACGTGGATCTGGCTTTACTGCAAGGCAAAGGACCTTTCCTCTGGGGTTCTGAAGCTTTATTTATTGGCACTAAGAAAGCACTGATGGAACAATCAAGAAAAAAGTTGCCCTTGGCTCCTTCTTTCTCAGCTGAGACCCCAGCCCTCATATTGGGGATTCTGTGGATGGCACTGGGTTTTCAACTTGCCATTTTATAACAACCACCAGGGGTTCCAAGGAAATGCCTCTTTCCTTAGGAAGAAATCTGAACTTTGTCTCGTTTGGTTGGTTTGGAAGGGGTCTGGGTAGGCATATAATGGTGGCAGGAAGCCAAAGGGGAACTTTGGTCTCTTGCCCTTCATTTTGTTTTGGTCAAACCCTTTGGCTCCTATGGGACCTCCTTCTCTGCAGGCTCAAATGAGATCCCGTTTGTACCACACTTGCCAAACCCCCAAAAGTATCCTTACTGTTTGAAGGTCAGAGGATGGTATTGCGGCTGGAGGTGGATTACAGGCCCAGAAAGGTAGAACAGAGGGCATAATTGTTGGTTTCAGAAGCCAGTCTCATTCATTTGTCCACCATCAGGGCCCTACTTGTTTGGCACCAACATTAGGATTTTGTTACCTGGAACCTAATCAGAAACCAGCACCTAGCTGGAGGGAGATTGAACTTTTTAGGAAAGAAATCGTCTATACAAACACATATTTCTTACTGATTTCAGTAATAGATTTGTGTGTGCACATGTCCCCCACCCCTGGTATTTTTCTGGCATAATCAGGTGACATTTTTGAATATTCTGTGTCAGTTGAAGTGGTATTTCGGATTTCTCTTCCCCTTGTCTGACCAGAGATAAACTGAAGCTTTTCTAGGTTAGTTAGTGGGAAAAGCCAGGAGTAGGCCTTAAAGCTTTGCTCCTATAGACTGAAGACCTTTCTGAAATTAAGCCTGCAAGATTCAGTGCCTCCTCCCTTCTGGTGGTGATCAGAACATTCACCATCAAGTAACTAAACCATTCCCTGGATACAAGGATTGTGACTGTTCCTGGAGCAGAGGAATGCCTGAAACGCAGCTCCCAGTATTTGGCTCCTCAGCCTGGTCGAAAACCAGCCTGGCAAATGATGTTCAGGAGAAAACATGAAGCTGCTGTTTTCCTTTGGAAATCAGCACCCGTGCTGTGTGGTTGGGCCAGGATTGCAAACTCACGTTAGGTCAGTTTGACTTGGGGTTTGGGCAGAGTGGGGAGGACGAGGGCCGTTCAGGTTAGATCTCTCAGGGGAACACAACCACCCACTCCTGTGGATCCTGTGTTTGTTCTTACAAGTTAAAAATCTGACTCAGAAAGTCTGAATGAAAAAAAGAGAGCAGAATCTTTTGTGGTGATTTTAGAAGAAATGTGTAAGTAACTTAAATGTATTCCGAGTTATAATTTTGGGAGATCTGGGGGGATTGCATCTTTATGAAAATGTTAGTGTGTCCCAGGGGCTCTGGTTGGTAAAGCTGGGGGCTCAGCCCTGCCTGGGACACAGGCTTTGACCTGTGGATGGAGGAGTGGCCTTTGAGTGCAGAGGTAGAACCCTGTAACCCCAAGGCAGAAATGAGTGGGTGATGTGGAGGGGGTCACAGAGCTTGCACGCCAGCAGTTCTGCATGCTAATCGAATGACAAGCCTTTCCTGTCTGTGCTCCACTCCTCCCTCAACAATGACAGCAAGGTTTAAAATGGAGGCACTGTGTTCCTGTGTGCACTGACCAGGCTTTTGAGCGTCTGGCTGTATGGCAGGCCACGTTTGCTTCTGAATTGTTAGAGGAGCTTTCTTTCTTTTCTGCTTGTTATCTTTGCAGGTGAATGACCTGTGTTGGCATGTCCGGTGTCTCTCCTGTAGCGTCTGCCGGACCTCCTTAGGAAGGCACACCAGCTGTTACATTAAAGATAAAGACATTTTCTGCAAACTCGATTATTTCAGGTAGGTTAGAAAGGCATCAACTCAGAAACTTTCACTTTTGAGGTTTGTTGAAGTCTAGTCTTCTAGCAAAATTCACTTTGAAATGAGCATGACTTACTGTCTTTCACTGGGGTAGTCAAGGTGCCCAAACCGTTTTGAAAGATCAGTCCTTTGGGAATATGTTTATCAGCTACATTACTGTAAAGAAAAAAAAATCCTCACATAAGCCTTCCTCTTTGGGGATGAAAGTTTGGTAGTCGGGTCTAGAAGAGCTGGCTTTGCATGGTAGCCCCGCCAAGATAATGCAAAGCAACGAGGCCCATGAATGGATGCCAAAGCTGTGTCCAGCTTCTCCTAAGATGGAACTGAAACTGTCCAAGGCCTTTCCATTACGATCCTCAGGAAGTCGGTTATTGGCAGCCTTGATCAGCGCCCAGCACACAGAAGGCAGCAGGTTATGTCCAGTACTGGGTGAGAGGCCCAAGTGGCCTTTCACAGGAGATATTACCTTCTCCGGACTCTGGCCTTCGGGGGCCTACTTTAGACCCTTCCGCTCGTATCTTGGCATTATCTTTTCGATGTGGAATTTCATTGAAATGATTCCCAAGAAAAAGAACCAGTCCACTCAGGGTGGCATTGGACCAAGACAGGAAGACATTTTTTACAAATGTTAAGCACATTTTTTCAAAATTGTGAAGAAAAAAATTAAAGTTTTCATTCTATCTCCAAATGGAAAATATTTAGTTTTTACAGAGGCATGTCATGTGAGAGAAAGGTACAGTCAGGAGTGTGGGCTTTGGAGTTGAGTAAAATGTGAACCACTTCATGTAAATTCTGAATTTGGTGATAAGGAAAAATATAAATGCTTAGTTAAAAAAAAAGAGCAGGCTTGTTCTCTCTACTGGAATCCCCAATGGACTCTAAAGGCCCAGGTTTGCTCCCTTTGTTGGCCCTTGAGGACTGTACTTCCCCGGCATTTTGGAGGCCAGCCGTAGTAGCATTTCCGACTGGGACTTTGGGGCAGTTGAAATTATTACCCTTTTACTTATGTCGAAAATTGCTTTGGGGGCAGCATTAATCCAAATCTCCAAAATCCATTAAAGCAGTCAGCGTGTGGGCTGATGCTGTTAGCAGCATTCAGAACCCAGGATGGCGCCTTGGACATTATCAGCCCTTCAGAAATAGGTTCAATTGGACTGGAGCAAAACTGGACAGAAAACTTGGTGCCTTTGTTTTTCTGCTTTCCACTGGTGAAACTGCTGCTCTGACAAATGCTCTCCAGGCACCAAATCTGAAAGGAAAGGAAGGATTGTTGGGCAGAGTGGGGAGAACTCTGCAGGGGGGAGTATCTTGTACCTTCACGAGGTGCACAGTTAGTCCCTTCCTTGAAAGTACCAAATGGCATTTCCCCTTATGGATGAGAACTCCGTATCTTGGGACTAAGGGACCAGTTGAGTGCTGTTTTTTTGGGGGGGGGAGGAGGCAGGGGGGGTGTCCATCCCACCTCATTTGATCACAGAATAGTCCATCTTCCATCCAGATCTGTCAATTTACTTTGCTCTGTTTACCATATGTATGACACATAAACATGTTTTCTCAATCAATTCTGGTAATGGAATGCTTTGGAGTATTTGGAATTGATCAGCTCTAAAAGCCAGCTCATCCCTCGCGAGGCTGGCGGCTCAGCATTTTCTCCTGGGCCGCCCTTCGGTTCAGATCCTGGGCGTCCCCACCGTGTCGCCAGTGACGGCTTTCATGCTTCCTGAGCTCATGTTGTGTTTGTTTATTTTACCCCGTTCTTTAGATTTGAATGTAGTGAGTAATTAAACAGAAACCAAGAAAAACCAAAGCTCCCAGACTACTATTATGCAGTCATGAGCCATCTTTGGTCGCAGGGAATCTGTTTGAATTAAAGCCCACTGTTGAGAGGTGGCTCTTTTGGAATTGTGAGGAATTATCATATTTTCAGAACAGACCAAATCCTCGCGGGAGGAGAATTGGCAGAAAGGTCCATTAAGGTTTCCAGTGTTGGCCAGGATTAAGTTAAGGGGAAGGACCACAGCTCTGTCTTGTTGGTGCCTTCTTATACTGCTCATTTTGACTCAAGATGAAATGTCTGTCTCTGTTTTCTGTCCCCCCCCTTCTTCTTTACCGTAGAAGATACGGAACCCGCTGTTCTCGCTGTGGGCGACACATCCACTCCACTGACTGGGTCCGGAGGGCCAAGGGGAATGTCTATCACTTGGCCTGCTTTGCGTGTTTCTCCTGTAAAAGACAGCTGTCTACTGGAGAGGAGTTTGCTTTGGTTGAAGAGAAAGTCCTCTGTAGAGTGCATTACGACTGTATGATGGACAATTTAAAGAGAGAAGTGGAAAATGGTAAATTCTCCCTCTATCTCGGCTGGGCGGATGCTGTTTGGGGTGGGGTGTGGACCAGAGGAGGAAGAGTGTGGTGGCCAAGTGCTGGTGGTGAAGTTAACGCCTTACCTTCTCAGCTTCATGACTGGGGGATTGAAAATATTTCATTTTTTACATTATTGACCAAGTAATGGTGTGTGTGTGTAAAATTATTTTGTAATATATAATAATTGCGCTCTGTTCTTTAGAATTTAGATCTGTCTAAATGTATATATAGCCACATATATTTTAAACTATCAAACTAAATTTTATTATTTCAGAAATAAGCGGGCCACATTTCCGTGATAGATAGATGAGCTATTTCTGGTTAGCTGATGACAAATGTGTCTTCCAGAAATAGTTATTGCAATTTTACAGATATAATTTCGTTCATTAAAAAACTTTCTCAAATAACTTATCATGTCAAAAATGTACAAGTTTTGTTTACAAGGAAGTTGTTTCTAAATTAATAGCGGATGATGGGGGAAAATCACATTAATAAATAAGAGATTTTACAAAGACAGAACTCATTTGGCCTTTAATGGAAAGGAAGGTGAGGACATTGATCTCTGACTGTTCTGGGAGGGAAGATGATTCCACAGCCTAGATGACAAGGAGAATCTTCTTAAAAAATAAAGGGCAAAGATCCTGAGGAATTTAGGGCTAGTGGAGAAATCAGAAGCCCATTCTCTGCCCCAGGGTGGAAAGGCCACATTTGGACTTATCAATACACTTACTGTAACTCAGCTGGAATGTGATACTTTGGAGCTTTGAAACTTGAAACAAAATATGTCTCAGAATGACGAGTTCTAACGATTTAAAACCAGGACTTAGGTATAAGATACTCTGACCAGGTGAACACTTTGAGACTGGCTGGCCAAAGGACCTTCCCTTTGATTGAAACAGGAATATTATCACACTATTACAAAGGCATTGGCACTGTGAGCCTTGGCCATCTTTTTTTTTGTATAAATATTTTGCTGGGAGAGAGTGTGTGTGAGAGTGAGTGTGAGTGTGTGTGTGTGTGTGTGTGTGTGTGTGTGTGTGTGTGTGTGTGTGTGTGTGTGTACACACAGGAATCTTTCTCAATTCATTCCATGGGGAGCTAATGTCGGCACTTCTCTGTTAACCAAAGGAGAGCAGGGTCGGCTCATCTCTAGCCGGTGCACTTGGACATCCCTTTGCTTAGCAGTGGCCCTATTTCACCTCCCTGAGATTTGTTTACTTTTTCTTGGGGCTAGGGCACAAACGCTCTTTTGGTCTTGTGTTTACCTTGCGCTGTGTCTTTAAGGGTCAGCCCCAAGTCTTTTCTCCAGGGCGGGGGTATCTGTTGGTCTCGTGCCATGTGAACTTTGATGTCCAGGTCTTTCTTTGTGTCCTCAGCGCTTAGCCTGGAACCTGGCTCTTTGTGAGTGTATAAAGCATGATTTGGCGCCTGATGGGTCATATAGCGTGTAAATAAGAAATGGGAAGATTGGATTCTGGCAGCCTGGATGTGTTCATCTGAAAAATCCACATAATTGCTATGTTTTTCTTTTGGACTTCAGGGAATGGAATTAGCGTGGAAGGCGCACTGCTCACTGAACAAGACGTTAATCACCCCAAACCAGCCAAGAGAGCTCGGACCAGCTTTACAGCCGATCAGCTCCAGGTAGAGGCGGCCGGCGGGGGGCACAGGGAGGGGGTTGAAAATGTCAATGCCCCCTCCAACCCCCCAGGCCCAGTGGCCCCATTAACACATGGCTCTGATAGCCCTATCATGGCGTAGCTTTGTATCCTTTTGGGAAACCAGCTGGGTGGGTCTGTAAAAGTTCTCTGATGGCCCCAAAGTGGTTCATGGAGGTTCCAGAAGAGCAGGCGTGTTCTGTTAATAGAACACGGTGACTCAAGTTCCCCTCTTCCTGGCCCCAGCCCCAGCAGCTTGGTGTTATTCTGCAAATTAGAAGCAAAATGTTGATCTATTGAGTCTGCCCAGTGAAATTGGTTTTTAGAAATTTACGCCACTGCACATCATTTCTAAAGGAAACAAAATGTTTTTGAGAAATTCTGTTGCATCAAGATGTATCACAAGCAGCTTGTTGGGTTGTGCGGGTTTTATATTTCCCAGGAACACATCACAGTCGGCCTCTTAAGGAGGGACAAAATGGTATGTTTTTGGAGTTGGAAATAATTGCAGTCATGTGAACATAAACAAGGAACCCAGAGGCCGAGGCCATCTGGGGACCGTTTCCTTCTTTTGGAGGGACCGAGGCCTGATGGTTGATGACGCCTCCTGAAAAGGGGAGGCTTATTTCTCTCAGTCTGGTTGCGTCAGTGTGACTGTAATTGCCACAGGCTCGAGTCCCCTAATTGTTAGGAGGAGACTGTCCAGAGAGGGTTTTGGAAGCTGACCCTCCCCTTGTTTCTGAGGACATGGCTGATGTGCCCTTCAGAACCCTGCCTACACCTTCACATGTAGATTTCTGCCCTTCCAACTCTGCCCTGTGCTTTAGGGTGGTTGGGAGGATCATGGGAAATAATGGACAAACACATTAAATGCCGTTTTTGAGCCAGGCTCTTCTCTAGGAGCCAGGATATAGTGTTCCTCTCAGGCGGAGTGACCAGGCGTAGGTGTAGACGTACAAGTGAGCTTTTGGTGAAAGACCAGCCACCACTCAGCATAAAAATGATTTACCATAAGAGGATTAGGGGCTGTAGGGAATGAATGCATGAAACATTTCCTAGCTGGGTTGCTAGGGGGTGTCACAATGCCTAGAACGCACGGTCTGGAGTCCAGAAGACCCAATTCAAACGTGACCTCCGCCACTTAGTAAGCTGTGTGAGCCTAGCCAAGTCATTTCACCTCTCCTTCAGTCTCCTCACCTGTGAAATGGGGCTCACAACAGCACCTGCCTCCCAGGGTTGTTGTGAGGATCCAGTGAGAGCTGTTTAGCATTTAACACAGTGCCTGACTCATAGGAGGTCCTATCGTGTTGGCCGTTGTGGTTCTGAAGTTTTCATTGTGTATGAGGTCCTGGAGATAGAAGCAGAGAAGGAAGGCTGCCCCAGCTCTCCAGGAGCTCCCATTCTAAGGGCAGAGAGAATACGTACCAGTTAGAGGGAAGGTCCCATGGTCCTGGGGATGCAGGGCAGGGCAGATGGACGGCCACTCCTCGCCGTCACCTCCAGGGGTCAGGTACCATTGGTTTCTGATGTGACACCTTTTGACACTGGACCAGCCCCGTGGCTATGGGAAAGCTCTTGAGTTGGGGGTCCTGAACTGTCTCAGGGAGAGTAAAACCTAGGACCCTTCATGCAGAAAGCAGTGGTGACCCAGAACAGGACCAGTTTTCATGGTGGTGGGACCTAAAAATAGAGAAGGGCAGAATTTGAAGCTGGAAAGTCCCTTCCCTGGAGGCCATCAAGATCTGTCCTCCCCTTTACAGAGTCAGAAAATGGTCCTCAGAGACTCTGTTGATTTGCTGGAAGTCTTGCAGGTGACAAAGTCAGGATTCAAACGCATTCCCCATTCCATAAACCATGCTACCCTTAGCCTGGTGGCTTAACTTGCACAAAATTCATTTCAGAATCTCCAGTGAAGTCCCCATAGAAAGGGAGGTATGTACTCTTCTGGCCTAAGGGAAATGAACAATTGTGACAAGCATTTGAATATTAGTAGAAGTTTTTCGAAAAAACAGCCAGACTTGTCTCCCCAGATGTTTTAATATCTCAAGCAAAACATCCCCAGTGGAAGAAAACTAGATATTTTAAGGTAGCCCCTGGCACTTGAAAAAAGCCTTTTAAAAACCATTTGCCCAGCGTGAGAATGTTGGTGCAGGGCCCCTGGCCCCGGAGGAGAGTGTGGTGCCCAGGCCAGCTTTCTAGAATGTCGGGTGCTTCCCTGCTTTGCTGGGAGTGCAGGGTGTGAGAGGTTCCCTGCCTGAGACTGGAAACAGCAGAAACATTCCAGTAGCTTCCCTTTAGTTAGGCCTTTACAGCCATTGTCCCATTGGATACTCTAAATGGCCCTGGGAGTCAGGCTCGGCGCAAGGCACAGAGAGCAGGCCTCTGCCCCGGAGCTTCCCGAGAATAACTGCCCTCCCCAGGACTCCCTGCTCCCATCTGCGGGGGGGGGGGGCGGTGGGGTGGGGGGTAAGGGATGAACTTGGAAGCTGGTCAGGCCTTCCCAGGTCCTCTCCACCACCTGTGGAAAGCTGTGCTCTTATGGCGTTCCATTCCACAGATGAGAATACTGAGGCACGTATGCAGAGTCACAGCTAGGACACAGCAGAGCTGGCCCTGGAATATTCAAGTCATTTAACTCAGATCCCCAGGCCTTTTTCTACTACACCCACCAGAAGGCAGCTTTGATCAAGAAAGCTGTTCTGTCCTCCTTCCCCCTCTCTCCCCTCCAGTTCCTTATTCCCTCTTTCCCCTTCCTCTCTCCCCATCTCTCCCCTTCTCTTCCCCCTTTCCTCGTCTTCCTCTTCCTCCCCACTTTCCCATCCCCTCTCCCCCCGTCCCCCTCTTTCTCCCCCTCTCCTCCCTTCTCATCCCCTCTTTCCCCCCTCTGCTCCTCTCTCCCCACCTTCTCTCTCCGTCCTTCTCACTCTCACACACACACACGTATGTGAAGCCGCCACCATGTGCAAAGGGCTGTGTTGTGAAGATCTCTTCACGTGTGGCAGTGTAATAAGAACTAGCCTTTTTGTGGTGCTTGAACATTATAAAACACATGATTTCATTTGATCCTTGCAAAAACAGCAGCTGTAGTGGGTGGAGAAAAGTCCCCAATTAGGGGAGAAATTGCAAGGCATTACCAGCCAGATTAGCACTTACTCAGGTGAGTGAATACACAGTAAAGCCGTCTGTAAATCCCAAAGTGCCGTCTCACTGTCAGTTCTGAGAAGAATAATGATGATTTATGCCCACTTGGCTTGATTAATCCAATCAGAGCCCAGAGCTTGGAGATAAGGAACGAGGGATTCCTGCCTCTTCTGCCCTTGGCATCGGAAGCACCGTCTGGGGAGCCGGGCGGCAGGGCCAGACGGGTCTGTGGTCCGGGCCTCAGCTCCCGGGACAGCTCTCCATTGAGAAGCCCCAGCAGTCAGCAGTAGGAAGGAGGCAGGAGCATCATCCATTTCCTCCAGCTTCTGTTCCAATTCCAGAGCAGGCGTGTTTGGCCCTAGTCCTGCCTCCAACCTTGAGCAGGATTCTCCTCTTGGTAGCAGAATCTCCTTGACCTCTGTTCCCAGTAACAGCCCATAGGCATGTGGCCTGGTCTGGTTTGCCAGGCAGCCTCTTAGAGAGTTTGGTTTTCCTGCTATCTGAACCTGGTTCCCTCTCCCCGTGCAGCTGGGCAGCTCATCTCCTGAGAGCCTCGGGCAGTTAATGAAGCCTGAGTGGGGGTCAGAGGCAGACACATGCTGGCTTTGGGTAGCTTGTGCCACTGCCCGTATGGCTGGGGCTTTGGGCACTTGCTGCCTGTGATGGTTGACCTGCCAAGGACCAACTTGGGCCAGCTGGAAAGCAGAGAAGTTGGCCATTTGTGAGGTGGCCTTACATGCACATTGGATACATTTGACCCAGGAGCCAAGCCAGTTACAGGTGTATAAAAATATGTGAGAAGAACAGCAGATGGAACGCCTGGCGTGGAGTCGGGAAGACTCTTCTTCCTGAGTTCACATCTGACCTCAGACGCTTCCCAGCTGTGTGACCCTGGGCAAGTCACTTAACCCTGTTTGCCTCAGTTTTCTTTTCTGTTAAAATGAGCTGGAGAAGGAGATGGCAAATTACACCAGTGTCTTTTCCAAATGGAGTCACCAAAAGCTGGGCATGACTGAACGATAGCAATAAAGGGGAGGAGCGGGGGACAAGGACGAAGCTGGAAGCTGGGGGTGAGGGGACAAGGAAAAAGCTGGAAGCTGAAGGGGTGAGGCAGGGGACAAGGATGAAGCTGGGGGTGAAGGGACAAGGAAGAAGCTGGAAGCTCGAAGCTGGGGGAACAGGGGCCTTGCTGACCAAATTCAAGTCAAGATTGGGACACAGTTTGGGGGAGGGGTCACGCCCTCCTTAGGTGCGTAGCTGTGCATGGAGGTCTTACAGAGATGCCTATTTCAAAACGTTAATTGAATGGGGAGCAAGTACTTTACCCTCCTGGTATTTCAGTCAAAGATTCCCAAGAGCCTCAGATTGTTGTACTGTCCATGGACAGAGGCCTGGCATGAGAGAGGACGTCCCCTGGTGTTGAGCCATCTTGCCGCTGGCCTGCTCCAGACTCAGCTTGTTCTTAGCTGCCTGCCCCACTGGAGCAGTGACATGGCACTGGGAGGTTTCCCAAAGCACTTTGACCTTCTGCTTGTAGAAGAACTCTGGGAGGTGGTCATCACCAGACCCCTTGGCCTCAGTTACAGATGAAGGGCCTAAGTGGCTTACCCGCTGGTCACATAGCTAGTAGGTGTCAGAAGTAAAATTCAAACCAAAGTCTTAACTGACTCCAAGAAGGTCAAGTTGTGTGTGTGTGGGGGGGGGGGTTATTAAGCGTCTGCTATGTTCTAAGCACTGAGGGGTTTTCTTCTACAATGATGCCAATTCTGTTCATGCTGATGTTGAAAAACAAAACTTTTAAACAGATGCACACATTTTGTTTAAGTCAGGGAGATGAATTTATTCCATTTTAAACTTGAAAATTTGAGATAGGAAAAAAACAGATTGGATACTGTTGAAAATTCTCTTCCCATTCTGTGGTTGGCATTTTCCCGATACTGGCTTTGCAATGATGGGTAAGGAGGCCCTCTTTTGTCCTCCCTGTGCTCCAGGGGTGGAGCAGAGATGCCCATTCACCAAGCCTGCCACGCTCATGGCTTCCTTTTCCTGCCTCCCCAGGTCATGCAGGCCCAGTTTGCTCAGGACAACAACCCAGACGCCCAGACGCTTCAGAAACTTGCAGAAAGAACGGGCTTAAGCAGAAGAGTCATCCAGGTGACTGTCGGGCAGGCCTCCGGAGCTGGGGGGCCCCAAAAGCCTCTCATTGTGGCTTTATTTGGTCTTTTAGGCAACAGATGTTTCTGAGCTGCCAGGCCCAGGGTGGGGGGGAGAGGGGACAGGGACAGACTCTGCCACCAAGGAGCTCTGTACTCATGAGATACGATGTGGGCACAGAGAAGAATGTGCAGGCAGATCTTAGCTGTTTTATTTGTGGATAGTGGCATTTTCTAAGAGAGAGAGTCTTTGGACAGTTACTCACTTTATTAATTATTGCTAGTGGATAATTAATGAAAGGGGTCAATGCCACTCAAATCCCAAAACCTTCATGGAACTCACTCAACACTTACATGCCCTCGGAAGAAGGGGTGTGCCTGAGGGTGGGAACCAGCTCTGATTGGCTTACAAGGAATGAGGGAATGAGTATTATAATGAGAGGGTGGTTTAACCTACGGAGGGTCTGGGGGAGGTGACTGGTCACTTAGTCTTGGTCAAAGAGACTCACCGGAGCTCATAGCGCCCTGTCTGGGGGCAGTCTAGACATAAGGGAAGCTCTGCTTCCTGTCAGACTTAATATAACGGGCTGGATTTCACTGGACTAGAACCTCTTTACCTTTTGAGCAGACCTAGGTTTTCCCTGCATGGGGTGTCTGCCCAAGATTTTCTCTCTTTATCAGCTCTGCTCTTCAAAGGAGACTGAATAGCCTGCAGAGGAGAGGACTAGAAAGTGGAAAACCTTAGTCCTGATTCAGTAATTCATGACTAGTATGAGAGAGACAGAATCAGCTCTCCCACATTCTACTTTCAGTAAGACTGCCTCCTGTAGCTTCGCATCTCAGCCAGGTTGACTTCATCAGGCTCTTGGCAGCTACCAGGGAAAATGATCAGAATTGGGAGGGTGAGAGGCATTCTGGGAGTCAGGAGTCCCCATGGAGGGACCAGTACCTTGAGGGGTGTTTGAATGTCAAGGATTCATGCCAGGACACGGGACACTATGAGGTCCAGGATGATGAGAGCAGAGTTTGAAGGATTGTGAATACCAGCTGGGTTTGTATTTGCTTCTGTATTGGGCTGGGCTGGGGGGCAGGCTGAAGGCTTCTGGAAAGAGAAATGGCCTAAGCCGTTTAGGAATATGCTAATGGTGATGGCAGATTGGCTTGGAGTAGTGGTAAAGAGCCCAGCCAGGATCGTTGAAGTGACCCAGCTGGGAAGTACTAAGGGCCTAAATTAATGTGGTAGATATGCAGGAGACCTATACAGGAACATTGACAGGATGGGACAGGCCTCTCCTGGGTCAGATCCTCTGCACTTCCACTGCCCACTCCCCATCTAGTAGGAGAGCCTTCATGCAACTGCAGATGGTGAAAGGGGCGGCAGGCATTGTGTGACTGGCCGTTAAAAAGCAAGCAGGATGTCGGCAGATGGTGAGGGTCCTTCCTTCACAAAGGAATAGTGGGAGTAATGTCACAAAAGTAAAAATTCAGGAAGAAAAGGGTCCAGTTTGGTAGGAACAAAAGAAGAAATAGTGGGAATTGAGACCAGCCTGCCAGGCTGGGACCAGCTCCAGGAGGGTTCTGATGCCCAATGACGTGTTTCATTAGGTAGCTGTTCAAGGTTTTTAGGTGGAAAAGTGACCAGTTCACCAGAAAGGGGCATTTGGAAGAGGGCTTGAGCAAGAGATGAGCCAGATCAGAAGAGAGTCTGGGGGAAGAGGGAGGAGGCAGAAAGGCGGAGGCTAGGAGAATTGTAGTGCCCTTGAGATGAAGGTGAAAAGGAGGAGCTACTTTGGGAGAAACAAATGCCAATTTTAGCCTCCTCCTCATCTCTTCCAACTTATCCAAGTGGAAGTGTGGCCTGAGTAGTCAGAACTGTGTATTGGAATTTGGGAGAGGTTAGATGAGAGGTCAAAGGATCTTGGGGTTCTTTTGACATGAGAGAAGTAGTGGGTCATAAGAAAGAGGGCTGGCCTTGAAGGCAGACACGGAATGACTGTGTAACCCTGAGCAGGTCAGTTAATCTTTCATTCCTGAAGGCAGTGAAGGCTCACTTGCAGAGGAGGGGCCAACCTGTGTTGGTACAGGGAGCTTCCTTACCAGAAATGGCATTCCAATTCCAATCCCTGTCCCTGCCAGTCTGTGACTCTGGGCATGGATGAGATCGCTGGAATGAAGAGCAATTGATGGAACTTTGGAGTAAGCATCTGTCAGTAAAGGGCCAGGGAAGGGATAACCCCAGACGAGGGTGGAGAACCAGAAGAAGATGTTGTTACGGAAGCCTGAGGAGCACAGGGTTTTGCGAGGGGTCACTGGAAAGGAAACCAGCTGCTGTGCTGAGGAGCCACAGAGAGGTAGCAAGATTTCCACGAGCTGAGACTAGAGTTGGTGTAAAAGCCTATGTTTAGGCTAAGAATGCTTTGGCCAGGGAGCATGGGAGATGGGACTCGGAACAGTCCTCGTGGACAGCGAGACCAGGGATTTCAGGGGAGCTCGCTATGAGGCAACAATATGTTCTTCTTATTTTAAGAAGCTTTTTTTTTTTAAAGTCCAGACGTTGGATCTCATTAGTGGAAACTCCTACTGTTGCAGAACGGTACCTCATCTGTAATTTGTCTCCTTAATTTGGTCTCCCTTGATTCCTTGAGAAATGTCCTTCTTCCAGGACATTGAGTAGACCTCCTCTGGAGGATTCATGAGAGGACATGGGCAAGAGGCACCAGCTAGGCAGCCACTGGCAGGGCATGGCCTGTGCTGCAAGAGGGAGCCTGCAAATGAATGAGGCGCCAGATCCACAGAATTAATTTACTCATAGACTAGTTTATTGAGTGGATGGCTTTTCAGGACCAGGGAGCTCAGTCCTGTCCAACTTGGATCATCGTGTGTCTGTGCTAGGGTTTGGGTCTTAAGTGCTACAGATGCAGAAGGGTGGGAGTTCAGAGAGGTGGAAGCAGTGCTTTGCTGGGAACAGAGACCGACACGTGAGAAGAGTGGAAGGAACTGGGGGTATATTAGCCTGGAAAAGACTTAGGGGGAAATGGGATTGGTGGCTGCAGACACTCAAAGGCCAGCCTACTCTGGAGAGCAGGAGAAGGAAGTCGCCCAAGGGATGAGAGGGGATTTCAGCTCCATGTTGTGAAGGGAGGCCGAAGTTTTTGAAGAGACTAGAAGGCCCTCTGGTGTTCCCATGATGACAGGAGTGACTCCTGGATCCTGGAGAGGGGAGGAGTTCCTGCCAGCTGGCAGTGGGGGTTGTAGAGTGTGTCGGCTGGCCGGGACCAGTAGTGGAGCGGAGTCGGTCTTTGGTTCTGAGGGCTCACTCCTGGCTTTGAAATCTTTATAAGAAAGTCAGTGGTGGTGATAAAAAGCCTGTTCGATCTGGTTAGGAGATTGGACACTGAGCACATGCTAACTGTTGGAAGCCTCTTTCTTCATAGAACACAAGCACCTGTCACAAGGTGGGTTATAAGGATCCAGTGAGACCAGGATATTCAGAGGTGGCCCATTGCTTTGCCCGCACTCTCTCCTTTGGCCGCAGCCCTGGGCCAGAGGCCCCCCAGGATTAGCCTGCCCCACCTGGCAGTTGAGCAAGTGTGGCTTGGATGTTCAGTGCCTCTCCTCACCTCATGGCCAGTCGAGGTCAGAGGTGGGATTGGGCACCACTCTGCCATTGTATCTCCTCTTCTGCCAGATCTTGGGAATGCACAGAATCACTGAGGAGGGAGCCTGGGGGTGGGGGTGGGGGGGAGGACAGAAGACTCGGGTGATACTCGTTTCCAAGGAATTTCCCCGTCCCTTCTAAACGCTGACTTTTCTGGGAAGCCACCTCTGCTGGGGTTCTTGGGGCATCCAGAATCTCCCGAATGAGGAGGTGAAATGGATTCCATTCCTGGAAGGAAACCTGAGAGGGGAGCTCTGTGGGGTAGTGGGTTTGAGATGTGAAAAGCCGACTGAGTTCTCCGAGCAAATCTCCCTTGTATTGCAGTGAATAAGGGCCGAGTTGGTTGCTTGGTTTTTGACGGAATGTGAGGTTCGCCCCAGCATCAGAGAGCCATCCATCTTACTCTGCCCTTACAATGGCGAGCCTGGTTTTTGGTATCTTGTCCTATTGCAGAAATGCTCAGGCTCTGGAGCTCCGCTTGTAATGTGTAAACTGGATGGGGCAGTGCTATCTGGAGCCCCCAAACACCCCTACTGACCTTTTCCAACAGACCACCTTAGTTGTGTTGACGGGAGAGTAGGACGATACGTGTGGAATTATCTTTCCCTTCCCTTTTAATGACTCACCTTTTTAAAAATTTGTACAAAATAGTGAGTAATTATACTCTGGCTGCGAGGAAAAAAATGGTGCTTTGGGGTTTAAACAAATCCACCAGTCCTGGAGCATCTGTTTGGAAGGCTTGGGACTTGGTAACATTAGTACCAGTCTCTTAGGGTTTGCCCATGTTAGAATCAACAGACACGGCAGGATTGGGGTCGGTTACTTTGGTAAGCAGGCTTTGATCATTGGGCTTCATGACCAAGGTAACAGTGTCAGACTTGGTGACCCTGGGTCCATATTTGTTGGCTTCTGTATCAGACCTGGTGGCCTTGGTGTCAGTGGGCTTGGCAGCCTGGGGTTCCATAGTTCTGGCAACCTTAGCATCAGGCTTTCTTACCTGTGGTGGTCATTTTGGGACTGCCATGCCAGGCATTGGCCTTGGGAGGTCTTAGAGGGCTTAGTGCCCAGCCCTTGGCAGCTTTGGTGTTATCGGTGTGTGGCTTCTTCAGCTCCCTCTTGTGTTTCCTGGCAAAGAACATGTGTCTCAGGAACTTGGGGTCACATCCTTTCAGAGACTCCTGTCTGTGACTTGGGTTTTGGATGCCATTTCATTTTTGTGATTGGTTATGGGTGCTGTGGTTCTTAGACATGGCCATCTCCAGTGGCACTAATGGGCATCCCACACATGGGGAGAGTCTATGGGGGAGTCTGTGTGCACAGGAGCTTTTTTCAGGATTTTGTATATAGAAGTTTCCTTTTTAGGGGATAGGAGAGGCTGTGGCAGTGCACATTCATCGGGAAGTATTTATTAAGCACTGCCTGCGTGTTAGGCACAGTGCCTGACGTGGAATGCAAAAATGCAAGTGTCCAAGGGAGATACCAAAGAAATATAGAGAAGTGTGTGTGTGTGTGTGTGTGTGTGTGTGAAATCGAGATAGTCTAGGAGAAAGTGAATTTAAGTGGGACAGGTCTGCCAAGCTTGACCTTGAGAGAAGCTGGGGCCCTGAGACACAGAGCTGAGGTGGAGCCCGCTCTCAGCATGGGGGACGCCCTGTGGGAAGCCTCACGGGGAGACAGGCAGACACGGAATGAGAAGGTGGCATAGAAGGAGCATCCCAGAGTTCACTTCAGCTGGAATTCCATCCTGAAGGAGGCTGGTTGTTGGGTTTGTCCTCTGTTCTTGAAGAGGCACCTGCCATCAGGGAGATGACGATGTGACTTACAGGCTGTATTTGGGGCCTTCTGGCTTACAGTGTCAGTGGAACTGCTTCTCTTTGGAACAGCAACCCTGAGGGTCTTCCCTCCCAGCTGGATTTTCTTCTTTTTTCTAGTTAAAGGGGCCCTCCTGTGACTCACTTCTTAAAGAAGCCTATTCCCTGAATGGGCATCAGCGCACCCCAAGTGAGAACCTCAAAAGGCCTTAGCCTAAAAGGACGAGGGTGTCCCATTGCGTCCTGGGCCATCTCCAGTCCTCCTGATGAATAGGTGGCAGTCCTGCACAGCCTTCCTGAAGACTCCCATGTAATAACCCCGAAAGACTCAGCAAGGGCAGGCTAGTCAAGGGCACAGACCAACAGCCTTTTCTATTTTCTCCTAGATTGTTCTGGGGCCGTCGCTGTTTTTAAGTCATTTGGTGAGGCAGCAGATTTAATTTTCTTAGGAAAGCTTTCGCTCTGAATGTTTCCAAATGAAGCTCCCCATAGATGTTTCCTATCCAGAGTGATAGAGGAGAGAGAAGGGTCCTCTTGGGGCGCTCGGGATGACCAGAGGCAGCTGCTGTCCTGTACCTCAGTCCTGGGGCTGGTTTTGTTCCTGGCCCCCTCCCCCTGCCTCACCCACAATGCCTGGAGCCCTGGGCACAGTCGGGCAGTGATTGAAGCTAGTCTTGGCCCTGGCAGCCACCCTTTATAGTGCTTTGATGCACAGCACCCATATGGGCCCCTAGAGTTATGGTTTCAAGAAATTATAGAGACTTTGACCTTTATTTCATTTTATAAACAAGGAACCAAGATCCAGAGACTTCCTTGTTGACCTGTGGTTTCACAGGAAGTAGACGGCAGAGCCAATCCTGGGGCTGGGTCTCTGACTCCAAAGGAGCCTCCTGTCTTTCCTTCAGCTGCCCCTTGTGTGGCCCATGGTGCCTCCCCATGCTTCTCTCACACCAGGAGACCCACTGGGCCACATTAGGCTCCAGACCTTTCCCTGAGGTCCCCTTTTTCTCAGTGCACATATGTTAAGTGCCTTCTGTACGCATAACTCTGTGCTAGACTCTGGGGAGAAAGGAAGTATGGTGATATTCTAGAAGTTAACCGTCCTTTCCAAAGAAAGAGTTTACTACAGCAGCATGTTGTGCCCATGGCTGGCACCCAACCCACACTGAATTTTGTTCTTTGCTTGGGCCACATAGTGAACTCAGAGGATCATTGGTTCATTTGCCCTTTGTTGAAGGGCCTGGGGATCCTCAGCCTCAAAGATGAATGGGAGGACATCAGGGAGCTGCCTCCAGGTGTCTGCGGGGAGCTCTTGTGGTCAGAGGAGTAGACTTGTTCCGTGTGGCCTAAGAGGTAGACCAAGAAGCTGCGGCTACCTGTTATAGACAGGCTGTCTTCAGCTTGACATAAGGAAAACCTTGGCAAAGATGGAGGGTTCCAGAAATGTCAGGATGGTGTTTCTGGAGGGCCTGGAAACATTCTACTTGGCCATCACTATGGCTTCTAACTAACCACAAGCATTGGAATAGCCTGTCCACTGGGGGAGTGGAGGCCTGCCTGGCAGAAGAAAGTCTGTCTGGCCAGACCAAAGAGTCCTCCCTACTTCTCCTTAGCAGCATCTTTACAGGGCTTTAGAGCAGTGGATTTGAAACGCTCTATTCATTGGGCTCCACAAATGCCGTTAGCGGTCCTTTTATCTTTGCTCATATTGGCTATAGTGAAAACCATAGATTTCTTTTTTTAATGATAGGTTTATGCCCTAGCTGTATACACAAAACAGATTTTAGGACATCTTGTCCATATGGTTAGATTTTAGAAGAGAAGTTTCCAAGGCTCTGTTTTCTATTTACAAATGAGTTGTTTATTTTCAAGTGATGAATGCTCATTTATTAAGAGCTTCCTGTATACCAGGCCTGGTAGTAGGTACTAGGGCTATGAATTTGAACCAGAATGACCCTGCCCCAGAGGAAGGCACAGCCTGTCATAGACCACACATACATCTCCAAGTATATGCAGAAGAGATCAAAGGCCAAGGGGTGCTGGCATTAGCCCCTTGGCATTCACCAAGGTGATGTCACCTGTGCACGTTGGGAGGTAGCATTCCATTTGGGCTTAGGATGTTTGCCAATTCCTTGGTCTCTAGAATCCGCACCCCCATCTCCACGTATGTGATACCCCTCTCTGGGCACTTGCAGGTGCACTGCCCCCCGTGGACCCGGTGTGGAGCTTCCCTCCTCTACTGCCTTTCTCTTGAGGCTGCTGCCATTATTCCAGCCATCTCCCACCACACGTACTCAGATGTCTAGTTGTGCTGATTCCACATCTTGAATGTCCAGCCCCTTCTCTCTGTTCACCTGACCCTGTTCATGTCCTCAGCAATGCTTAGCTCCAAATCGTGTTATTGTAATAGCTTCTGAAAGCAGACTTCCCACATGCAGCCTTTCCCCTCTAAAATCTGTCAAGGAAAGTCCTGACATGCAAGGCTGACTGGTCACTGTGCTGCTTAAGAAGCTTCCGAAGCTCCCCACTGCCTTCCTTCCCCACCTGGCTCCCCTTCTTCTTCCCAGGCTGATTCTGGATTCTACCCATTCTACCCTGGACTGACTGCAAACTGACTGACCTGCAAACGTCGCTGAACTTCCACACCCTTTGAGTTTGCCTCTAACAAGGCCTCTCTTTTCTAGCCTTTGTCTTGGCAGTTTTATCTCCTTTCAAGGTTCAGCTGTGCCACCTCCTCCAGGAAGGGTTTCCAATGTTAACCAGTGGTTGGTGTATCCCTTCCCACCCTTCGGTGTACTTGTTCTGTGTTTGCTCTTCTGAGCATAATGGAACCACTCCCTAGAGTGTAAGCTCCTTGAGGGCAAAGGCTGCTTTACCACTGGCTTTGTATCCCTGACACTTACCACAGCATACACAGTAGGTGTTTCATAAATGCTGGTTGATGAGTTGGTTGACCATGGGCTGAAATAACTATGGCTGGATGAGCCTGGATACGCCCCAGCATTGATTTGTGACCTTGATGAATTGTCTTTTCTCCCCTAGGTTTGGTTCCAAAATTGCAGAGCTCGCCATAAGAAGCACGTTAGCCCCAATCATTCTTCCACGGCTCCAGTGACAGCGGTTCAGCCTTCACGGCTGTCTCCCCCCATGTTAGAAGAAATGGCTTATTCTGCGTATGTGCCCCCAGACGGGACGATGTTAACGGCCCTGCACAGTTATATGGATGGTAGGTATCATCTGTGTCTTCTGGTGTTTGGAGCCCTGACTGGCCTGTCAGGACCCACAGGGGCAAGGGAACAGCCAAACCCTGGTTCTAGCCTTCCTGTTGGCAGAGAGCAGCTTGGGAACGTTCGGGAATAGAAGGCAGGGATGGGTTTGCAGGTGACGGGACAAGAGCTCAGGAACAGTCATAGGCAGTGGATCTGGTGTGAAAGCCAACCACCACCCTGGACTTGTTAGCTGATTAGAATAAAAGTTGATGCTGGAATGGCCTCATGAAGAGTGAGGTGATGATGCATGGCTTGGGGATTTGTTCTTGCTAAAGTTTTCATCTAGTGTTGTAGAAGTAGTGCTAGGGGGGCATCCAAGAGTCGTTCCTGCCCCCATGCCCAACACATCTTGGTTTCTTTTCAAACACCCATCATATTATGGAAGTGAATGTTTGACACTGAAAATGGTTTTTGTGCCAGAGGCTCAAGCATTTTATCTTAGTATATTTGGATTTCACAAGTTTTTAGTAATGGAGGAAACCTCCCTTCCTGTTTGTCTTTGGGAAGATGTAAGATCTGGGGCCCCCACCTTCCACACGCTAGTGGTAAAACAGGGACCCTCTGCCCTCCCTGCCCTGCGCCTCTGCCTGTGCCTTCTGCTTCAGGATAAAGTACAATGACTAGGGCTCCTAGAGATGGCATTAAAGTGGGGCAGCTTTGGGCCCAGAAGGAAGAGTCGGGGTGAAGGCCTTCATCCAGTTGTTCGCTCTCTGTGCCCAGGAAGTCCCTGGACACTGCCCCGACAGACCCTGTGTGGAGCTTTCCTTCCCCTCCTGGGCTTAGTTGGATAAGCGGCTGGTGCCCAGGCTGTGATGAGGGAGCACAGGGACAGGGTGGGAGGGCCAAACTCATCCGAACGGAGCTGACTATTTCTCTCTGTTTTTGCAGCTCATTCCCCGACAGCCCTCGGACTCCAGGCCTTGTTACCCCACTCGATGACTCAGCTACCAATAAGTCATACCTAACTTCTTTGTTTCAGGGATAGAAATTCTGAAGGATATAATCTAAGGTCATTTATTGTGTATTAAATATCATTGAAAAATATTAATGTTAATTTTTAATTTAACATCCAAAGCGTCTTCAAGATCATTTTGTTGCCCAGGTACGTGCGTAGAGTTGGCCTGCAAGACACTTTTGTTAATCCTTCCTTTTTCTAAAAAGAAAATGTTTACAAGATGACTCTGTCCCCTTTATATGGTCTGCAAGTAGCTTCCTCTAGCTGTGTGTCCGTTAATTTATTTGTCATCAGAAGAGCACTTTGCCTAAAAGAGAGGACTGATAGGTGTGCAAAATGTTTACAATTCTTTGTGAAATTGTAGTTTATCATCCGTTTGTATCTGTAAGTTATTGTTATGAAATATTATCTGGATTTTTTGAGTTACACACAACTTATACTTTTGAAGTTTGTAGCTGTGAATTTGCAACTGAAATTTATTTTGCCGATTGGCTTTTTCCCCTGAATGAGATGAATAAAGCTTCTGTTGTGGCATGCCAGGCAAAGCCGTGTCCTATGGCTGTTACCTTCTGGCTGTAAATAACACTAGAGTTGGAGCAGCCTGCCAGTCTGAGTTCATTCAAAGTTTTCTATTCCTGTGAAGTGCCATTGTCCTAGTGGCATCCTGTCTGCCCTGATTTTAGCAGAAGGATGTCGTAGACTCTTGGTCAGTGGACAACTCTCCTTTGCAAATAAAACTTTTTGTCATTTCTTATTGATGGTATTCCAAGCCCACTGCGAGCCCAGTGGGCATCCCAGATTGGAATGGGCTCTCTGGGCAGATACTGTGCTTTCCCCTTCCAGGAGGTCTTCAGGCATAAGTCTGGGGCACATTTAGTGGGTATTTTGTGGAGGGGATCAGGTACAAGGGGGATGAGGTGACCCCTGAAGTGTACTCTGATTCTGGGAGCATTTACTCAGACACATTTGGCACGAGACATGACTCTCCAGGCCTCCTTCACCTTTGGTAAAGCAGATTGGGTAGCCTGGGGAGGGGGAGATTTCTCCTAGAAATAACCTTTCTGGGACTTGCACCCCAAGTGAAATACACTATGTTAACATACGTGTCTGGAGTGTGGCATGGCCACCAAAGTGCCGGCCTCCAAGTCGGGACCTGGATTTGAAGCCACTCTGACCCTTGCTGTGGGACAAGGGCCAAGGCTCACTGTCTCAGTGCTTTCATCTGCTTCTTCAAGTGGAGGAGACTGCCTCCCTCACTAGGCTGCAGGAAGGAAAGCACTTCGGAAGATGCATAGCCCCCTGTAAAAGTGAGTGTGTGCTCAGGCAAGGAGGGCAAAGCAAAGAATATATATTGATACAGAATTCAGATTGCGCAAGGTTGCCCGTGGGAGAGTTCTGTGGCACGTGCCCATTTAGAGCTGAACTGTTCCTCCCCAGTTGGGTGATGGGGGGGAAACCCCAAACCTTTCCAGAGCATTCCTTTGGGGCTCTCATTCTGGAGCAGTGGTTCTCAACCTTCCTAATGCTGTGACCCTTTAATACTTGTGTGTGGACATATCTGCATTTGGGCGGACCCTCCTGGAGACAGATAGAAGAGGGGTGTCTCGGTTCCTAAGATCATCGGGAATATGTGTTTTCTGATGGTCTTAGGCGACCCCTGTGACCCCTGTGAAAGGTTCATTTGACTCCCCCCCCCAAAGGGGTGGCAACCCACAGGTTGAGAACAGCTGCTCTATAAGGTTCAACATAGAAGTGATCCGGGCTTCCTTCAACATGGGGTGGGAACACCCTCCACAACAGTGATCTCTCACTGATGATTTATGGATAAGAGCATAGGGTTGGAGCTTCAAGGAGCCTCCCTCTAACTGCTCCATTTTACAGATTAGGAGACTGAGGGCCAGAGAAGTGACTGGGGCACAGCCACACATCAGACCAGGACCACAGGCTGGCTTTGAAGGTCTCCTTGACTGGGTCTAGGGCTCTGCTCACAAGTGGAGCTAGGCATTTTCCCCAAGGCTGACGGGATGTGCCGGGATCAGCACACAGCTAGGAAGTGTCTGAGGATGGCTCAGCCCAGTTTGTCCCCCTCCTCCATAATACTGCTGCCCGCCCCTCGGAGCCTCCCTTAGGACTGGATCTTGAGATGCCACTTACATGGAATGAGATCCCTTGTTCTCCCCACCTGCTAATATCAGGAGATCAATGGAACTGTTCCAGATTGTCCTCTGTGCAAGGAAAGAGAATGATGGGGGAAAATCTGGGCGTATTGGGTGAGTTCAGATCTGTACCTTTTGTTTAACTTGAAAGAGGAGCCACATCTGGCTGAGGGACAGAGCCAGAGCAGGCCCATTTGTAATTCTCAACGTCCTAAGTGATCACGTGTGCCAGAGAGCTGAGGAACAGTCTCAGAACAGGGGCAACAAATGGGAGTTCTCTGGACTAGAATGAAAACAGATTTTACCTGCTACTCCAATTAGACCCGCCCAAAGTCAAGCCTTTCTCCAGCTCCCATCCTGTGAGACTCCCAGGATCTGTTTGTCCTGAGGGGGAACCAATGAGGTCACTTACCTTTCCCAGATGTCCGGCTCCCCCTGCCCCCCCCCAGTCTAAACTTGGAGCATTTTCAGCTGGGTGCAAATGGAGAACTTGAACTTTGGAGAGCTTTTGACTAGGAGCTCTCGGTTCACCTGCTTTCAATGCATGAGGACAATGACTGTTAACTCTGGGATTGGTGGTTGGCATCAGCTTCCCCTAGTAACACTCCAAGGTCTGCTGTGCTTTGCTCAGGCAGGTCAGACCCCATCTGCAGGTTTGTGCTCATGTATTAGGATATTGAAGTGCTGGACGGCATCTGTCTAGGCGTCCACCAGGATGGTGAAGGGTTTGGGGAGAATCCAAGGGAACAAGGATACTTGGCCTTGGGGGAGAGGCCCCTGCCAGCTGTCTTTAAACGTTTGAAGGGCTCACATAGGAAGGGGTATCGGCCTTATCCTGTTGGGCCCCAAGGGCAGAACTTGGGGCACCGGGGAAAGCCGTGTTCCAAAATGTCCCCCATTGTTAGAGTGGGGACAAGGTGCTTTGTGATGTGGTGGGCTTCCTAATGCCCGAGGGCTTAGATCCAAGGCAGGATGAGGGTTATGCTGCATGGCACATTCTTGGATAGGTCAGGCCCCCCAGGCAGGCACTGAGGGCCCTCCTGGATCCTCCAAGCTGGGATCTGGCCCACCTCAGCCACAGAGTGTAAAAGGGGAGTAGGTCCTGTTTTCTGCCTAGGAAGAGGCCTCCATTTATGCATGGGATGAGAGAACAAGTGCCAACGTTTGTAGAAAAAAGGTGGCCTGGAGTGACACAGGGTCACGATGTATTAGTGACAGGAGACAGAAGTCCCGAACAAATGAGCATGTGAATAATGATTGCTGTGCAGGAGAGCAGGGTCCTGCTCAGGCTCTGGGAGCAGCAGCCCAGAGCTAGATGCAGGGGTGTTGTGGCCCCTAGAAGCACAGAGCCCCCAGCCTGCTCCTTCCCAGCCTCTGCCCTGCAGCCCCCTCCTGCCCCCAGGGCTCACTCCGTGGCTTACCAGGCCATGGCCTTCCTGCCACCGGCTCTTCTTGGCTGTGGCATCCCCCACCCCCAGCCTCTCTGGGCTTGAGGTGGGCTGCTGTCCCCTGTCTGGGAGCACCCTTCCATCCCACTTGTGCCTCTCTAAGTCATTCTGACGTCTGAGCCCAGGTCCCAGGCTGCACCTCCTGGTGGAGGCCCTTTGCAGCTTCCTCTGGCTACCCCTGCCCCCTCTGTCCCCCTCCCACCTCCCCAGTGCACACGCCCTCTGGAAACTATTTCAAGTTACTCAGATTATTTCTTAGTCTTTGGGCACCTTCTGTCCCTCCAGTAGTGTACGGGAAGCACTGACTAAGCCCTTATGTGTGGAGCATCGTGCTCTGCCCTTGGGGTGCAAGCCCTCTGAGGGGAGCCATCGGTTCTGTGCTAACGGTGCTGCACACATGTGTGGTGTTATGAGACCTGAAAAGCACTTTGTCAGCAGTGTCTCGTTGGACCCACACAAAGGACGGGTGCTGCTGTTCCCATTTCATAGATGAAGAAACTAAGGCATAATGAAGATGTCACCTCCCCACCATCCCAGCCCGAGTAAATGTCTGGGGCTGGATTTGAACTCAGGACCCAGTGCTCTGTGCATTGTAGGGAGAGAATAAACATTAATAGAGCGCCTGCTGTGTGCCAGGCACTGGGCCTCAGTCATTACAAACAGGCTCTCATGCAATGCCCCCAGCAGCTGTGGGAGGCTGGTGCTGTCATCCCATTTCACAGTCAAGAAAAGTGGAGGCATAAGTAAGTAAATGACTTGCCCAGGGAGGAGGCTGGATTTGAACTCGGGTCTTTCCCCATCCTCCACACCGCCTTGGGATGCACAGTGCATCACTGAGAGTTAATAAGCAGTCATTGAACTGTGAAAGTCGTGCAGGCAAATTGTCTGAAGCTGTTCTGTCAGTCTGGGTGTCTTGTTGGAAATGTCATTCCTGAGATTCCCGGTCCTGACTCAAACCAGATGCACGGAGAACTTGCGGTATCAGGTGATAAGGCCTTTCTAACACATTCCAGGCAACTGAAAGGTGATAGCAGGAGGATTTCTGGACCCGGAAAGCCTGTGGTTCCCTGAAGGAGCAGCCTGTGGAGAGGGTGAAGCCCAGGGTCCCAGGGGACCCACCTTCTGAAGAAGCCTCTGCCCCTCCAGCACCCAAGGCCCATGCTGGGCGGAGGACCCTCAGCACCTTCTACAACAGCCTGGGAGAAGCAGAGGCTTCCTCAGCCCCAGGAAACGTCAGGGGGAAGGGATGGGCAGAGACTGCCTTCTGGTATCCCCCGTGCCTAGCATGGTGCTAGACTTGGAGCAGGAGCTTGATAAATGATGACTGTCCCGCTGACAGGGGTCTCCTTTGTTTGACCTCTAGGAATGACCCCGTTCCAGACCCAGGCCCTTTCCCCATCTTCCTGCTCTTAGATACTGAGGATGATGCAGGGTATTTATTAATAGTAGACATTAGTAGAGGCCTTTAAGCTGTAGATCACGAGTTGGAAAGACTTTAGTGGTTATGGAGTAAAGGACGTTCAGAGATGTCCGGCTGGATCAGTGGTGGTCAGCAGTCGGGCCTGCTTGGGAGGTCAGGAGAAATCGAGGGGGCCTGCAGGCCACCCTGTGGTGAATGAGAGGCCACAGTCAACAGGGCCAGATGGAGCATTGCTCAGGCCCTCACTGCTTCTCACCCAGAGAAGTGGGCCCCTCCCTGCCCACCCTCCCTCCACTGGAATGCCAAAGTCCTAAAGCTCGCTGCACTATGCCCTTGCTCTGAGGCTTCAGGGTCTCCTAGTGCCCTCCAGCATGAAGCAGCAATCCCTTTGTTGGTCAATTCAAGCCCATTTTGGTCTGGAGACTCCAGATGCAGGTGGTTCTGGCTACAGAAGCAGTGAAAAGAAGGTGCCCCTAACTACGTGGTGGGCCAGCCCAGAATCTCTGGGCACTGCTGGTTCTCCTGTTTCCTCCCAGCCTCTCCCACGTGCCTGATGTAGGTCATGCCATCTCTGGAGTGCCAAGTATGTGCCAAACCCCATCACATACCCGAGGAAGAAATGCAAGCCCAGACTCCCTACTCTACAAAAACGAGATCATTTTCTTTGGATGGCTTAGCCTTTGAGACTTTTAAAAATCATTCTTTTTATAAGAAAATAGCTGTGTCACCAAAAGAAACAAGAAGGTGGGTTGGAAAAGCAGGGCTTGGAAGGGAGATTGTAATAAGTCAGATATACTAAGTGTGAACCTGGGCAAGTCGCTTAACCTCTGGCTGCCTGAGTTTCCTCCTCAGTAAACATGGGAGCATAATGAAAAGTGAAATCACATTGGTAAGGGCTTTGCCGACTTTGACGGCACACGTGCTAACTCACAACCCAGGGAGGCTGGCGCTGTGATTAGCCCCACTTTGTAGATGTGAAAACAGCCAGCAAGTATCTGGGACTGGTCCCGGGGGTCCTGAGATCAGCTTTGGCAATGCCGGTTAGAAGAGGCTTTCAGATCATCTGGGCAAAGCCGATGGGCAGAGTGGGAGCCCCCTGAAGGCAGGGGCACTCTTCATTGCTTTGCTCTCCCACACATGCCTGAGGGCTTTGAACACAGCTGGTATCTAACAAATGGTACTGACCCGAGTGTCTATTGGGCCTGGAGTTCAGAGGTTTGGGAAAATTCCATCTGTCGGTCAGCTGGAGATAGGTAACAATTACAAGAGGTGTGGGGAGGTGGGTGGGCTCTTCAGAGGGATCTTGGAGATGGAGAAAGGAGGGCACCGTAGGGACTGCCTTCACTGGGGGTGAGAGGAGGAAAAGGTGCTGTTGAAGGAGATAAGAGTTGGAAAGGTGAACCTTACCCGCTCACTAAAAACAGGATGGAGCATGGTGACATGTGCAGACAAGGAGTATATTACTTTCATTCATCCAGACAAGGAGTATATTACTTTCATTCATCCAGACAAGGAGTATATTACTTTCATTCATCGGATCATTCTACTCATTCAATCGACAGATACTTCTTCGGTCATGTCTGGCTCTCGGGAACCCCATTGGAGTTCTCTTGGCAGAGATACTGGAGTGGTTGCCTTTTCCTTCTCCATCTTGTTTGACAGATAAGGAAACTGAGGCAAAGTGGGCCAAGTGACTTGCCATGGGTCACACAGCTAGTAAGTGTCTGAGGCTGGGTTTAAACTCCAGAAGGTAAGTTTTCCTGACTTCCAGCCCAGTCTTCTATCCACATTTGAGAGCTATGTACTCCCGGCTATAATTAAGGAGCTGCACATGCCTTCAGCCTACATCCCAACCTGGGGCACAGATCCCCAGGGGGTATGAAAGACTTATCCAGAGAATATGGGTGATATCTGGTCAATAATCACATTATGTTATTGATACATTCCAAAAGTAGTTGTGACAGGGAGAAAATATATGGAACAAATATGATTTCTTTATGGAAAAATTAAGCTCTATTTTATCATGAACTCTAGAATAACAAAGAAACTTTCCTATTGATCCGGGGGCACGGAAAGCTTTCCTGAAAACTAAAGGATAAAGTGACAACCAGAATGGGCCCCCTGCCCAGCCTAATGTCCAACGTTTGCTCGGGAGCCGGGAGCCTTAGCTAGGGTTTGCTGCCATCTCCTTAATCAGTCTGAAGCTGGTCACTTAATCTCTCTGGCTCAATTTCCTCCTCTGTAAAATTTGGATTATCGGGAGGTTAAGGTGAAATGATGTGGTTTTTATTTTTTAAACCACCCAACCTCTAAAATATGAAGGCATTATTTTAGGAGGCTGTGGGTGGCGTTGAGAGGCAGCCTAGTAGAGCAGAAACAGTAAAAGGGAGTCATGGAGCCTTGGGTACAAATCCTACCCCTGGCACTAAGCTACACGACCTTGGAAGAATCATTCACGCCAAGGAGCCTTAGGCATCTCCCTGCGCGGTGGCTGGATACTGCGCTCCTTTCCAGGTCTCAAATTCTGCACCATTGAATAGAAGTCAGAGATTCGTTGTGACCTGCACTGGCAGAGGATTTTCTTGCGCCAGCCGCCCCAGGAATTCGCCTTCTGGCTGGACTCAGTGTCACGGGATCAAACCAACAAGAGTGGGGTGTCGGACCGTGGACGCTGCGCTCCCCGAGGGCTGTTCGGACATAGGGTTCCGAACCGACCGGCTGTACTCAGCATCCCCTGCCGATGGCCGGCCCGGGTTTCAGGCTGGTCCTACTGACTTTGCACTTTTCTCAGGAGGAAGGAAAAGACTTTGGCTCTGTCCGCCTCCTCCTTGGGCCTCAGAGTCCGCGCAGACAGAGCATTCCGAGCCAATGCTTTCAAATCCATTCAACTATACCATTCCTGCAGTAAAAACCAAGACAAACCCAAAACTATCCCCAGGGAAAAGCAGTTCCCAAGGCCGTTACCTGCATTTCACAGGACGTTCTCTGCAGTCTCAGGACCTTGTACCCGCCTCGCTAAAGGGTGGGGTCGGTCCGCAGCTGGGTCCTGGACTCAGTGCACCGCAGTGGGGTAGGGGGGAGAGGCAAGGTAAGCTCAAAGTGCCCCAGATCTGTTCCATCCTTCCTTCTTTGTGTGTGTGTGTGTGTGTGTGTGTGTGTGTGTGTGTGTGTGTGTGTGCGTGAGCATGTGGATCAGTGTATCCTTATGCATAGGTATCTGTGTGTGCGCGTGTGCGCGCGTGTGTATGTGTGTGCGTGCTTTTGCATGTGTATCTGTGTGTGCGTGTGTATGTGCGCGCGTTTTGTATGTGCGTGTACGTACGCGTGTACGTGGAGGGGAAGAGGGAGGTCATTCCAAACTCCATTTCCAAGAGTGTCCTCACCCAGGACACTGGGCGCCTGCCCCCTGGGCACCAGTGACAGCACAGCTCTTCTCCCCCTCATCCTTGCAGCAAAGCCGAAAGGGCAGAAGGGGGGAGGGCACCAAAATAGCCAGGAAGGGCCCCCACACCCCAACCCCCGCCGGCTGACCTGTACTCCAGGCTTGTGGCCCTTCTGCGGATGGAGGGACGCGCCTGAGGCTGCTGGCGTCCTAGCGGCTCCGGCCCGATGCTTTCAGCACCGCCGCCTTCTTTTCCTAGTTCCTACTATCATCCGTGAACATATAGAGGGAGTTAGGAAAAAAGGATCTGGGAATGAGGAGAGAGGAGGCCAGGAAGGAGCCGCCTCAGGGAGGGGCCAGGTTCCTCTTCTTGCTAAGCTGCTTTCCTAGCAGAAGCCTAGATCCCCAAGGGCACCTTCATGGGGCAGAGTGGGGAAGCCTAGAAAGAAGCCTCACAAGCACCTGCAGGCTCTAGAACCCGCCCTGAGTCGCGCTCACCGGATTCCACTCAAGTCAGTCCAACAAGCCTTCATTAAGAACTCCTAGGGACCAGGCGGGTGGCAGCATTGTGACTAGAGTGCTCCCCTTAGGAGGAGGAAGAGCTGAGCTCACTCTCTGCCCCTGGCTTCTTCTGGGTTGTGTGACCCTGGGTCAGTCCCCTAACTTCTCAGTGCAGGTGGCATTTCTAAGTCCTGGATCAATGCCTTGCCAGGTTCAGTCCCTGTCCCTCTTCCTCCACTAGGTGCTATGGATACAAACACAAAAGCAATCCTTGCCCTCCAGGTGTTTACCTTTCATGGACAGAAATCTTCTTGTACCCACACCTGGTCTTGTACATGCTAGCATCTTCCAGCTTGGCCATGACCCAGCTAGCATCACCTCCCTTCTACCTGCTTGGGGCAGTGAGTTCAAGACAGCAGTCCGTGAGTGGCTTTCTTGGCTGGCCTCCCTGTCCTCAACAAAGCAGAGAGCACAGCTGAGCCCTTATCTTGTAATTCAGGCCACAGAGGCGGCCAAAGGGATTTTTTTCTTCCCCGAGTTATCCAAATTGGCTGGCTCCCCAGTCTGTAGTTACTGTATAATTGCTCAATCTTCCACTTGGCTTTCTCTGTGTAAATGTGGCCACAGAACCCTTTAGTTTCTATTAAATGCTTCATTCTACCCTCCACTGTTTAAAAAAGGCCTTGGAAGGGAAAAAAAAAGAAAGAAAGGTCACCTTGCAACAATAACATGGGTCTTGGTTCCCAGGATGCCATTACAGAACAGGAACACAAGCTGGGTTTGCTCTCCAGACAGCCTGCCATTTGGGGTTTATAGAAATTGGAGTTTTTATGCTGTATGGATTCAGCTGCTTCCCTGCTGCCCTTCACAGCCTTCCCACTGGGCCCACACACAGCTGTGACTCCTTAAGCCATTGGTTAAAGCCACTGAAGACTTTTGCTATAGTTTCACCATGAGCTTGTCTTTCTTGTGTCACTCATCAGAATGTCCATTTTGCCACTTGTCCCTTTTTTAAGACCCTTGAACAGGGCTGGCTCATTGACTGGAGGGATTTGGAAAACATAGCTGACCATAGACACAGACCTGGCAGAAACCTCAGGGCTCAGCAGGTTCTCACTTTCCAAAAGAGAGAACTGCAGCCTAGAATAGTAGGTTCATGATTTCCCCATGGTCACACAGCAACTGGCAGAGCTTGGCAGTTTCCAAAAGGCATTTCAGCCTTCTGTTCACTGCTGGTTCAGTTCTGGCTTCAATTCAACCAACACACACATATGTGTAAAATATGTAAACATATAGACACATATACACATAGAATCTGATCTTGGATATTAAATAGCTGTGTGCCCCTGGGTAAGCCAATTCACCCTGTTTGCCTCAGTTTCCTCATCTGACAAATGATCTGGAGAAGGAAATGGCAAACCGCTGCAGGATCTTTGCCAAGAAAAGCCCAAATAGGATCACAGAGAGTCAGACGTAACTGAAATGACTGAACAATAAGAATCTATTTGTAAATATATATGAATATATTTGCATAAACATGCGCACAACTACATAGTGTACATGCTTTCACAAATAAATCCCTTATCCGATTAGTGGCTTTTCTGTGAAGAATGACATCCGTCTGAAGGGTCACAGACCCTGACTTTCCGAGAAGCCCTACAGTCTTCAAGGACTGAGGGCACCAGCACAGCATCCCTGATATTAGTGGACAATGAAGTGGTCACTGTTGCTTCAAGGAATCTTGAGCAGTTTTGTCCATCTCAGTGAGCCCACCCTCAGTGGAGATCAAAGGGGGTTTGGGGTTTGATTCTGTGCTCAGCAAATAGTAAGACATGGGAATCTCACCTTCTCTACATCTTCCAGTCAAGACTGAAACGGCAAAGACGAGGTCACTGTGTACTCAGGCTGCCTGTTCTCAGTCATGCCCTTATCAGGCAGGTCCTTAAAAACATATGGGTGGTTCTCACTTTGCTACATTTCTAAGAAATGCATTTGTTGGATAGATTTTTAAATATCTCCGACACTCCCCAATATATTCTTTCCTCTTCTTCTCTGAGAGTAACCTTATGATGAAAGACAGAAGGGTGGCAGCGGAAGAAAAGGAAAGTCACTAAAATGTCAGAAGAGGCTGCCTTGAGAGGCGAGATGGCGTGTCCGTGGCTCCCCACCTCTTCAAGGAAGCAGGCAAAGACATCTTCTGGCTGATCCCTCCAAGGTCAAACGCAGCCCTTATAGATAATCTGGCCGCATTTCATCGCGACTGCTCCCTTGTGTTTCTGTGATTCCCATGGTGGTGATTGTGAATATGGTTGTACCAGTTACGTTTACTTCCCTTTGTAGAACTTGCTGTGTCTGCCCATAGTGCTTCATATTCCTCACATTCACTTTTCTTAGAGCCTGCTAATCTCGTCACCTTCTTAACCACATATTGCTGAGCCATTCCCTGGTCAGTGGGCATCTTCTTTGTGTCTAGGTCTTTATAATTACAAAAGGGCTGCTATCTGTTTTGGGGGGTCTATGGGGTGTTTCCTTTTGTCGTTGGCCTCCTGGGGTATATGCCCAGCACTGACATTTCTGGGGCAAAGAGCACGGATATTTTAGTCCCTTTCTCCTTATAATTATACATTGCTTTCCAAAAATGGCTGGATCAATCAATAGTGCGTCTCCCACTAACCCTTCTTTCCTCAGCCTCTCCAACATTGACTACTTCCATCTTTTGTCAGCTTTGTCAAATTTCTGGGCATAAGGTAAAACCTAAATTGTGGTTTATGTTTCTCCAATTACTAGGGTTTTAGAGAATTTTCTTATGTTGTTGCTAATCATTTCTTGATTCTTCTCAAAGCCATCTGCCTCCTTTGACCACTTATCTATTGAAGAATTAGAACTTTTAGAGAGATGGGAATGCTGCTGCTTCTCCCGTGTCCTTAGTCTACATCAGCGAGGTCTCAGATTGCATCCGCTTCGGGTATGTTGTGTCCTTATAATCCAGTGAATGCCTCAACCCTCTCCCAGCTGCCTCACTCACCTCCAGGATGGAGCTCCTCTCTCTGCCTCTGTTACCTTTAGCACCACCTTTACCTCCTCTAGATGCCAAGCATTCTGGGCTATGACACCGGAGTCCAACAGCAAGAGCAGCACTCTCCTTGATGGTAACAAAAGCTTGGTTTTAAAAATCTTTGGAGATCTTTTATTGTTGAAGCACTACTCAAATACTGGAAGATTTCGGAGGTGGGAAAAGATTGGATGATTCTTTTTTAAACACCTACCAATCATCAAATGCCTACTGTGTGTCCAGCAATGTGCTATATCGGGAGTGCAAAGACGGGGGACTGCCATCCTGACCTGTATCTTGCCACTAAACCCAGATGGCTGTGGAAGAGAAAATGAGGCTGGTGACTTTGATCACTTTAATCCAATTCACTTGTATGTCATGGCATCACCTCCCTGATGTCATGGTCCTCTTCAAGAAGGAAGGAAAGGCAACGACAAAGAAGAGAGAGAGGGAGAGAGAGAGAGAGAGAGAGAGAGAGAGAGAGAGAGAGAGAGAGAGAGAGAGAGAGAGAGAGGGAGGGAGGGAAGGAGGGAGGGGGAGGGAGAGGGAGAGAGGGGGGAAGGGAAGGAGGGAGGGAGAGGGAGAGGGAGAGAATCCCTGACCTCAAGGACCCGGCATTCTTGTATGGGAGAAGACATAGGTGTGTAAGGACAAATACTGCAGTGATGCAGTAGCAGATCCTGGAGGAAGGAGGTGAGGGCAGAGGGCACTCCATGCTTGAGAATGGCCACCAAGTCATGGAGGGGGGAGATGGCATGCTGGAGGTGAGGAACAGAGATGGAGGTGGCCAAGGTCTCTGCCAGACCCTGGAGTATCAGTAGAATGCTAACTGATGAGGCCAGATGTAAAGGTTAGGCCATGTTGTAAAGGGCTTTACAACCCAAACAGAGCAGTGTGTTGGGTTCGGGAGCCATTGTCATTTCATGAGTAGGAAAGCAGTGAGTGATTTGACAGCTTTGAGGAGAATGGAATGGAATGGAGACCATTTAAAAGCCAAATCAGTGTGGATTAGTGGAACAGCATAGGATTTAGAATGAGGAGCTGGGTTCAAATTTTGGCTTAATCTATTTACTACTTGGGCAAAATATTTCCTGTTGCTGGGCCTCAGGTTTCTCCTCTGAAAATCAAGGGGCTGACTTCAGTTAGATTTAAGGTTCCCTCCCTCTAGTTCCAATTCCCGACAAAATACATTTTATGGTTCATTGGAAGATTCATCACCCTCATCCACATCCCCACTTGGGAGCCCAGAAGGCAGGACAAAAGCTGAATGTGGGAAGGGAGGAAAACCTGGCAGGAAGATGGGTGGGGTGCTCTGATTGATCTGCATCCACTTAGACCTAAGAGAGCAGAATTAAAACTGCCCCAAAGAACTGACATTCTTTCCCTCTCCCTGCCGCCTTCCTCCTCCATGACTTCTGCTCCAGCCCCTGACAGTCCTTTCCTGCCAATAGAAATGTCTAAAAAGACAAACAGACTCCCTAATATTGCTCAGATAAGCCATGGACAGACAACAACCACCTCTTCCCCCCTGCTTTTTCCATGTCCCTCCACTCAACCTTCTACCTGGATGAATGAGGTCAGTTCCATGGAGAGCTGGGCTATTTTCCCCAAAAATATCATTAATTTTTAGTGGAGTTCTGTGGTCTTTCTCCACATTGCCCGTATCCCTCCTCAGATGTGGGACCCTGGACAGACCAAGTTTTCTCAAGGCTTACCTAATACCAAGGACAGAGGCCTGATCCCATAGCCCAGGTCCTCAGGGTGAAATCAAGCCACTCTCCTTTCAAGTCTTCTCTTGAGTTTTCTGGCTTCATCCCTCGCTCAGCAAATGTGCAGCAGGACAACTTCGTGCAGCTTTGTTCCTTTTGTTCATCAGAAGAAGCTCCCACGGCTTTAGCCTCAGACTTTTAAAAAGTGGCCATTTATCCAGACTGTGCCTCTACTAACAAGTGTTGAAAGGTAGATGTGAGATTCAGGTTGTTTGGTCCCAGTGGATAGATTGAAGACTAATGAGTGGATCATGTGGAGAGGTAAACTGAGGTTTAATACTAGGGAGGAAAACCCTACTAGTATTTAGAGCTGTCCAAAAGCAGAATTGGCTGCCTTGGGTAGTGAGTCCCCTCTCAGATGAAGTCTTCAAGGGAAGACTGGATGATCACCTATCAGTCATCATGGCCCACATCAAAATTCTTTATTTCTATGACCCCATGATTCCCTGTTTTCAAATCCGATCTCCACTTAAAAGTCAATATCCTCTGTTAAAGTGTTCCATGTATGACTTGGCACTCAAATGCTAGACCAATTGAGGACAAGCTCTGGAAGGTCTGACTGTGAAGGGTCATCTCCAAGTATGGGCTCAGTAGGGAGTTTGTAGCTTGAGAACCATCCTAGGTAGCCTGCCACCATCATGAAGAGGCCAGGTCAATTCAGAGAAGTGCATTTCCAGGGAGGATACTGAGCAATGGAAGTATATCTTCCTTGCTGGAGGGGCTTGGGACATGCCCTCCAGGGATGCAGGATATATAGTCAAAATCCCTGATCCAGATAACAGGATGTTCAGGAATTCCATGTACCAGCTTCAATGAGCTTCCCCTCTGCAGAGATACTTTAATGGGTGTGGTTTAGACCACACTGTGCAATAATTAGCATTGTGTCCTTTAAAAAGGGAAATTACATGACAATATCCATATTTTTTAAACGAGGAAGGTAGTTAAGTCTTTTGTATTAGACCCCCCCAATGTAACAAAAAGAATAGCAGAGGTATGTTCAGGTAGCCCTGAGTTCAGCAGGGAACTCAGACATCTTTAGTCTGGAAGTACATGGACTGGGAAATTGCCCTATTATACAGCCTACTGTGATCTCTTAGAGGTGGTGCTGTAGACACATGGAAAGCAATCTGTAAACCTTAAAATCCTCTACAAATGCGCCTCCTCCAACCTGTTGACCACCACTGCCCCCAGCCCTGCTCCTCCAACCTCCTAGAGCTGTCCATCACTCCCTGTGCTTTCGGCTCTCCTGGGCCATCCACTCCCCACCCCAGTCTGGCCTTGCTTTCCTCCATGGTAGTCTTGACCTCATATTGACTCAGTTGGACTCTAAGTGGTCCTGCCTCTCTTAGCCTTTTGTCCTTCCTCCATTCATATCTCCTCAAAGCACCACCCGGGCTACCCCCAGGCAATCACCTACTCAGACCCGACTCTCTCATGTTGCTGAGCTGAGCTGGCAATCACTCAACCATGATTACTGGATCTGTTACAAATTTGTTATCTAACCTCAACCAGACCCTCACCACCGTAAGGCAATTCTTCCTTTTGTTGTTCCCTAATTAATCCCCTCTTGTCTCTTCCAGCCTCCTTCAAGTTCTTCCCTCTTCCTCTGAGCGCCTCACTACCTTACTCATACTTTGTTGAGAAAGTCTGGGCTTTTGATTGGTAAGAATTCACCACAGACACAGGAGATAGAGCATTAGACCTGAAGTCAGGAAGACCTGAGTTCGAATACAGCCTCCGACATTTATCAGCTGTGTGACCCTGGTGAGTCACTTAAGCTTTGTTTCCTAATCTATAAAATGGGGGTAATGAAAGCACCCGCTTTCCAGAGGTTTTGTCAGAATAAAATTCAACACACTTGTACTTTGCAAACCTTAAAACACTATATAAACTTTTGCTTTTCTTGTTGTTATTGTTGTTATCATTATAAACTGTAGCCTGGACTCAAACCAACCCTGATACTCCCTTGGTTTGCTTTAAGGTGCCGGCATCTACAATCCTCATCCTGCTTTGGAGCCCCAGGCTCCTAATTATGGAGCACTCACTGTTCCAGACCGCAGGCTCCCCATGCTATACCCCAGCCCTCTTCATGATGATGGTAACTGCCTCTTCTGCCTCGTCCTATGTCTCAAAACTCCCAGACACTCCTTTGTTTTAGTCTTTGAGAAAGAGGGACGAGTCTCACCCTATTTTCTCTTTTCCCTTTAAAACATAACCTTTCTTTCTAATATTTAATCTCTCCTTATCTACAAATTTCTTCCCTTCTGCCTACTAAAATGCCATAACTCCTCAAATTAAAAAAAGCAAAAATCAAAACACTTTTGTATGACCTTGCCACCCATTTAGCCAGCTTTCTAACTATTCTTCCCTTTTACAGTCAAACTCATTTTCAAAAAGCATTTATATTCATCACTTCTATTGTTTCCTCTCCCGTAAACTTTACTCCCTGTGATCGGAGTTTCCTGGTCAACCAGCTCTGTTCCCTCCAAAGTTAACAATGACTCCTTCATTGCTCAATCCAACATCAAATTTTTAATCCTCATCTTTCTTGTAGCATTTGACACTATTGACCACACCCTTCTTCAGTAGGGTGCTTTTAACAACTGGATCTCCAGCAGATATAGATATAGATATAGATATAGATATAGATATAGATATAGATATAGATATAGATATAGATATAGATATAGATATAGATAGATATGGATATATATATATACATATAATGTGTGTGTAATGCACCTATGTATACTACATACACATGCATATACACACAGCACACTTCTAAATTTAATCTGAATTATTAACACTTTTCCCATCACTTTCCCAAGTCTAGGAATCGACCAATCAATTTAGACCTGCTTTGTAGCATTTGCTGTTTCTGAGATTAAATGCTCACACTGAAAATAGAACAATTCCCTCTTATGAGCCGATGTGTGCAGACTCCTGCAGCCCCTGCCCTTCTGCCTGTGGCTCCCCTGCCTGCCTTTTTCTACTTCTCCTCCTACTGCTATGACTATTCCTCATTTTTCTTTCCTCCATCATCATTCATATCCCTTCTTCCAGCCGTTGGTGTCCCAGAAGCCTTTTCCTTCTCCTCATCTTCTTTCTCTAGGCTTTCATTGGACATCTCATCACATTTCCTGGGTTCAATAAGCCTCTCTATGCAGATGACTCCCCAAAATCTTTCTAGAGCTGTCCAGCCCGATTCTCTCTCCTAAACTATTATTCTGACTTTCCTAACTCATCTCCCAAATGGCAATGGGACAGCTCCAACTGTAGACTTCTCAAGCTCAGCATGCACAAAACATAATTCACTATCTTCTCATACCTACCCTTCTTCATTTCCTCATATTGTTGTGTTTGTCCTCCATTTTAAAAAAAAATAGTGTTTTACTTTCCCCCCAACAACATATAAAGAAAATTTCTAGCATTTGTTTTTATAAGATTTTTGAGTTCCAAATTTTTCTGTGTCTCTTCCCCACTTCCTAAAATGGTAGGCAATTTGATATAGGTTACACATGTCGCTATCGTATAAAACATTTTTGCATATTAGTTGCAGTTGTGAAAAAAGAAACAGATCAAAAGAAAAAACACAGAAACAACAATAAAGTAAGTGAAAAAAGTCTGCTTTGATCTGCATTCAGAGTCTGTCAGTTCCTTATCTGGATGTGGATAGAATTTTCCTTTGAGTCCTTTGCACTTGTCTGGGATCATTGTGTTGCTGACAAAAGCTGAGTCATTCATAGTTGATCATCACACAGTGTTGCTGATACTGCATACGATGTTTTCCCGGTTCTGCTCATTTCACTTTGCATCAGTTTGTACAAGTCTTTCCAGGTGTTTTTTCCTGAAATTTACCTGTTTATCATTTTTTATTGCACAACAGTATCCCATTACATTCATATACCACAGCTTCTTCAATCATTCTTCAACCGATAGGCATCCCTTCGATCTCCAATATTTTGTCACCAGGACTGCTATAGATATATCTGTGCATGTAGGTCCTTTTTCTTTTTATCTCTTTGGAATACAGCTCTAGCAGTGGTGTTGCTGGATCAAAAGGCATGTGCAGTTTGGTTGCCCCTTGGGTATGTTCTCCAGAATGGCTGGATCAGTTCAGAACTCCATCGACAGTGTGTTAGTGTCCCATTTCCCCACCTCCTCTTTAACATTCATCATTTTCCTTTTTTGTCATGTAAGTCACTCTGATGGGTGTAATGTGGTACCTCAGAGTGGTTTTAATTTGCATTTCTCTCATCAAAAGTGATTTAGAACACTTTTCCATATGCCAATAGATAGCTTTGATTTCATCTGAAAATGGTCTGTTCCTACCCTTTGACGATTTATCAATTAGGGAATGGCTTGTATCATTACAAATTCAGTTCTCTATATAGCTGAGAAATGAGGATTTTATCAGAGACATTCACTGTAAAGATTGTTTCCTAGCTTTCTGCTTTCCTTCTAATCTTGGTTGCATTGGCTTTGTTTGACCAAAGCTTTTTAATTTAATATAATCGAAATTATCTACTTTGCATTTTGTAATGTACTTTATCTCTTGTTTGGTCACGAGCCTGTAAGGCACTTACTTCTCCTTTAAGAATTTGGATGCTATACCACTTGGTGAATATACATTTAGTATTGATACTGCTTCATTGTCTGACACTTTTTTTGTAAGATGTACTTTCCTTACTTATCTCTTTTAATTAAGTCTATTTTTGCTTTTGCTTTGTCTATTAGGATTGCTGTCCCTGCTTTTTTTTTAACTTCAGCTGAAGCAAAATAGATTCTGATCCAGCCCTCACCTTTCCTCTGTGTGTTTCTCTGCTTCAAATGTGTTTCTTGTAAACAACATATTATAAGATTCTGATTTTTGTTCCACTCTGCTATCTGCTTTCACTTTAGGGGAGCGTTAATCCCATTCACATTCACAGGTATGATTACTAACTATGTATTTCCCTCCATCCTATTTTCATCCTGTTTGTCCTCTCTCTCCTTTCACCTTTTCCCTCCTCAACAGTATTTTGCTTCTTTCTACCGCCTCCCCCCCATTTGACTTCTCTTCTGTCAGTCCTCTATATAATCTCCTCCCCTCCTACTTCCCTGTCAGTAACTTAAGATAGATTTCTGTATTCGACTGACTATGTACATTATTCTCTCTTTGAGTCAATAGTGATGAGAGTAAGATTCAAGCAATGCCCGTCACCCACCCACTCATCTTTTCCTCCACTGTAATAGGTCTTTCCCCAGGGCTGCATACTGAAGCATTTGGCAGGCTAGCCACTGGGGGCTACCTGCTTGCCCAGGGCTATGCCGAGGCATATGGGGGGGGGGGTCCTGGTGTTGGTGTTTGTCTGCTCCACTTCACTAGAACTCAGGATCTCCCACTGTTTTTCTGAGGTGGGACTTGCTGGGATGCTTCCCATCCTGGATGTGTTCCTCTTTTACATAAGTGAGACAGATCCTTCTTGCTGATCCTCCAAGTCTCCTGGGCTAAAAGATCACTCTGCCCCTTCTTTTTGCTGTTCCAGGATTTGTTTGGGGCACTACTTTGGGGCTGTTTGGAGGTGAATGTAGGAGAGTGGTGGTGATTTACTGCTGACTCCACCATTTTGGCTCCAGGAAGTCTGTCCTTCATTTTTGAATAGGACTAATGACATCATGGGGTGATCTTGCCTTGCCCATGAATGGGATTTAAGTGAGGCAAAGCTGTGCAAAGCCATCAGCCACACTTTATCTTCCAGTGTCCAGTGGCAAGACAAAAACCCAAGATGACCAGAGATGTCCCAGAATTCAGTGGGTGACCTGTGTCTGATGAAGCTCTAAGCTCTCCACAGCATGGTCTTCTGTTGTCTTCATGGCCATTGGAACAAAATGTGACTCATGGATGTTGATTGAAGCATCATTCTTCCCTGTGTTCATAGCTGTCCTTCCTCTGGACACTTCTCTCCCACAGCCACGAGGGTCATTGGCAAAGTAGAGAACATTCACAGGAGCATGACCAGGATGCTGAGTGTGTGTATATGTGTGTGTGTGTGTGAGTGAGTGTTTGTGTAAGTGTGTATGAGTTTGTGTGTGAGTGTGAGTTTGTGTGTGTGTGTCTGTAGGAGAGTACGTGAGTGTGTGTGTGAGTGTATGTGTTTGTGTGTGTGAGTTTGTGTGTGAGTGTATGTGTGAGTGTGAATGTGTGTGTATGTCTATGTGACAATGTGTGTGAGTGTGTGTATGTGTGTGTGTGTTTAGTTTTCTCTCCTCTGATCAGTTCCGGGGGGACTGAAATCCAAGTATTTCTTAATCCTTCTCATCCCTTCCTCCTTGTCTGCATAATACTTTACTTTCCTATCCCAATTATGTAAGATCATTTTCCTCATCCTTCCTATTGCTCCCCCCCCCAGCATAATTATCTTCTCCTTTTCCATTCTTCTCTTAAGATCATCAAAGCATCAGAATCACTTCCAGATCCTCTGGGTAACTGACTTTCTCTATGACCCCTGATGATGAGAGAGCTCCGAGGGGACATGCGGCATCTCCCCATAGTAGAATAAACGTCCTTTCTGATTGCTTGCTCGTGGGTACATTTTCATGTCCCTCTCACCTCCGGTATTTATATTTCTAGGGTCATTCTGACTTTTCAGGCTCTCAGTGGATTCTTGCCCCAATACCCAGGATCTTGGGTTTTCCAAACCCTAGGTTATGACGCTTCACTTGCTTCTCTATATTGTCTGCCTGATTCCATCATTCTCTACATTTCTTAACCATGTGAGGTCCAATAGTTCTTAAATTACCTTTCCTCCAGCCTCGCCAGGTCGGTCATTTTGGCTATGAGATATCTCACGTTCTCTTCCATACTTTGCTTCTTTTGATGTTATTTTAATATTTCTTAGCATCCCACAGAGCTATTACCTTCTATTTGTTGCATTCTGATTTAAGGGAGTTTGTTGCTGAGGTAAGATTTTGTACGTCTTGGGCCAAGCTGTTAATTCTCTTCCCATTTTTTCTTCCTTAGCTCTCATCTCTTTCCTATTTTCTCCTTTACTGTTCTCATTGCATTTATAAAAAATAATCCATGCCCCCCCTAACTCTTATTTGATCTTGTCCGGGTATTCTACTTGGATTTGTACCCAGGTTGTATTTTTCTTTGAAGCTTTGCTTGTGGCTGTTTTGGAACTGCTCTCTTCTTCTAGGTCTCTGACTCAAGTGTGCCTGTCACATAACAGGTCTTCAGGGTGAAGCTGTTGATTTTTTGCTCATTTTTCCAGACTGTTTCCTGACTTCAGACGTTGTTAATCTCAGGTTCTGTGCAGTTCTGTAGGAGAAGTCTGGGCTGATCTTGTTTCCTTTTGATTTCTGCTGCTGCTTTCTTGGGGTATTGAGTGTGTTTTGCCAGGACCTTACGAACATGGGGAGCTGGGGACATGCGAGTCTTCGTTGCTCCCAAGGAGGTCTGATTTGGGGCACGTTCAGATCCCTTCCCTCATGGTCTGAGCCCTCTAAGTTCCTGATCGGGATTGGGGTCTGAGCAGCGTACTTTTAGACTGCCCTCTGACTCCAGATTATTGCTGCACTCGGCTGTTACCACTCAGCTACTGGGCTCTCTGTGGGCTCCCCTTGGTCTGGAATTCCTCCCTGGCTGTTGTGTCACACACCTCAGACTGGACTGAGGGTGCTTCTGAGACCCAACTGTGTTCCTGAGGCCAAAGCCAGGCAGTGATTCTTTGCTTCAGAATTTGCACCCTTCCCATTTCGTAGTCTAAGTCTCTTTCTCCTGGAATGTCCCCCTATGCTCAGGCTCTACCACCTCCATCTGTGACCTGAACCCGGGTTGTGAACAATGGGGCTGCCAACTGGCACCATCTTGTGCACGAGAGCTGGGGTTCTGGGCCCTCTCCTTGCCCTGGTCTGCAGTCTCAGTCTTCTTTTAGCTTCTGGCCAGGAATTCCATGGCTGTTCCTGGCCAGCCTCAGTCTCCCACTGTCTGCACACCTCTCTGACCCCTCGTGCCAACCAGGCCTTGGTCTGCCGCATTCTGTAGGACTGGGTAGAGGGGGCAGCAGGGAGAGCTGGTCTGTATTTCTCCTTGCTCCTCTGCCATCTTGGCTCTGCCTCTTTCTTGAGGTATTTTAATTTCATTTTACAGAGGAGTGAATGGAGGCTTCTGTCCTTTCAGTGACCCACCTCTTCAAGACTGGGCAGACCATGAGTCACAGAGTCAACGGGTCAGAGATCTGCAAGAGGAAGGGACACTCTGGTTCACAGTGAAGTCACCTGAGGCTTAGAAAAGCAAAGTGACTTATACAGCTGCAGAAATAGGATTTGAATCCAGGTCCCTTGACTCTCATGCTAAGAGCTGAGAGGGGATTTGAATGCAGGCCTTTCTCGAGTCAAGTCCAGTATTTGTCCATAGTGATCCATACAGCCTGACTTGGCTACCTCATGGGTCAAATGTCAGAGGTTAGAGTGATAGAGGGGCACGCAGGGGCACACAAAGCAGCTGGGGTCCAGAGAGGCGGGAGTCCCCTGGGACTTTGACTAGGTCTCTTTAAAGTCCTGAGCAACCACCTGGAAAATGTAAAAAAAAGCTATCAAGATGAATTGTTTTGTCTACAGTGTGGAACAACCAATTTTGCTGCCTTTACCCAAATTGAGGGAGATAGAGGGCTGGCTGCCTTGCACATGGCATTCACTAGTGCCTTTGGGAGAAATGGAGTCTTCTTTCCTTAACCCAAGCCTCTGCTCCAAGGTCTTTCATGGCAATGTGCATGAGTGCCATGTTTCCTCGGGAGAGTGAGCAGCAAGTGTCCTGAAGCCTTGTTTCAGGCCATGGCTGAGCCTTCTTCTGAAAGGGCTGAGGAGTTGGGGTCTCTTCTAATCCACATTCCTTTTTTTCTGAAGGACACAGAGTCTCAGGCCTCAGGGATGGGGCTCTGCCCACCCAGAAGGAGATAGCTCTGGGGCACTGGGTCTCAGTTTCCCTTATGGGCTTTTAAAAGGTGGCACAGTGGATTGAGTCAAAAATACTTCTCTTTATGAGTTTAAATCTGGGCCTCAGACACTGGCTGACCTTGGGCAGGGGTACAAGTGAGAAGATGTGTGTAAGTGAATGCAAATCTCGAAGGGCTTTGGTGAATTCCAGCTAGGATCCAATAGAAAGGAGCAAGTTAAGCCCTGCCCTCAAGGACCTTATGTTCTGATAGGACAGTGGGCTCTGGGGAGGAGGGTTCTCAGTGTTGACTGGATTCCTGCTTTTAGAGTTGGGGATGGTGGCAGGCTATGTGGAGGGCAATGTGAATATGGCTAGGGAATGTTGAGATGGGTCTGAGTCCAGGCTATTGACTGTGTATTCACCAATCAGAAGCCCAAGGTCACAGGGTGGGAATGTGACCTGTTAGGTTATAGGTTAGGGACCAGAGCACAAAAGAGTGGCAGCACTGGTATGGCCAGGGAGGATGGGGAGTAACATAAGACATGTCACTGCCATTGTTGAAAATGAGCATGCCTGGCCTGTGTCCTTTCTCATATAGAAGCTATGGCCAATTAAGCTTCCATATTGAATACCAAGTCAACACCTTGGCCCAGTGGAGGGATATCTACTCAGCATGAGTGATCCCTGATGGCAGATGCCAGGGCTCCTCTAGGAGAAACCCAAAGGGTTCTGTGTACTGGCTGGTGTCTGCTCCCCAACTCTTGCCAAAGCCCCCCATCTTTCATCTCCTGGGGCACAGAAATGCTTCCCTTTGGAGCAAGTTCATCATCTGACTTGGGAGTCTTTGAATCAAATGGAGCTTTACAAGGGCATTTCCCGACCTTGTTGGGCCATGTGGGGCTATGTGTCCTGGACTCATAAAGTGGTTCTTGGGACCTTGTGTCCTGGACTTAGAGAGTGGTTCTTGGGGCCATGTGGGGCTATGTATCCTGTACTTATAAAGTTGTTCTTGGGGCCTTGTGTCCTGGACTTAGAGAGTGGTTCTTGGGGCCATGTGGGGCTATGTGTCCTGGACTTAGAAAGTGGTTCTTGGGGCCTTGTGGGACTATGTGTCTGGACTTACAGAGCCCTCATTCTTGTCTGTCACTGACTGATCACTCACATCACTAAATCTGGCCCTAAGGCCTTTTGTGCCAAGAGCCCGTGGATAACAAAGGCTGTTGGGGAGATTTCAATCACTGTACTCTTGTCCATTCAATTCATTTTCATTTAATTTTTGCAAATATAATCTCTTGCCAATTTAGCAGAGAAGACCCCAGATCAAACACCTTTTGCTTCTGCCAGAGACAGATTTTTCTTTCCCTGCACACACTTGGTTTTCTAGAACTCAGTGTATGAGATGGTGACTATAGGCAGATTCCAGAAGCTAGTGGGGAGATTCTGAATGGGACCCCCACTCAGGGTTGTCTATCAACACTTTATTTTGCTTTAAATTTTTGGATGAGATCTGGGATTCCACTGGTGATGGACCTGTCATTCCTCCACAATGCCGGCGCATGCCTGCTCTTCAAGCTACAGTCTTAGTGTGTTACCTGGGGCCCCAACAGTTTAAGTGACTTGTACAGGGTCATGCATCTGGTGCACATCCGAGGAATGACTTAAACACAGGTTCTCCTCACTGAAAGCCTTTTTCTTTTTGTCCCCGATTTCTTCATAACAGTGATTTCCTACAGCAAAGCAATGCTCTGATACATTCACTCTGAAGTTTTTTTTGGCTGCCCTACAATGAACAGGTGTCCACTTGGTTCCGGTTCTGCTTTTATTTTTTTGCCATTCCTAGCCACATCCAACTCTTCATGACCCATCTAGGGTCTTCTTGGCAAAGATATTAAAGTGGTTTGGCCATTATAATGCCAAGCGAAGGCAACTTCCAAGGTTTGGATTACCAGCATAGCAAACCCCATTTATTCAGCCAACATTCACAGAACAGGGAAAATCAAAATAGAGTATAACTCATTCATTTTACAAGTAAGTTCTTAATTCAGTCCAGGTACTACTCCACCCCTAGAGGGTACATGCTTTTAGTCAACTACTTGACCCCTAGGCAGTACATTCTTTTAGTCAAAGTCTCTTCTCAAAAGGAGAGAGAGTTCTTCTCAAATGGAGATCAGTTTCCAATCATAAACAAAGTACACTCACAACAGGCCAAAGATTTCCCACCCCTGGACTCAAAGTAATTACAATGCCATCCATTAACAACAAGCAGT
>CM053593.1:2269265-2318589 GCA_028646575.1 Pseudocheirus occidentalis | reverse complement strand
TCTGAAGATTGTATATAATATTGTGAACTGTTGAAACTGTGAACATTGTATTGAATCTAATTTTGTAATGGAATAAACAGAGTGTTCACTAATACTGTGTAATCCGAATCTTAAAGGCTGTTCACAGTAGGATTCTCTCAGGAATCTACTGCTGATTGGCTTTACACTTTTCTCCTTCCTTTCTGTTATTAGTTCTTTCTATTTCTAATATTTTCCTTTTCTCTTCTGGAAAAAAACACTTGTGGTATTTAGGCAACTGGATTCTGAGTGGTCTACATACTTTGGGCCTCTTTTTTTTTCTCAAACCCAAGCAACGTTTTCCAACGTGCTTTTTGCCATCCTTTCTTATGTCTATCCTTGCTTTGAAATCATTAAAAAATAAAGCTTGTATTGACTCTGGAGATTTGGAAGAGGCCACAGTGGCCATCTAGATCAATCCAACCTTGAAAGTTATCCCTACTATAAGATACCTGACATATGGTCCCAGCCTCTGCTCAAAGACCTCCAAGGAGGACAAACTCAGTATGCCTCAAAGCACTCATGGATATTTCCAAGTATTAGGATTTCTCCCCTCTTCTTGAGCCTAAACTTGCTTCTTTGCAATTATATATATTGTTCTTGTTTCTGTCCTCAGGGACCAAGCAAAATAGATCCGATATCTGTTCCACAAGAACCTTTCAAACACTCCAAGACGACTCTCAGGCTGCTCGAGTCTTTTGTCCTCCAGGCTGAAGACCCCTTGTTCCTCCAACTGACCCTCATATGACCTAGACTCAAGGCTGGTCGCCTCATCAGCTTATCGCTACCCTTCATGAACACTAGTGCTCAGAAGCTTCTGCAAGTCATCTTGGTCCCTCTTCATCATCTTCAATCATAGTTTTGTGCAGAAGCTTGGACTTAGGAATCCTCATCTTTGTGAGTTCAAGTCCAGGTTCAGACACTTATTAACTGGGTGACCCTGGGAAAGTCACTTAACTCTATTTTCATCAGTCACCTGATCTGTAGAATGAACTGGAGAAGGAAATAGAGATGGAAACCAGTTCAGTATCTTTGCCAAGAAAACCCTGAATGGGATCACAGAAAGTTGGACTGAAAACCACTTAACATATACATATAGGACCGAGGGTCATCTAAAAATGCCTGTTTCACAGGCTACCCAGGGCAAAGACTTTGGCAGACTCCTAGTGCTGACCCCCTCTCAACTTAGTTTGGATGGACCCCAACCTCCAGGCTCAGCCCATCCCAGGGACCATAAGCGAAGAATTTCCAACGTAGTGAAACCCACCAGAGCTTGTGCTCCAAGTGCAGATGTCAAGAACCTCATGTCCCCTCTGACACCACCCTGAGGCCTCTGCCAAGAATTTTAGAAGTTAGACAACATTGCTCAGATTGACCATTGTTAATCTGCTCTATTTCTCACAAAAAAAGAATGTTCTTATTTTCTCTTTTTCTGTCTTCTGCACTATTTCAAGGAATCATGTGCTCTTTCTCCCAGGGGTAATCACGTTCATATCTCATACTAAGCAAGTATCTGTTTGAATCAGGACTTCTTAACCAGGGGTTCTGGGACCTTGGATGGGGAAAAAACCCCTTTGTTTCAGTATGAATGATTTCCTTTTGGAACCTTATGTATTTTATACATTAAAAACCTGAATCCAAGAAGGACAAGGTCCAGAGTTTTCACAAGACTGCCTAAGGTGGGGTGGGGCAGACCAGAGTCCGTGACCCAAAAGGAAGTAAAGGTTTGGAATAAATAGAGTCTTAAGCCCCTTGGTTTTTAAGAGAAACTTACATTCAAGTTTCACACATAAAATACCACATCACAATAATGGCTGAAATTTATACAGTGCTTTGAGGTTTATAAAAAGTATCTTCCCAATAGCCCTGGAAGGCAGATGGCATCATTCCATTTACAGATAAGGAAACTGAGACAAAGGAAGGTTAAGTGACTTGTCCAGAGTCATCTAGTAAGTTCCGTCTTGGTGGCTCTGGGTATGGTGCTTGTGATGCCTCCTCATGGCTTGGCCCCATGCTCCAGCCATGCTAGCACAAGGAGCCGTGGTGGTGTATTTGAACTTGCCCAGATGTTCATCTCACCCATTCACTTCTGCATATCTGAGCACTGCTACTTCCTCTCAAAGGCAGGATTCTAATGTTTAAAATGCAAGCTTAAGACAGAGTGTGGGTGAATGGGATGCAGGGAGACTGTGATGGGTTAGTGTGGTTTATTTATGCTTGGGCCAAGCTCAGCACAGCGGACAGCTGCCCTCAGGAAGAGAGTTGGATGTAGCCTTTGCCCCCACCATAGCAACGGCAGCATCCTAGGTGATGACCAAGACGGATAATGGGGTATGCTGTTTACTTAAGACTCAAAAGTGACTGGAAGCTTGGGTTCATGGAGGATTTTCAGTGTAAGGATCTGCTGTAGCAACTGCCATTTTGCTGATGGGGTGATGGGATCAGGGAGCATGGATCAGAAGCAAAATGAAGATGTTTAAAAATTAGGGAGAACAGCCTCCTCAGGATGAGGAAGGGGGGGATAATGCCACATCAGTATTTGCTGGAGTTTCAGAAACTGGTATGAACTAGAAGCGGGTGCAGTTTAAAACTTAGATATATCCAGTAACACAGTAACTGGAGATGATCCTAGGTAAGCGGTACCACCATCTTCTCTCTATTCAAGAATGTCTAGATGAGAATGACCTCCGTGTGACCTTGGGCAAGTCACTTAACCCCAACTGCCCTCCAAAAAAGCAAAAAAAAAAAAGATGAGAATGACCTGCTTTGGAAGACATCCGACCAAGATCTGTGCTGTGGTGACCATTATAATGTATGTGTCTTGAGACATTAATATATTTATTCAACCATTTGCTCTAGGAGTGGGAGTGAGATATGAAAGTAAGTAGTGAAGAAAAAAGAAAAAAAAGAAAATGAGAGAATCACAAAGGGAAAGAAAAAGAGCCTTTCAGCTTGATCATTTGGAGAAAACTGGAGCCCAGTTCTTCTCTAGACACTGCTCCAGATTCCTTTCCAAATGGCAAAAAACTCAGCATTTTTAATGCAGAGAAATCAAAATCAATGGCCTGCATACACAGGCCAAGAAGACAGAGGAGAAAGCTTGGGATCCAACAAGATGGACAAGGAGCCAAGACAGAAAATTGCCTTGGTCAGATGTGTGGAAAGTCAAGGCAACCCTTTCTCCTCTCAAACGACATTATTGAAGATGTGGGGGTAGTGGTCTCTCCTGCTCAGCACCCTACCCTTATACCGAGTCCTCCAGCTGGGCAGATTTCTTTCACAGGAGCTGTACCAGCAGCTCCATTGGAGGGAAATGCATCTGAAGCACGTTTCCCAAAGAAACATGGCAAAGGCTGCACAGGTGGTACCTAATGAGGGGCTTGGTCAGGACCCTGGGAGCCAGCTACAGCTGAGCTCTCTGATCCCTTCCTTAGGAAATTCAGTTTCATTGAAGAGAAATTCCAACAGTAAAGTTGAAAACACGAGGAAATGTGAGATGCAACTAGAAAGGCCTCATACTCAGAAAACAACAGGAGCATTGAATTTCTTCTTATTTTGCTGAAACAACATCAAAAAGCAAGGCTTAGCAACAAGATGGTGGTTAGCAAAGACCTAGGGATCACTGGAATTAATGACTTTAAAATTTATCTGGATCCCTGGACTAAGGCCAAAGCTGGGTCACATTGAAGCAATCATAATCTGAAGTAGCAGGAGAGGACATGTAAAGTATCCCCAATACATCCCCCAATGCACCCCCAAATGCATCACCCAATGCCTCCAACAGGCAATGTACCATGTGATCAATCCAGCAGAGAGCACTCATTCTTCACCTGTTGTGTTCCAGGCTCACTGCTCTTGATGCTGGAGATGCAATGAGAACAAATAAGCCAGTCTCTGATCTTGAGGAAATTACATCCTACCCAGGGAGACAACATATACACACGTACCTAGTCCACATAGAATAAATATCCTTCAACTATAGGGTGCCTGGTAGGGAGGGCACCAGGAAAGCCTTCATGCAGGAAGCTTTGCTGAAGCTGTGTTTTGGAGGGATTGTGGAATGTGGTGTGCTGGAGGTGAAGAGGGAGCTCATTCCAGGTACACAGGATGACCTCCTCTGTCCAAGAGTCTGCAACGAAACCATGATGACCATCTTACCTAGTCTGTGATTTTTTAAGCTTTTGTTTGGAACCAGTCTTGTACATTTCTCCAGACAAGAAGAAGAAAAACATAGAAATTCCAAACTCTAACACTGTTGAGTGAATAGAGAATTCCAGCTTGAGAGAAGACAGTCCTTATGGACATAACATAAATATTAAGCCTGCTAAACTTTATAGAGTGTTTCAGATGTCTGTTCAAATGTCTGCATTACTGGATGTTTGAATCTTCAGTGCCAACACAGGAGCAGAGATTTGGATTGAGAAAGGACATGAAGTCATCAAGCCTAACTCAACTCATTTTATAGATAAGGAAAGGAAGGGAGATAGGCCCCTAAATGACTTGCCCAGGTTACACAAAAGGCATGAGCCTGGGGTAGGATTCCAACCTAGGGCTTCCTGTCTCCAACTCCAGCTCCATGAATGCTTTACCATCTTGCTTCAGTCATGGCTTATGCCAAAAGAATATTGGAAAAGGGGCACAGTAGAGGATTTTACCTGTGACCTGCTTCTCCCCAGGGTTAGAGAAGAGGCATAGTGCCTGAAGGCTACTCCAGATCCTACCAAGGTGAACAAGTCTTGGGTATGGGGCCTAGAAGAGATTGGAGGTCAGTCATCTGAGGCCCAGGTGGCTAAATTCTGAATGGCACATCAGCAAGTTAGCAAAAGGGAGGTGGGTTTATTGTTAAACTGCAGCTATTGTGGAAGACTAAGCCAAGTCTTAGATGGACCACAAGCTGCAGTAGTGAGAATTCTCATAGTGTCAACACTGTTGGGATGTAACGGAAGGAGGCAATGCTTCACTTAGGCTGGAACTTGATTTGTGCTGGAGAAACTGGGAATCGACGGCTCCAGAGTACAGGAGTTAGCCCAAGGGATGGAGCCCCAAAGTGTCTCCTCAATTCCCTTTGTGTGTGGGTTGCTTCCTCTGTTAGAATCTGTAAGCCCCGTGAAGGCAGGACCTTCTTCACTTTTCATTATATCCCCATGGCTTGGTAGAGGCCTGGCATACAGAAAAGGCTTACGGCTGTTTGATCATTAGCACGAAGCACAAAGGGCTCTGGGCTGTGTTCCCAAAGCTCACTGATTTCTCTGGATACTCTTTGTTCTCAGTCTGAAATAGCTCTTGTTTTACTAGAAGAAAGTAGTTAATTAAGATAAACCATAAAGAGGGTGGTGGAGACTAACGCGCTGAAGAATCTAGCATAGCAGGAAGAAAAGATGACATCAGGGAAATGCATGGTGGCATGATGGTGGAACAGCCAGAAGGAAGCAAGGAGCCATGGTGAACGGACTTCCTATGAGGAACATATGGGGAGGCTTGGACAACAGTAATGGGAGGTGAGCAGTCAAGGACAGGTTGTTATCTGTATCATTGAAATGACTGTTAACAGCAGTGAGATTTCAGATCTGTTAGAATATACGGAGGTCAGCTCAAGAGATAAGCAGTTCCCTCGTTTTGTCCTACAAAGTAGAGCATCCTGTTCTTTGTCCTTATGGTCAGAGGACATTGCTTTGCAAAATAGCACAGTCCTTGAGAAAAAGGCTTCAGTAGAGTTGTATCTGTGGAAAGGTTCACAGGTTCTTGGTCAAGATTTGTGAGGGAGAGAGAACAGATGGGTGCTCTTCACGCCTGCTCCATGATTGCTCCATCACTTCATTATTCCAAAGTATTTTGGGTTTGGGTTTTTTGTTGAGGGAAGCACATCTACTGACCTTGGGGCTTAATTAAACAATGCCATCTTGCTTAATCCCATTCATTGTTTCAAGGGTTCAATCTTTCTTCCATACCTAGAATTTGGAGAGAACATGGCATGGAAGGACTACATGAAGGAAGGATCTGCCTGGTGAATCTGGAAAAGGACAGAGTCAGAGGAGTGTGATGGCTTTCCAAGTATTTGAAGAGGTATCTCAGGGCAGTGGCATTGGGCTTGTTTTGCTTGGTTCCCAAGGACAGAACTAGGAGTAATGGGGACAGGTTGCAGAAAGGCAAATTTCAGCTGGATAAAAAGAAAAACTTCTAAGGGTTAGAGCTATCCAGAAGAGGAATGAATCTCTTCCAGCAGTGACCCTTTTCCTGTGGATCTTAAAGAAGCAGCCACTTCCCAGGAATATTGTGGAAAAGATTCTTGCACAGGTATGGTCCATGTGGCTTCTGGGCAGAGCCACAACTGGGGTGTGTGGACTGAGGTTTTGCTCAGGGTACTGAATTTAGATTTTGCTGGCAGCAGTTACAGTCCTTGGGCAGCACAGAAACATCAAACAGTCCTGATTCAGTAAGAAGAATTAATTAAGTGAATTAAGTTATTAATTACGGAAGCTACCAGCTGACACTGTGATAAGCTCCACCCTACTACTCTCCACAACTCAACTGAAGGTATAATACATGACTTAACCTGGGTCCATTTGTGGCATTTGGTCAAGTAAAAGAATGACTAGTTATGCTTCTGTCTTGCTGATCTCTTTCAGCTCAGAGCTTCTGAAAGTATCTGTGAAACAACAGGAATCCCTTCTTTGATTTTCTCTGTATCCTATAAAGCACTTAGCACTGTGTTAGGCAAACTGTGCATTCACTAAAGACTTGGAATTGAATTGAATTTTAGCTGCCTCTCTAAATCTGGTGATTCCTACAACTTCCACACAGACAAATCACAGGGCTGTAATCGGAGCTGCCTAGACTTCCAAGCCTTATTTCATAGGGAGAGGGTGGCAGATTGATCTAATCCAAATTCAAGGGTGAATTTAAGTCTATGGCAGCTCTTCTGTCATTTTGACATAGTTTTAGTCAATATGCCTTTTTCTTAGGAAAGGGGTCTGCTGGGTGGTAATGGTAAGTACACATACAACTGCTAAGTACTGTGACTCTCTCACCTTGTCACCTTCCCTTTGTGTGTTGTCCTCTCCTATTAGATTGTAAGGTCCTTAAGGGCAAAAACTGTCTTACTTTGTATTTGTGTTTGTGTCCACAACATTTAGCACAGTGGCTGTCACAGAATAGGCACATAATAAATGTTTATTGACTGAAAAACACGCACATATACATTTATAAACATATATAGACCCACATATGCTTGAGGAGATATTACTTTACTTTTGTTGTAGGAAGGAAAGTAGAAATCTGACCAGTACAGATTTGTCCCTGGCCGCATGGCAAACTGATGCTGTATTCCATGTGGCTTGCTATTCATTGATAATTTCGGGGCTCTTTGTTTCACACTCATCCTTAAATTTGGGGGAGCAAAGCCAGGATTCTGGTTCTCATGCTGCATTTTTTCCATACGCTGATGTCTAAGCATTTCACATTTCTCTGGGCTAGGTTCTGACCAAGCTTGAGCTATTACTGCACGGTCGCTTTAAAGCTGCTCTTTACAGGACAAAAGCAGAAAATGAGACAGGATGAAGAGCACTTGACCTGCACTGATTGCTGCAGAGTGAGCTACAGCTGGTAGGTTTTTTTTTATGCACACATGCATACAGAATAAAGTCCCCTCTTCCTGTTCATGTGACCCATCCGCATTTGCCAGCAATTCCCAGCATTGCAGAAGGCCAGCCTCTAACACTGACTAGCCACAGAACCCTTAGCAAGGTGGTTAGCTGCTATTTGCCTAAGTTTCCACACTGGTAAAATGGGGTAGTAACAGCACCTGCCTCCCATGGTTGTGGTGAGGATCAAGAGGTTATATTTGTGAAATACTTAGCATTGGTTCATTCTTGTTTCCTTCCTCCCTAATTGGATATGGGGTGGGGGGTGTGAAGGAGAGCTCAGAACTGAGGATCATTTGGAAGCTGGGAACCTGGGTAACTGGAATTTAAGTGGTGACGTCTAGAAATAGGACCATTTAGAGGAAGAAAGGGTGATATTGATGGATAGACTGACTTCCACTGAAGACTTAAAAAGTCTATGTGATGCCTGCTTGGAGCTATCAAAAAGATAGCTGGGAATAAGGGACAATAGCTTAAGGAGTCCCGGGCTCAACCACCTGAATTGAGATGATACTTTTAACCATAGAAAGTAGTGGATGACCATGAGAGAGGGCACAGAGGGATAAAGGAAGAGGTTCCAGAAGAGATTCTTGGGGGACACTAGTGGCTTGGATAGTAATCCAGCAGAGGAGATTGATTGGGAGCAGCAGGACATGTAGGAGAACTAGGAGAAAAACCAAAGAGAAGAAAATATCCAGGAGGTGGGGCTGGGCTAAAGCTGTGCAGGGTTAAGAAAGATGACTAAGCAAAGGCATCAGGCTTAGCCATTAGGAGATCACTGGTAAATTTGGATGTAACGGTCGCAGTTGAATGGTGACATTGGAAGCTGGGAAGGGATAGTCTGGCCAAGAAGTGAGGAGGACATTGATTAGAGGTTGCCTGTGGGAGTGGAGAGAAGGGGCTGGTTTCCTTTGAGCTTCCATTTCAAGAACACCCACAATGCTGACAGCTTCAAGTGCTTCCTCCTTGGCCTTTCCTCTTGGCGTCCCCTTCAGGGTTCAGCCCGAGTGTCATTGCCTATAAGAGGCTGATCTTACTTTGTGCTGATATCTGCGTGTATCGTGTTTCCTACAGAAATGTAAGCCACTTAAGGACAGGTCTGTTTTGGTAGTTCAGTGACTAGCACATAGTAAGGAGATGCTTAATAAAAATGACCTCCTTGGACTGAATTGAATTCCTACATGAGAGAAAAAATAATTTAAGTCTTTCTTTAGTTTCACCATGATTTGTTGCTACATCTAAATTCCCACCATCTTCATCCTAAATGATTTCTCTTGCCTTCAGGGAGAGTTTTCATTTTTTTTCTTCCTCACTTGCACAAAGTTGCCATAAGTCAATGAGCAAAAATGGAAGAAGCCATAATGACTTGCTGACCCTCTTTCTTATCGTAAGATTTTGCAGTTTCCCTAATTTGTTGGGAATTTCTTTGTTGGTTGTACTTGAGACTTGGGTATGAGCCAAGATGCCCATGCTTCCCCTACGCCACTGCCAAGCCTGGGCTGTATCTGACCCACAACCCTCCAGCTTCAGGCAAATCCCAGAGGCCTCAATGCTGGGAAGGATAAAATCACTTTCTGGTCAAGTTTGGGACTAAAAAGTAAAGGCAGGCTCCCTTGCCCAATAATGCAGAGCAGAAAAACAAAATAAAGCCCACGTTTCCACTGACTTCCCCAACTTCATGAAGTACTTGCTGGCTGAGGACAAAACCAATAGTCCCCAAACGCTTGAAATAAGCATCCATTTGTAAGTAGGCAGCTGAGCAATTTTGTCATATTAAATTAAAGGCAGCCATCATTAGGTATTGGTCTATGCTGGGATAGCAGCAGAGATGTCCCAAAATTACCCAAGTTTCCCAAACTGGTTTAGGTCTGGAAGTTAAATGAAGGGAAGGAAAACAAAATAGCAGGACCTCAGTTGAGAAGTAGGAAGGTGAAAAATGTCTGTGAAATCCCTCCTGGCAAGTCAAGAGGAGGTCTAATGTCAGTCACTGCTGACTCCAGGGAGGAAATGACAAGAATAGGAAATGTATGGGAGCCATAATGAGGATCTGAAAGAAGTAACACCCCGCCCCAAAGCACTCTGCAGCCAGCGTTTGTCGGCGGTGCATTTGGTGACTGGTTGGGGGGGGATGGGAGGAGGGCGGGGCACACCCGTGGTCCTTGCCCCTATTGATTACTCAGCCCACTCAAGCCCCTTTCTTCCCTGGCCTCGGATGACAGAATATCAGATTTAAATTGGAGAGGCGGCAGGCCTATGGGAAGTCTATTCTCTGTGGAGTGCATATGCATTTGAGGTTCTAGGTCTCGTCTGAAAATGTTGGAAGGGGCTGGGAGGAGCATCTTTAAAGTGACCATTTTGTTGTTAGGTTTCTTGAAGACATCTGATAACAAAATTATACTGATCAAATTGGATCCCAAAGAAGAGATAGAAGAAGGCAACTCAATTCCTTCTTGATTTTGGAGAAAACAATTTCATTTGAGAGGTGACATCAGAAGCCAGAGTGCACCTGAAAGTGACGGGACATAAATGGGGGGGGCGGGGGGAGCTGGCGGAGACACGGAATTCAAGCTTCTGAGGGGGTTAGTTTTGATGTTTTTTTTTCTTTTTATTCATTATTATAAGGTATGACTCTCTAGGGAGGAGTAGGGGGAAACATGCAGCAGAAAGCCTAGATGATATCAAACTGAAACATGTCAATAAAAATTGACATTTAATAAACCTCTGTGTGTGAGACAGAGACAGAGAGACAAAGAAAGAGACAGACAGATGGGGGGAGACAGAGAGAGACAGAGAAGGGGGGAGGGAGATGGAGAGAAAGGAGACAGAAAGACAGAGATGGAGAGATAAAGAAAGAGAGACAGACAGAGAGGGAGGGAAGGAGACAGAGAGAGAGGCAGAGAGAAATGGAGAGAAGGGGAGAGAGAGAGAGAGAGAGAGAGAGAGAGAGAGAGAGAGAGAGAGAGAGAGAGAGAGAGAGAGGATGAAAACCAGAACAAGAATGAGAATGAGAATGTCAGGGAGCCAAGAAAGGGAGAGAGAGAGAGAGAGAGAGCCCCTCCCCCATCATGAATGCAAAGACTCGTTGGAGAGCACGAAAGAGACTGTAGACTAGAGACAGATGTGTTTAATCCATGACTCAATCATAGATCCTGTTGGCACATCACTCCCTTCATTTTGGGCTAAATGCTTCTATTTGATTAGTTTTGTTACTCAGTCAGCGTTAATGCCATTTAACAGGAGACTGAAAACATTTTTATTTGCTTAATTACTGGCATCTGATTCACTGCCGAGTTTTTCTTTTCTAGATGTGTGAATTGTACACTGAAGATATTCCATGTTCTGTTTCTCTCAGGAATCATGCAGATGTTGAGGATGCTGTGGAAAGAGCCCTGGCTTTGGAATCACACAGCCTCCGTGTGAGTCCTGACTGCCAAAACCGACTTCTGATGCTTATCCCCTGTGGACATAGGTAAGTCAATTAATCTCCCAGTGCCTCAGTGTCCTCATTTGTAAAATGAGGTTGGACTAAACGGCCCCTTATCGCTCCAAATCTGGAATTTCCCAACCCTCCAGTTTTCTGTTACCTCTTGTCCATTGAAGGCTCTGGCTCATCCTGTTGTGTGGCTGCGGGCAAGCCACTTTTAAGCTTTCACCTTAGTTTCTTCATCCATAAAATGGGAATGATGAGTCCCTGCCTCAAGAGTTGTGAGGATCAGATGAGAAATATATGTAAAACTGTTCTTCACTATTCGTTTCCTGCTTCGTTTTTTTCTCTCATGTACGTAATGGACACAGGCACACACAGCCTCACACAGATACAAGCCGTTGCTGCACATGACCTGAAAACGGGACAAGCAGAGCCCCCCATGGACCTCAATCACTGAAGAGAAACGTCTTTGGTGAGGTCTCAGCTGTTTTTTTTTGCTGATAGCTCAAAGAATAAGATGAAGCCTATTTCTTAGCCCCTGGTGGTGTGGTCACAAGGGTGGGAGGCTTGAGCATCCCTGGCATGGGGAACATGTCCCTGGCCTCTGGTGACCCTCCACGCCTTCTCCTGGATGACAGCCTCAATCAGAGCCTCCATGGAGGCAAGACCCTCTGGACTGGCTGCTGCCGCCACACCTTGCCAATGGGCTGCTATCTTTGCTGGCACCACTGGATTCCGAACTCTGTCTGTAACCAACATGGCATAGAAGAAAGATCGTTGAACCTAGAGCCCTGGAACCTCGATTCAAATGGTAGCTCTGCCACTTCCAACAACATGCAGCTATCAAGTACCTGCTGTGTACCTATGTGCCTTAGCATTATACCAACTGCTGTATTGAACCCAAGACCTGTGTGGCCTTGGGCAAGTTACTTAACTTCTCTGGGGCTGCATTTCCTTCAGGCTCAGGATAAATGGTCCTATGATTAGACACACAGATGTGCCATGACCAACAGCAAGGTCTCACTTGGCAGTTTACCTTCAGGTAAAATATTGCTCTGTACTTGGTGAGGCTGGTCCTCTAAGGCTGCCTGATTCCCAGTCCTGACACGTAGCCTTGGCAGTTTGGTAGACTGAGTAAGAGTTTGTGCTCCTGGTGCTTTAGGGATCCAGGTTCATTTTTGTGCTGCCGAATACCCTTGGGACCAAGATCAGGCAGCTGGCAGGTATAGGGAAGGGCTGACAGAGAAGAGGTGAGAGAGGGCTGGCCTCAAAGTTAGGAGATATGTGTTCAGGTCCTCTCTCTGACCTGTAGGGACTATCTGTGACCCAGGGAGCCTCTCAGTCAGGGAAAATGCTAATCAGGAAATAGGCTATCACTAGAAACCCAAATGATTCCTAGAAAGTTACTTTGGAGGAAAAGATGGGCATTATATTCTTGTTGTGATTGGGGGAAATTTTTTAAAATTTTTAGTTCACATCACACAAGGATCAGTCGAAGGAATGATGAGGAAGGAATGATGTGGCAGAAGAGAAAGATGAGGTCACCTGAGAGCTGCCTTCAAGTGTGTGAAAAGGAGTCATGGGAAAGAGAGACTAGGTGAGCTCTGTCTGAAGCCAGAACCGGCAGAGAGGGAGTGAAGAGTCCAGTTGGGGCTGGGTATCAGGAAGACCTCCCCAGCAATTAGAGCTGATCCAAAGGGCAAGAGGTTGGCTGGAGAGGTGGTAGCTTCCCCGTCAAAGAAAAGGATGGATGCCTTTCTTTGTTGGGGGCATTGTCCAGGAGATTCTCCTTTGTTGTCAGGGAGAGGTGGGACTAGATTCTCCTGAGGTCCCTTTCTATTCTAGTAATGTGATTCTTGTTTGTATAACTTTAGTCTAATAGCCAAAATACCCAGACTTGCAATGCAAATGTGTGTGAGTGAGAGGAAGATTGTAAGAGGAAGAAGCTAGAAATGAATGCTGGGCCAGCCTTTCCATTAGACTGGAGTCTGCAATGACCCTCCCTCCCTGTATCTCACACTGGAAAGGGCTGATTTATCAAGCATGCCCTCAAGCCCAGATCCAGAGAGGGCAGCTCTAATGACTTGGAATGGTTAGAGTTGAAAAGCAATTTCCTGAGCAACCATTTATAAAAGGGAAAGAGCAGCTTTGGGGAGAAAAGCTGGTCACTTCTGTCCTCAGGGAAAGTGGAGAAATGGTGACCAGCCTGCCTTTCAATAGTCTTAAGTCTGAAGGACCTGCTAGGAAGGTTGTTTTCCCCACAAAGTTCAGTAATTCCTCATGTAATTGCCAAGACTTTGAGGCAGGCTCTTGTGAAAGTTCAGGTACATTTATTCTCACTCTCCCTCTTTCCTCTTCCCTCTATCTCCATCTCAGCTCATTCTTCTATCTTCATCTGTTCTCTCTCCCCCTCTCCCGTGACCCTCTGTCTTCGTGCCTTCTATCCATTTTTCTCTCTTTGGATTTCTGTCTCCCTATTCTTTTACTTCTTGCTCTTTTCTCTATTCTTTTCTCCCCCCCTCTCTTTCCATCTTCTGCTCCTCTCCCTCTCCCCTTTCTTGTTCCCTGTCTTCTCGTCTCCTCTTCTCTTCTCTCCTTTCATTCCCTCCTTCCCACCCTCTCTCTCCATACTCTCTCCATTCCCTCCCCTCCCTTTCTTCTTCCCTTTCTCTCTCTTCCTCAATTCCCCCCTCTGTCTCTCCCTTCTCTTTCCTTTATCTCTCTTCCCCTCCACTATCTCTCATGCTTCTCTTTCTGTCCTTTTTCTCTCCTTTTTTTCATCCCCTCTCTCATTTCCAAATAGAGATTATGTAGAATTTTCTGGCCATACCACCATTTGTAACCAATTGCTTACTCACTCTTTAAACATTAAGTGGTGTACTTGAGTGAACAAACCTTAATTGATCATTGTAGAAACTAGGGATGTTTAGGAAAAGAGAAGGTGGTGGGAAAGAAAAAAGCTGGTGGGAGGGCAGTTAGGAGGAGGAATGATAGCTGTCTTCACATAGTCCTAAATAACCTTAGCATTTGATTTGGGATGATTCAAATTCTGTTTAGAACTGCAAGATGACCTCAGCATTGTTCAAACAGCACACTGAGATATTTGGTGGAGATCCATTGGGTGGATAATATGGTGATCTCTGAAATATCTCTAGAATGTTCCTGACATAAATGCATGAAACTGAGGAGTTTGGGGCTCCATGTAGCCCATGGATAGGAAACTTAGCCTCACTACAGAAGATTCTTGTTACTTAGCCATCATTGTTTTGATGATAGCTGAATTTTCTCTGTCTTAAAAATCAGTGAAATTTTTCTTTGAAGTATTGGGCAAATAGTGTCTCCTGAGTAAAATGTCCTCTGTGACTCACAGATTTGGGAAACCTAATAGACACTGGATGGATAGCTTTGGTTACTGGCCATTGATGATGAGGATGCTGACTGAGATCATGTGCCTGTTCTAGCTCATGATAAAAACAACCCTTCCTCCCCAATATAAACCTTTTGCTCTTTACAGAATGAACCAGCTTTGGGTGGAAAGAAAACCAAAATGGGGAAGTAAGCTCTTCATTGTTGAGTTAGGATGGACTAGTTGATCCACATCTTTTCTGTCAAAATCCCTCCCTTCTCTTCTACTTTAATTTGGCTGTGTAACCATTTCCCTGTACAGTTTTTCCTCTAGGGTTTCCACTGGGAAAATCATGAAAAGTCATCTTTTAAAAACCCATGTGCTCTTTAACATCTGGATGTTTCATATCCTATAGGCACAGTCATAATATTTAAGTTTTGAAAGAACATTTATGGTTTTAAAGTTGAAAATGCAAAACTATAGAAAAAACAATTTCCTTATTTAAATCTTTACTAGAAGAAAAAAACAATAACTTTAAAACAACAAATAACAAATTTCATTAGATATTAAACATTTTAGTTATCAAAGAATTTTAGACATTATGTTCCTAATATTTCTGCACAGCAGAAGCACACAGATTATAGAGTTTAGACTGTCATGTTCTCATGTTAATTTATTTTTGGCATGAGATTATCTAAAATCACATTTAAATAGAAATATGATTATAGATGAAACAGACAGAAACTTTTTTACAATTACCAAAACCTTCATAAATTACCATGATATGATTGACAAGTATTTATTTAGGACAAATGTTTTACAGACCCTTCTGGTGACAAGGACTACCAGATGGAATCTAACAGACAGGAATTCACTTTCCTATTGTTAGTAGTACCAGTAAAATTATTTTAATTTGAATTAGAAACGACATTCCTGGGTATATCAACACAAATACATATTAACACATAGTACAAGCAAAATAATTATTCATATCAAAAGTTAGAAGATGAAAAGCTGTATCGAAAACACAGTTTTATGACAAGAAATGATTCTTTCAAAGGGAGTATGACATTTCCAGGAGGTAAAGTTTCCTTTTAAGATTTCCTTTCTGATTTCAGTAGTATGTTGAGAAGCAGCACTATACCTAGTATGTTTTCAGAGGCTTAGTACTACTACTACCAAAAGAAACAAAACAAACAACTCCCAGAACAAAAATCCTGGCATTCTTCAACTGATCTCTTTATTTAAAACAAACAAACAAAACCAAAAGCATTGTTTTGGATCTCTTTTCTTTAAAGGGCACACATTCATGTTTGTCCATTCTGGGGTAAGGAAAACTGTCTATGCCCCCAGCATTCTGTACCATGTGACAATTTCAAATCTAGTGAAATGGCAATTGATCTTCAACCAATGATCAAAAAGAAAAAACCAGATTTTTTTTAAGAATCACTATTCATTGCAATTTTTGCATTTTTCACAAGGTTTGTAAACTTGCCCATAGAAGCTGGCTAATCTTCGGCAGCTGGTAAGGCACTTTGTCAGAGAGCAAGAAAAAGAAGGCTGGATGACTGGCAACTCATCTCTTAAGAAACATTCTACACTCCTCTCGAGAGAACAATGGGGGGGGCATCATTTTTGTTCTGATTCGGTGGGGGATGGAAGAGCCAAAGGGTTTCAAAGACGTTTCATTTTCAGTCTCATATTTCCTCCTGAAAAGGTAGGATGATGTGTTGTGGTTTGCATTTTTCTACATCTGGATCAACCATTTACAAATACGAGTTTTCAAAACCATGTAACAGAATGCTTAAAATCTTCACAATTTGCTTCAAAACATCCACACCACTAGAATTAAAAGATAATTGCAAACAAATATTTTAGTATAAAATGTTCCCATTTTGTTAACAATTCCCTTGCGACTTGGAATGGCTTTACACATTACAATACAAGCTTTGGTGTAAAACATGCAGAAAGAGCCCACAAGTGATCATCAGTGTCGCAGATGTAATGCTCCCAAGACAGTGGGTTACCTGTGTACAAAGCGAATGAGAACAACATCTCTCAACACCAAAAAGTGACTACAGCTCCAGTTCTTACTGCCTCTTACTCTGTACATTGGGCTTGTTCAGGTCACTTGGTAGAACCGCTGTTTCTTTCTAAGTCTTCCACTAGGGGGAGAATAGCACCGAGTCAATGGCAAAGCATCAGTGGGGGACGGTTGCCACCTGCTGTCCCCTTCTTCCACAGCAGCCCTCAAAACTCCAGCTGCTTTTGCTTTTATTGAAAAGAGCAAATTTTGGCATCAACATAGTGTAAACATAGGTATGAGAAAATGTTCAGCCCTTTGTTAGGATATCAACAGAATGGGATCCCACTGGACATTACAGGGGCAGATCCTGCTAACATTTATTTTGCCCCAATTGCATGGCGAAATCAAATTGATCCACTTTTAGACCTACTGATAAAACAGCAAAGGGCTCATCAGGAGCCTCTGCAGTCGCTCTCAAATGTAGATATTTTGAAGTACAGTATTCCGATCTTTCAGGTTTGCTTCTAAAACAATCAGAATTGCTAAAAATTCTCTTTGATTTTCTGTCATCAGTTGCCATAGCAGAGTCATTTTTAAAATGATTTGTAAAATTGTAAGTCTTCAAATTCCTTGCCAGATCTAGGTTGTAAGTAATATTGGTATTCCTTTTTTATTTTTCCACAGTTATTACCTTAATTGCTTCATTAAGAAAATGGCTTCTAAATTTTCTTCTCAAAGAGGCTCATTTATATTCTGCATGTTTCATTTGTACAAAGAAATGATTAGCAAAGGACAATTTCTTTTTGAATAGGAACAGCCCCAATTATGTTGAAACTTTCATACTGAGAAATCCTTTTCCAGAGTGCATAGGTTAGCGGCTAAGAAATATTTAACCACATCATGTCTTGTTATTTCTATGATTAAAAAAAAATAAAACATTCTTACTAGCTCTGTTTATACCCTTAGGAAACTTAGCCAAGTGCAATGTGTACCTCCCTCTTGGTTGAAGACTTCTTGAATATCAATTTAATCATCGGATGTGCCTTAATCAAAAGCTCCTGGGACCACCCCTACCCCCAGCCCTCCAGCACTAACAATGTCCCAGACTGCAAAGGAGCAGCTACTTTGCACGTCCTCTTTTGCTGTTGCTTCCCTCCCACTGATGTAGACTGTGAAGGATGGGTAAACCCAGCTCATTGAATTCTAACCTCTGGACCTTGACTTTCTCCTATCCTCAATGATCCTTTCGACTGCTCATCCAGAGGCAGGATCCCTCACAGATGAATCTAGCTGAACAGAGCCCATAATCATTCCACTAGACTTCTGATTGAGTCAACTTGGCCCCTGGGCTGGGGAATAGGAACTGGGGCGGGGGACAGAGCCTTTTGGAGCTGAAAGGGCCCTTCTATAGTGACTGGTTGAAACCTCTCGTTTGGTTGGGCCCAGAGAAGCAAAATCATCACCCATAGATGACCAGGTGGTACAGAGAAGGAACCAAACAAGGTTGGAGCCATCATAGACCCAGAGCAGGAAGGGACCCCATGATAGCCTTATTCTCCAGGAGGTGATAAGGAGAGTGCAGCTGATTCACCCGTGGTCCATAGAGCCCACTTCACTAGAGCCAGTGCTCTTTCCTAAACTTCCCCCTCTCTAGTCTTTTAAGTTCCTAGAAGGGGAAAGAACAAGACCCTCCTTCACTACCTCACTCTAGGGAATCACTAGCATACTTTTGATGGAGTTGGAGCCTCTTTCTTTCTCAAGGCAATAAGTTAAGGGGCATTTTAGAAAGAGGAGCATTGTCTTCAGCCCTATGTAGCACCTTAAAGATAGAATTCCTGTAGTGACCAGGAACAGAGTCGGAACTAGGCAAAGCAATCAAAGTTTTGCCTTAGGGTGCTCAATGCAGAGAATTCTGATAGCACTTGCAACTCTTTGGCAATATAGAAGCAATTGAATTTAGCACCTGTTAGCAATAATAATTAGTTAAAATTGGACTCGGACCTTACCCTGCTCCCTCCCCGCACTCCTTGGAGGCTGAGCCCCAGGTGAGTTCCTCCTTGGCCTGGGACACCTCACTCCCTAATTTCCTCTGGGCACTCTCCCCAGCAGTAGCCTGGTTTTGCCTCAGTCTCCCCTGCTGCTCTCCCTCAAGGGAATTGAGGATGTGAGGCACTCTTCTCAAAAGCATACTTGTCTAGTGATGGCTCTGCCTTTCTCTGTGGGAAGATGGATCCTTAGTGTCCCTAAATCACAATTCTTCCCTGAAGTCCTTCAGTGCTGCAGTGTTTAGGGATGCCAGGCACACAAGATGATCTCTGAGGAAAGGGAAGTAGCCTAGAACCCCAAGAAGGGAAGCCCTCAGATTTGGGCAGTTGGGGTGGGCCCTGGAGCCTCAGTTAGCCAAGACTCTAGCTTGGGTCATCCACCTTTCAGGATCAGTTTTTCTTTATTAATATTTAGTTTGTAAATCAATATAGAAACACTTTTTTTAGTCTTTTATGGAAGTAGGATTGGGCCCAAATTCATATCCACAAGTGTTTTGTTTGGCCAACATGCACAATGTCCATATTCGTTTAGTGTAACAGCCAGGATTGGATGCACCTTGCTACACCCTGTGTCAAAACTGGTGGCCACAGCCTCTTACTTTCAGAAAATGAACAGGGGAAGAGCCAGGTGTGATTATGAGATTTCAGCCGCTAGCCCTCAGGTCAGCAGGGAAGAGAATGGAAGTACTTGTTCTCCCAGGCCCTGGAAGGAGAAAAGGCTTTCTTTCAGGAAGCCTTTCAAGGCAGGCAACAAAGAGAGAGAAAGGCATTAACCCAGGACCAGAAGTAGCCTCCCAGTGGGAGACAGAAGAAGCGTCTTCTTTCAAGGTAAATTTAGGAAGGAAGGGGGAAAGCTCGGTTTGAACCTCAGCCTAACGTGATGCGGAACTAAGGCACAGATGGTGCCCCAATGAAGAGCCAAGAAGTGTGAACGAGAAGACACCTTGAGTCTTCTGAACCAGTCTCGTTGTTCTCTCCTCCCAGGCGGCAAGAGGACACCTGTGCTGGACACACAGAGAGAGGACCAGGAGACACACATGGCAAGATCAGCTTTCCCCCAAAGAGAATGACACCGGAATCCATTGTCCCCACGTCCAAGGTCACCACAGACAGAGCTTTGCTGCCTCGGAACTGGCCCAGAGGGCGTTTCGCTGTGAGTGGGTTTCAGTAATCCTCAGGGGGAGACCTCAAGCACATTTGATATCCACAGGGCTTGAACAGACTTGAGTATCGTACTGAAAAGGCCAGGGTGGATGGAAGCAATAACAGGCCATCGGGCTGCATTTGCACATTTTGTACCATATGCTGGTTAACTAGGACTTGATCTTTTTATGGCTAATTGGTTCTACATTTGTAGTGCTTTTAGAAATTGCCTGAATATCCTTTACAAATATATGCTTATTAAAAAGGAGGGGGAGAGGGAGGGAAGGAGAGATAGAAAGAGAGAGACAGAGACAGAAACAGGAGAGAGACAGAGAGAGAAAGAGAGAGAGAGACAGAGACAGACACAGACACAGACACAGAGACAGAGACAGAGAGAGACAGAGAGACAGAGAGAGAGAGAGAGAGAGAGAGAAACAAAGGTACACTAAGGGGAAACAGCCAACTGGGTTAGAAAGGTTATTAGAACTTTAAGCTAGAGATAATTTTTATTTTGAAAAAATGCTTAGCGTTTACCCCTTGGTCCCCAGGAGGGGCAGCAGCCTCAAAGGAAGCCCCTCTTTGCACAGTGGCTGCTGTTCCCAGATTCCTGACTCCTTGGCATAAAGAACCAGGTGCTCTCTGCCCATCCTTCCAAAACATAGTTTCTCCGTCTCTGTTGGCATACTTGCTCAAGGTCTCCTTGGGCCTGGGTGGCCCTGTGTGAAAGCTTTTATTCCTCTTTCTTGGCTTGCTTCTCTCCTAGAACCTGAAGCAGCTTCGGGGACATGTAGTAAGGTCTTTCTATGCTTCCATCATTTCTCTCCAGATCTTCACCTGGTTGTGCAGCAAAGAGCAGCAGTCATAAGGATGTGGTTTTTTTCAAACCCAAGAACAAAACAGGGACAAAAGTTAGAAAGTTAAAGAAAGAAGAGTTTAGTCCATGTGAGGTCACTGAGGCACCGTCTCTACCACTCGGACAGTTCTGGGTCCTTCCCTTCCCCACCACAGTGCTTGGGCTTCTGGTGGTGGGGGGGGGACAGAGCTGTAAGATCCAAGCTACTTGTGTAGTCCAACAGATAGAAGCCTAGACCTGAAGTCAGTAAGACCAGAGTTCAGATCTGGCTTTAGACACTGTGACCCTGGACAAGTCACTTAACTTCTGTCTGCCTCATTTTCCTCAGCTGTAAAGTGGCAAGAATAATGGCACTGACCTTCCAGGGTTGTTGGGGGATCCAATGAGACTGTATTTGGAAAGTAGTCAGCACAGTGTCTTGCCCATGGCCAACACCATATGAATTTTGGCTATTGTTATTAGCTCTTATGTTGATGATTTTTTTTGTACCACACCTGTGACTTCCCTGGCATAAGGAAATCCTAGTGAAGAAATTCTCTCCCTGAATTGCAGTGGCCAGCTGCTCCACAGCTTCTCACACTAGATGTTAAGGCAAACCAAGAGATTAGTGCCTTGTGTAGGGTTAGTATGTGTCTGAGGCAGGATTGGAGTCCAGGTCTCCCTAACTCCAATAGCTAACCCTCTACCCACTATGCCAAGCTGCCTTTCAATGATCATGATGGCTATTATAGCAATTAGAATAGCTGTTCAAGTGATATTTGAATATTTAAATATGATAATGATCATAATAGCTATTTGAGCTGCATTTTTGAGTCTGTCAATGACCTTCCTCTAATGTGAAGGACACAAGCTACATTTATTCTTTCTCACCTGTCATTCAGTTGTCTCTTTCCTTAGCATCCCACTAACCAAACAGGGCTCCGGCTGCTTGGCATTCATCACTGGTGGCCTCCCCTTCTCCTATCAGCATCGGAATTCTCAGAAATATTGACTTCCCTGGGAATTGGGGGGAGGGAGGGGGAAACGAGGACAGGGGGAAGAGATGTCATGTAGGGTATTGGCCCAATACTTGAAGAGTGGGAAGAGATGTCTTCAAATAGGTGGCATTTTTAAAAATGCCCATAATATTTTTTGGCAGCAAAGGAGATAAAAATAAGGCAGACTCATACAATCAGGACTTGGCCCAAAAGGCAGTCTGCAAGCTGTGATTTCCAAGTACATTGTTACCTGTAGGAATAACTGGGATAGGGAAGAGAAACCCAGTCTCATATACCTTGTTCTTTACTCTTCAAGACAAGAGTCTCTAAAAGAAAACCATTCATATTCATCACAAAGAGGAGATTAAAGCTGGAATTCTATGTGGCTTTCTGTGGAGTTGGCATTTCATTAATAAAAATGGCAGAAGGAAGAGGAGGTCAGAGCGAGGGAGTAAAAAGGCAATTCTCATATCCTAACCTGAATATTCCTTGCCAAACATAGTCTGCCAAAGAGGGTTCCAAAGGAGTAAGTCTTTAAACATTTGCTTCTACACTTTGGAGAGATCCATGCTTACAAGTGGGCTTGGAATGAGCCAAAGGCATCTGCAGGCATCTGCCCCTCTCATGACTCAGACTTGGTGGGGGGAGAGGAGTGGGATTTGTCCATGGTTTAGGTACTCTTCTTCTGGTTCCCATGGTTCTTTCTGCCATTTGGCCAGCACCTTTGACCATCATAATGCATTGTCCTTGAGGGCAGATACTATGCTTTTGTCTTTCTTTGAATTTCCACTAGATTAACCTGGTGGCTACCATAAGATGAATGCTTATAAAATAACTGGCTTTCCTTGGCTATAACTGTACTCTCCTAATAAGCAAATGCTAGTATGCTAACTGTAAACTGGGGCAAAATGAACAGAATAAGCAAGTCCAAGTCCAAACATTGACTGAAATGCTCCTGAGCACATCAGCCCTGTAAAACCACACATTGCCCTTGAAAATTAGGAAAGATCAGGTTCATTGTCTGTGGGGTCATGAAATTGAGTCCCAAAGATGTATGTTTTCTTTTGCCAAATTGAATAACCTTTCCTAGGTCTGCTGAATAACTTTATTTGACAAAGATAGACAAGCAGGAGTTCCTTAAGGCCCCTAAGTTCTGAGGCTAAACTTTCATATGTTTAGTCAGTTTGTGATTCTGACATTCTGTGAAACAGAAGGGAACAGCATAGTGGCTAGAGAGGTAGGAGGACCTGGGCTCAAGTTCTGAACCCCATCCACTGGCTATGTGACCCTACGTAATTCACTTAACCTTTTAGAAACTAAGGCACTATAAGAATTTGAGTTGCAATCAGAGGATGATGATTTCCTCAACTGAGAAGTCCCTAAGCCAATGAAATCACCAATTTAACCCCTATCATCTGTCCCAATGAAAAAGAAGTATAATTATCTGAGATTCCCCACCCCCTCCTCCATTTTTTTGAAATCAGTGACTAACCTGGGAAAGACAAGGGCACTTCCAGAGCCCTTCAGGAATTGATCATTACAGTGTCGTGGCAGAATCAACTTCAATTCCCTATGAATCCTTCTTTGGATAGAGTTATACAAGGGAAGATCTGACCCTAGGTGACTTTGGAACCAGTGAGAACCTGGCATTGGCATAGACTCCCCAAAAGAAAGTCTGTCCTGAAAGCAGTGAGGGCAAGTCCTTCTATCCATTGTTGAACAATTCTGATGGCAAAGTCATCCATTAGCCTAAACTGGAAGACTTTTTCTTAAAAAGTACAATGGAATGGCTGAGCTGGTCCAACCCTAGGGAACCCAAGAGTCATGGCAGCATTTTGCACAACTCCTGTGTGCTGTTGTTACTGTTGCAAAGGAAACTGTTAAGCAATTTCTCATTCTAGCCAAAACATCACTTGATCTTGCAGGCCCACCATGGCAAATCTGTAAGCTTCCAGTCAGGGACTTGGCTGTCTGTATTCTTGTCATCATTCAGTGGTTCCCCCAACCTGAACTCGAAATAGACAGGCGCTAAATACTTACAGAAGCAGAGGAAAAGGGTATCGACACACATTGCAAAGACACTGAAGAAACCATGGGCAATGAGGTAAGACCCAAAAATTGTCATCTGGAAGCATATAGAACAGAGGGGAAAATGGGTCACTGAGATTGTCCAAAGAAAATATGAAAAGTTCCATATACTTAAATATTGAATGAGTCCTTGGAAGCAGGAGATCAGTGCTTTTCATTCACTCATTAAGGCTTGACTTTGGCATCTCCAAGAGGTCATTTCTGAGTTCCCTCACTTGTCATTGTCTCCCATATAACCTTGTCTGTGTATGTCTGTAAAACATATTTTATATACTTGAATATACATTGTTTAGCTCAACCCTAATAGAATGGAATCTTTTCAAGGACAGGGCTTGTTTCATGTTTGTGTCTGTATGCTCAGCCCCCACTCAATGGCTGGCACATAGAAACCATTGGACAAAGGAATGAGTTCCACATATGATACTTTGATGTGATTGGATCTCAAAGATTTAATTACTCCCTACTTGCAACACAGAGGACAAAAGATTCAATAAAGGGGGTTCTGGCTTGCTTAGTCCCAAGATGCTCAGGGACACCCCGTTTCCTGAAGGAAGCCATTTGTTTTCATATCTATTTGCATTGCTTCCCCTGGGCTTTCAGTTTTAAGATACTATTCATTCCCACATATCCGAGAACAGGCTTTGTGGGGCTCACTCAGAAGTCACTGGTCTCCATCCTCTCCTGCTTCAGCACCTTTTTCTCCAAAGAATTCAGTGCCACTCTTAGGTCATGTAATAAATCAAGAGTAAGGTCAGCACATCTAGAATCAGAGCTTTGGAACCTTAGAGGCCATTTGGGACAGGCTACTTCATTCTCTAGGGAAGAAAATTGGCCCATGGCAGGTAAGTGACTTATCCAAGGTCATTTAGGCAGGAATGGGCAGATCTGGCATTTGAATTCAGTTATCGAGTCTAAATTCAGTGGTTGTTGCACTGGACCACACTTCTTCTGAGAGGAGAGAATAGCAACACTACTGATTGCTGGAGAAGAAGACAAAAGTGGCACGATCAGCCCTTGGATTAGCTTTGCATTAGATTAACAGTATAGGATTGGAAAATACCAAGGAAGAGGCGTGTCCTGCTCAGCATCTGGCAGGTTTCGCAGTTAGAGATGGGGAAAAGGGACCCCATCCTTTTGGGGTGTGTGTGTGTGTGTGTGTGTGTGTGTGTGAGTGTGCGAGTATGTGTGTGTGTATGTATGTGTGTGAGAGAGTGTGTGTGTGTTAGAAATGATGAGAAGAGCAATAGTACTTTACAATCTTACATTAGGGCTGTCAAGCCAAATCTATAAAGTTGTGAGGGCACTCTGTTTGTCTGAGCATCAGACTCAGCTTCTAACATTTGAAGATCTCACATAGGCTCTGGATTCCAGGCAACATGAACCTGGTGACTGTGTATGGAGTCCAGCGTTAGAAGTGTAGGGAACAGGAAGGCCAATCGAGAAGTTAGTGGTGTGTGTGTGTGTGTGTGTGTGTGTGAGTGAGTGTGTGTATGAGTGAGTGTATGTGTGTGTGTGAGTGTGTGCATGGGTGTGTATGTGAGTGTGAGTGTGTGTGTGTATGAGTGAGTGTGTGTGGAGTGCTTTAAGGTTTGAAAAACCCTTTACATGTTCACATATCATTTCATTTCATCCTTACAACAAAGTGAAGTAGGTGTTATTATCATTATTATCCCCATTATACAGATGTGGAAACCGCATCTGAGAGAGATTAGATAACATGCTCAGGATCATACAGCAAATAAAAGTCTAAGGCAGGATCTGAACTCAGTTCTTCCTGACTCTAAGGCCAGAACTCTATCCCCTATGGTGCCCCCTAGCTGCCTAGAAGCCATGTTCCTTTGAAATCTAGCATGGCAGTGCACATTAGAGTCAATTCTAGTGAATTAAGACCTCTAACGAGCTCAGCACATGCACGGTTGTCTATACAATCCCAGTACAGATTTGGCTAGTGGAAAAATTGCTGGCTTTGGAATCATAGGACCTGGGTTCAAATCCTGTCACAACTACTTCCTGCCCATGTGATCTTGGACAGTCACATTGCATTATTCTGCCTCCACTTTCTCATCGGTTAAATGGAGGAGCTGGACCAGACAAGCTCCAATTCCCCTCCCAAGTCTAAGTCTATGACCTCATTCAATAGACTTGGTCAGTGATGTGGAAAAAAGTCAGAGAAGCCAGTGGGTTCAATGAATGGCACCAAATCCATTAACTTATCCCAAGAGGGAATGAGAAAAAAAAAAGCTTATAGAGAGCCAGCCTGTAGCTCTGAGCACCAAAGTGTGTACTACAAGTTCTACCTGGAATGCTGGGAAATGATGTCATTACAATATTCCAGACAGAAGAATGCTTGTCATTACTTCAGTAGATTTTGATGTATGCAGGGTGCATTGCCAATATATTTTTAAAATCAACTGTCAAGGACTATTCTATAGACACATTAACCTTCAAACACTTCAGACCTTGAACTTGAAAAGGGAGCAATGAAATGACTGTTGTTATTGAAAAAGGACTATATGTGTGTGAATCTCTAAACTGGCTTGGAGTGTTGGCACTTGGCTTTAGCGTGCCTCAGAGAACTGGAGGCTAAAGGAGCGCCCATCCACTGGGGATGGCTGAACAAGTTGTGCCATAGAAAAGATGGAATCCTAGTGTGCTCTAAGAAAGGATGGAGGGAGTGGCTTCAGAGAAAAATGGGAAGACTTGTATGAACAGACTGGAAAAACAATTTATACAATAACATCCATCTTTTCAGGACTAATGAGTTTGAATGATGCCAAGAACTGTGACCAAAGCAATGACAAACCACTAATCCAGAGAACCAAAGAATAAGCATGTTACCTGCTTTCTAACAGAATGGTACGATGTTCAGGGTAAAGGTTAGAAGGTTTTTTTTTTAATATGGTCAACATGGAAATTTATTTTGCTTGACTAAATGCATATTTGTTATGAGGAATTTAGCATTTTTTCTTTTTTTTAAATGGAAGATAAAGAAGAAAAAAAGAAAAAATAGAATTTTGTTAGCTAAAAAATTTATATCAAATTAAAAAACTCAACATGCCTTCCTCTCTGCTTCTTACCCATTGTGGAACCTTGGACAGGTGATTTAGCCACTCCTGCCCTTCTTACTACTGCCTCCAAGGTTACTTTGTTATTTTTATTTATATATGTCTTGTATATACATATACATATATGTGCACACACACACATACCTGTATCTATATGTCCATATCTCTGTGTGTTCAGTGACAACGTTAGCTCTGAAGCCAGGTCCTTCCCCATGCCCCACCCTGCCTCCCCTTCTAAAAAGTTCTGGGGTGTGCAGCATGGTTGTAGCCCTTCCTTACCAACAGAGGCACCCAGTAATAATTCAGTGCTGGTGCTGTGATCAGGAGTTTTTTCGTGAAGAACATATAGCCCAGGACACCTGTTAAAATAGAAAGAAGGTCATTATTCACTTGCATGGGGATGCCACTTAAGGCGACTTTGTAAAACATTCCCATTCCCTCTATCTGTGGGTTACTTACCTATACCCGTAGAAATAAGCAGCTTCCCAAGCCATAACAAGAATTCTGTTACTTTGTCCAGCACAGCAACTCTGCATGACAGAGAAGGGAAAAAATCCCCCTGTGAACCCCCATGCCTTGCCCAACATGCAATTCTGCAGGGTCTTGGGGCTTGACACAGAGCAGGAGGAGGCATCATGCAGGAATCCAGCTAAACGCACCTGGCCTAACATTTGGTCTGACCAAAGATGGGTATCCAGGATCAACCTGGGACCCAGAGATGGAGCTGAATGGATTGAATGCATTAAACAGACCACAGCCTTGCAGGGCCATTCAGGAATGCTCTTGAGGCCATGTTGTTTTCCCAGTGACAATTCTGCCACTGAGGATGTTTGATGGCTATGGTAGTCTTCCTCTTTGGCCCGTTCAGGCCTTCCTACCCTTCCGCCATATTTTTTGTTGTTCCTTAATCACTGGCTTTTGTCACTGACTATTTGATGAAGATGACATAGAGGTGCAGCTAGAACATGAAGACGGTCGAGGTAGTGACAAACAAATGGGGACAGTGATGCAAATGGACAGAAATGCAGGGTAGAAATCAAGCTTCAAGAAAAGAAGACATTAGACTGAGAGCAAAGTCAAGTGCTTAAATCTTCTGTCTGGCAGTTACCGTTGGTGCTGAAAACGCCTTTTATTTGAGTCTCACTTGATCTGCATTAACTCTGTACTATCTCTATGTATTTGGTTGTAGTCACTGTGCATGCAGCCTCCTTGGCTCTCCTGACTTTATTCTGCAGAAATCCATTCATGTCGCTCTTTCCAGGCTTCTCTGTATTCAACGCATGTGTCATTTCTTATAGCTCAGTAATAAAGTCATCACATTTGTTTATACATTCCCCAATCAATGAGTGTCTGCTCTGTACCTACTTCTTAGCTATCACAAAAAGGCTGCTCTAAATATTTCAGAGCACGTGGGGAATTTTTGCTTCTTAACAATTTCCTTGGGGAATAAGCCCAGTAATGGAGCCTCTGGTTCAAAGGGTATGGATATTCTGATCACTTTATCTGCATAATTCTAAATTGCTCTCCAAAATAACTGTACGACTTCAAAGCCCATCAACAATATTTCCACGTACCTTTCGACAACCCCTCTAACTATGATAATTGCCAAGTTTTTGTCATTTTTATCAATTTGCAAACCTCATAGCTAAACCTCAGGGTCATGTTGACTTGCACTTTTTTCATGTGATAGTGAACATTTGATAGTTCTTTTGAGAAACATTTGTTCATGTTCTTTGACCATTGATCTGTTGGAGAGTTGATATTGTATATTGTGTGCATGTACAGTTTATGTATCTTGCTACAAAACCCTTGTCAGATGAATCTAATACAAAGAGCCCCCCATTTGATGTTTCCCTTCTTGTCTCATGTGCATTCATGTGGTCAGTGAAGAAGCTCTTCAGTTTCAAGTACTCACAGTTATCAATTGTATTTTATTTTTTATGGTGCTTCTGTCTCTTACTGAGTTAACACATCTCTTACTATTAGCCATGAGAGGCAGTGATCTTTTTCTTCTATTTTAGGATATAATCTTTAACATTAAGACTGTGCATACATTTAAAATGTATTGTAAAGGATGTGAACAGGTGGTTTGCAGATGAAGAAATTAATGCTATCCAGTCATATGAAAAACTGCTCTAAATCACTATTGATGAGAGAAATACAAATTAGACAGTTCTGAAGTACCACATCCCACCTGTCAGAATGGCTAATATGACAGAAAAAGAAAATGAGAAATGTTGGAGAAGAGCTTGCTTTTAATTTTATCGGTCATTTCTATGGCTATTTCTGTTTCCAATTAATTTATTTCCCCTCAATTTTATGATCTTTTCTTTTGGGATTATTTTGTTTGTTTATTTGTTGTTTGCTAATTCTTTAATACATATTCAACTCATTCATTATCTCTTCTTCTATTTTATTACTGTATATTTGTAAGAACAAGATTTCCTTGTATGGAATTAGTTAAGTGCCTCCATTTGAATTTCAATGGGTTTTATCAAAGCATGGTTCTCCAGAGTTCTATTTCAAGAAACCATGGATGAAAAATATATAGTGGCAATGGGAATGGAGAGGAGGGGGTGAATGTAAGAGATGTTGCAACAGGACCTGGGAACGAATTCTATAAACTAAGGAGGATTGGGAAAGGCCAGAGATCACTTCCAAGGTTTCCAACATGGACAATGGCATGACTGGTCGTACCACAGACAGAAAGAGAGGGAAAGACATAAACTTAATTTTGGACATGTTGTGTTTGATATGTCTAGGGGACATCTGGATGGCTAAGGTCTGTAGGCATCTTCCTAGGTCAATAGAAAGCTTGACTTTCATGGTCAATAGAAAGCTAGACATAAGAGTCAGGAAATCCTGCCTCAGACACTTACTACCTGGGTGACCCTGAGCAAGTCATGTAACCTTTCTCCGCCTTGGTTTCTCCACCTGTAAGATGGGAATAAGGATAATAGTACCTACCTCCAAGGGCTGTTGGGAGGGCCAGACAAGATAATTTTTCCAAAGTGCTTTGCAAACCAACACTATAGGAATGTTATCATGGTGCACAGGAGATCGGTGATGAGAGTCTTATTTCCCTAATTGAATCAGAAATTCTAAGAGCAGGGACTGTCTTATTCAGCTCCCAACTTTCTCTAGGGCTTCATAGTACCCCATATGTAGGCTGAGCTCAGTCAGTCTTTGTTGGCTGACTGACTGAATGTTTCCATCAGCAAATGACAATCAGGCCACCAGAAAGCATCTTCAAACACTTCCTACGCATGAGCCAGTCATCATGCTAAGTGTTGGAGGTTCAAAGGAAGTCCAGATGGTCCCTGCCCACAAGGAGCTTAGATTCTAGTGGGGAAGACAACATGTAAATAATGAGGTAGGTACATAATTTACATAGAATAGATGGGAGGCAATCTCCTAGGAGATGCAATGAGAAAGCCACTCTCACAAATGTATGATGTGTGTATCAGAGCCTAGAGCATGGTAGTGCTTAGAGGGGGCTAGGTGGCTCAGTGAATTGAGCACCGGCTCTGAAGTCAGGAGAACCTCGGTTCAAATCTGACCTCAGACACTTGACATACTTACTAGCTGTGTGACTTTGGGCAAGTCACTTAACCCCAACCGCCCTCCAAAAAGCCAAAAAAAAAGCCTAATGCCCGGCCGATTGTAAGGAGAGCTCTAGCATTCAATCTGACTACAGACCTCACAATGTTTCTCATCACAAGCATGAAAGCATTTCGGGCTGAGGTGCAGAAGTTTTCTCCGTACATTGCAATCTGTAGAAAAACCAAACAAAACAGAAATCAGGTGATATTCTAGAATCAAAGCAATGGCCTCATGAAAGCAGAGATGAGGCTGAGCGCATGAGAGGATGGCCTTACCATCAGTAATGCCAATCTCCCTGTTTCTTTCTTGGTGGAAATCAGGGATTTGTTTTGGTTTTTGGTTTTGGTTTGTTTTTTGGCAGGGGAGTCCTGGGAATGAAGGGGGGTTCCTGAAGGTGGCATTTGTTCCTTATTGACAATGATACTGGTGGTGATGAAGACTCCATGCTCTACAGAGTTTATACATAGAAATACAGAGGAGGGCTTTTTCCTTCTCTTTGTGTTAGACGTCCTTTGGCAGTTGGGTGGAACCTATCAAATCCTTCTCAAAATCATGTGTTTTAAAAGCAGAAATGTAAATACATGGGATAACAAGATTTCAAAATATTTAAAAAAAAACAACCAAGGTTATGAACCCCAGCTCAAAAGCCCCTGATCCTCACTGGGGCTCAGAGAGGTATGGAGACCCAGAGATGTAGAGGTCATCTGACCCAATGGCCTCATTTTAGGGCAGAAACTAAGGCTCCGAGTGGGTGAGTGACCTACCCAATATCACACAGCACAAAGAGCAGACCTCATGCTTCCACTTATTTACCCGTTTGTCCTTAGTTAAATCCCTTAACATCTATAGGCCTCCATTCCTCATCTGTAGAATAAGGGGGCTTGATTGGATGGCCTTTAGAGTTCCTTCTGACTCCAAATCTACAATCTTAGGATCCTCTCTGGGCCTCAGTTCCCTCATCTGTTCAGTGAGGCTCTTGGGCTCTATCACCTAGGAGATTTCTCCCATATCCCAATCAATATCCTGTGATCCTGGGGATCTAGGTCCTCCCATTCCAGCCCTGCTCTATCTGCACTTGCACCAAATCAGTTAACTGCAAAGAAGAACAGACCCGTGTCCCCAAATCATCTAAATCAGGTCTCAAACATTTTGTGTCTCAAAAACCTTGTTTGGATACTGTTTCTGTCTACATTTGTCTGTATTCTCCATAGAGACAGTTGTGATTATGCCACAGGAGATGGAGCGTTGGGTCTAGGGTCAGGAAGACCTCAGCTCAGATCTGGTCTCCATTCCTTGCTACCTGTGGGACCCTCTTTTCCCCTTAGTTTCCTCAACTATAAATGGAGATCATTACAGTACCTTCGTCCTAGGGTTGTTGCGTGGATCAAAAGAGATCAGATTTGGGGAAGCGCTTAGCATCATACCTGGTGCATTGTGGGGCTCTATCTGTGATTATTCCCTTCCTTCCCCTTCCCTAATGGAAGAAAATGCTGCCTTTCAGTTAGAGATTGATGAAAATAAAGATGTGGTTTTTTTCCCATCCCAAAGCACAGATCTTCTGAAATCTCCGAAATCTCCGCAGGGGGCATGGTCGCCAGGTTTAGAGGACCAGCTGTTCTATGGTCTGCTCAGCTCTGTCCATTGGGACCTGAAGTAGCTAATATATTTCATTAGGACCAACTGTGGTTTGGGGTGAGGAGTGAAGAGGGAGAATTCAGAGAGAAATAAAAGCCTGATTTGGTTTTTGCAATTTCCAAGGTATTAATGCTTATGCTCAAAATTTAACAATTAGCTTGTGGAAGCTGGTTTGAGCTGGCTCCAGGATGCCTCTGGCACATATCTCTGTGTGTGTACATATATACATACACATTCTAATATACCATGACCAGGTCAAGAAAACATGAAATCTCAGTTTGGGCATAAATGAAGATGCCATGAAGTATAGCCTTGCTCTCTGAAGGGTGATTATTAAAAGCGCTATTGAACCAACCAGATTGAGTAAATAAATACTCGTGTGATATTCTTAAACTCTAGGATCCCCATGGGACTAAAAGCAACAGCACCAATGGAGGTTCTTGCTCCACAAATTCTGTGGTCCGCATGATTCTAGTTTGGTAATGACACAGCCCCACATGGCATAAATCCAGCTACTTACCATTATGTAGGCATTCCTGTTTATAAACTTTATGGCTTTTTCCAAACACCAGAAACAGCACCGGAAACAGCAGACAATGAACTTAGCAAATGAACGGTTAGACCCTGTGGGAAGACAAAACCAAAATCCATGAGCAGCTTCTAGCTAAATCCTGGGAATTTCAATGTCTAGCGATACACAGCAAAATCAGCCTCATGAGTGGAAGACGTATTCTGAGTGAGCATATTATATATATCTTTGTTAAGGAGAGTCTATCACTAAGGTGAATTTCCATTGTTTCAATTGAAAAGAGAGCTGGCCTTTCAGCCAAGAGGACCTGAGTTCAAGTTCTCCTTCTGACCTTTGCTGGCTGTGTGATTGTGAGAAAGTATCCTAAGCTCTTCAAGCCTCTGTGCTGTCAAGAAGATGTTGACTTGTGTTGGCAAAGGGAGTTTTATATACCAATGGAATTCTATACCAGTGTTCAGTAATTGGTCCCACCAGCATCCTGTTTGCCAACAATGGCAACTCACAAAGTGGCCACAAAAAACAAAATGGGTCTCTGTCTGTTCCATCTCCCTTCTGCTTCTGCAATGAAAAGAGCAGATAGGTGGAAAAGAAGAAAAGAAGTTCAAGAGTGTTATAACTCAAACTATTAAAATATTCATTTAACTTTAGAGGCTGGGAGAGTCCAGGCACAACCTTGGTCTAACGACCAACAAGTGGGCACTACAGGAAGAAGCAGTCACATTCATAAAGATATTTTTGATAAATGGGAAATCAGAAAATTGATATTAAAAACCAATTTATTGCTAAATGGAAGGCAGCTGTCAAGTTCACCCCAAAAAGGTGAATAGTAGAATGGGAAGAATTGGTTTCATCTTGTAACCAAACGCAAAAAGAAACAATTTTGGATGCCTTGATGAACTTATTCCGCAGGGCTCACAAAGAAAATAAATAATTTTTTTTTTCTCTTTGGAGTGGGGGGGAGGGGGAAAGCAGGGCATTTGGAATTAAGTGACCTTCCCAAGGTCACACAACTAGTAAGAGAAAAGTATCTGAGGCCAGATTTGAACTCAGGTCCTCCTGATTCCAGGGCTGGTGCCCTATTCACTGCACCACCTCGCTGCCACAGTAATTTTCTATCTTTAAAAAATAGTATTTGGTCTATGGGATGCTTCAGAAGGGCAGCAGAAAGACAGAAGTAGAACTATGCTAGGTGGGTGATATGAATGTACAAATGAGATGTCTCCTGCCCTCAAGGAACTTACGTTCTATTTGCGTGGATATGGCACGTTCAGATGAATAAACACGAGCTACATAAAAAATAATACACAGCACGAGTGAGAATAAGAGTGTGAGCTCAGCAAAGGCAGGGACTATTGCTTCTACATCTCAGCACACAGTAAGCCTTGATAAATTAGTGACTGCTGTCTGACAATGACTGAGGACGGCAGTTTTGGAGGAGACTTTTGTATCAAATTTTATAAAAGTGAATGTTAAAAACTATCTTTACCATAAGAGAGAGCAGACTGGGGTAGGGGCTTTAGAGTGAGATCGCCACTTTGGGATTGTGGGTAGGGGAAAGATGGAGAGAAAATTTGTAACTCAAAAATCTCATGGAAATGGGTGATATGAAGAAGAAAATAAATTAATTCAAATTGTAAAAAATAAAAAAGTATCTATCTTTACATGTAATTGGGAAAAATAAAATACTGTTAAGTGAGGGGAAAAAGAGAAACATCAAGGCCAAGGCCAAGTACAATCAAGTAGATTGTACAGTCCAGGCCCATATCTTTGCTGTTCCCAAGAGAAGAGAAAGAGCTAAGTCTGAAGCAGATCGATTTGTATCCTTCATGGCGAATTTGTGGAAACCAGTCCCAGAAGGCACATGCCAGTTTCCATGAGTTCAGTGAACACGGGCATCAATTGGGAGAGTGCCATAAACCGATTCTGGCTCTGTGTGGCTGAGGGATTATGGGGCACTTTCCTCACGACTTCTGTCTAAGCCATATAATGCAGGTAGCTCAGAGGAACATCAGGGTACCGAAGAACCACATTTACTATAGACCTGAGCTCTCTACTCCAATTACCTGTCCTCTGTTTCTGTGATGAAAAAGGCCATTCCTCTTCCTATTTGTGAATAAAATATTTTAATATGTGTTTAGACTGTCCCTGGGAGATTGTGAACTCCTTGAGAAAAAGATTCTTTTTTGCCTCTTTTTGTATCCCCAGTGGCTGGCTCATGGTACACACTTAATAAATGCTTATTCAGGCTCATCCTCATGGATTTGTATGTGATGTGTATGTTGGTCTGTGCTCTGTGGCACGCACATACATGTGTGAATAATGGGGTAACAGTGGATTGGGAGCGTTAGTATCGGAAAGGATGTTAGGCACATGAACAAAATCAGTGATTCTTTGATATTTTCAGTATTTAAGTAAATTTGAACCAAGAAAAATAGAAAGTTTGCTACATAGTATTTTAAAATTTTTTATTGTTATTAAAACTGACTCCTCCTATACACGACTCTTTCTACAGCTCTTCCCCCACCTTCTACCACTTTATTGAGGTTCACATTGATTTTCTTTACCTAAAAGCAAGATATTAAAAGCAGACACTCAAGTGTTATTTGTACTGTTGATAGATCATATAATTATAGTTATACTTGGAATCAATCAGTCAAGGATTAAAAGGATTCTAGGGACCACGGAGTTCTTCCATTGTTAGCAGGTCCATTATCAGAGATGAACAGCTGAGAATCAATCAACAGGCACCTCTCAAGTACTTGAAGGACTTTAGAGCCCATTGATGCCAGTTTTTCCGAAGAAAAACAAAGGCTTAAAGAGTTAGTTAACTTGCCTACTGTCAAGCCACTAGAGCCAGAGGCGCGATCTGGCCCAGATGTGCCCGACCCCAAGGCCATAAGTCTGTTCACTCTGTGTTGGCGCCATAATGTGGTGTTGTCTTGTTCTTTTTCCCCTTAAAGTTTTACTAATGACTTTTGTTTTATCTTTATTTTGTTTTTGTTTTTTGCTTTTTTGGAGGGGGAAGACAGGGCAGTTGGTGTTAAGTGACTTGCCTAAAGTCACAGGGCTAGTAAGTGATAACTGAGACTGAATTTGAACTCAGGTCCTCCTGATTCCGTGACCGGTGCTCTACTCCCTGCGCCACCTAGGCGCCCCTGCTTCATCTTTATTAACCCTTTCTCAGTGTCCCTCCAATACCGAGCCTCCTCTTAGAAAAAATAAATAGCGAAACAGAACCCAGCGGTATAATGAGCACATCTGACTGTATTTAGCACGAGACTCCCCTAGCGCCCCGCGTCTCTCCCAGGAGGAGAGTGTTTCTTCATGTCCGGGAGGTCCTCGCAGGGGGCCTCTGATGGCTCCAGTCTCCTCAACTGTAAAATGAGGGTGAAAATAGCAGCCTCCCAGGGCAGCTGAAACGATACAATGCGTACGTGGTGGGTGCTGCGCAGTGGGAGCCAGAGCCTAGGCTGGGACCTCGAGGCTCACAGGTGCTCTGCCTGGCACAAGTGGAAGCAGCAAAGGTCTCAACTATCTGCACGTGACCTTGGTCCCTCCCTGACACTATGACTATGTGTTCTGTTTCTAGATAATGCCTGATCCGAGATGGAGATCGGATGCAATGCAGAAACTCAGCACTTTGTATAGAAGTTAAGAACAGCGGGAGTCTCTGTCTGTCTGTCTGTCTCTCTCTCCCTTCTTCTCCCTCTCCTTCTCTCTTTCCCTCTCCCTCTCCCCCACTCTCCTTTCCTCCCTCCCTTCCTCCTTCTCTGACTGCAGCCCAATCAAGAGGATGGACAGGTGACAGAGGAGGAAAACTTCAGTGAAGTGAAGTTTATTTGGGATATGATTTGTGAAAGCAAGTAGAAGAAAGTGAGAGAAGTGTCAGAGAAGAATATGCAAGAAACAAGCAAGCTATAGCTTTAGGTCTGTCTTTTTGTCCATTGTTTTTAAGTGTGACTGGTTACTAAAAAAAAAATCACCTTAGGCAAAGCCTTGAAGAATTAGAGCCTTGTTCAAAGCTTTGGAGAACTTGGTTCACTGAAGACAGCCCTGCAAGGAAGGCTTTTACCTTGTGTTCAAAGCCTTGGAGAATTTTCATTCTTCAAAGAATCATTGGATTATTCCCAGGGAAGTTTGTCTCTCTTTAAGGAGAGCACTGCCCCTCCCCCTGGTTTATGTCACATGGAAAAAGGACAATAATTTCTTAGGCTGAGTGTGTGTGTGTGTGTGTGTGTGTGTGTGTGTGTGTGAGAGAGAGAGAGAGAGAGAGAGAGAGAGAGACAGAGAGACAGAGAGACAGAGACAGAGAGACAGAGAGAGACAGAGACAGAGAGACAGAGACACAGAGAGACACAGAGAGAGACACACAGAGAGAGACAGGGAGACAGAGAGACAGAGACAGACAGAGAGAGACAGAGAGAGACAGGGAGAGAAACAGAGACAGAGACAGAGACAAAGACAGAGACAGAGAGAGACAGAGACAGAGAGAGACAGGGAGACAGAGAGACAGACAAAGACAGAGAGACAGAGAGACAAAGACAAACTTGCCTCACAGCTCTTGGTCTACTTATTTGGTTTTTTTCTATGTCTGTGTATGTCTGTCAGAGTCTGTAACTGTGCACAGAGCTTAGAAGGAAAACCTTTGCTGCCAAATCATTCTATGTCTTGTTAGCTAATCTATTCCTCGTGAGAAGTATGTGAAACTCTCTTAAGTTTTCAGAAAGCTTCTTCCTTTCCATTTACATTCCTGAATTACAGCCAGGTCTGAGAAATACAGAGAAAAGGACAGATTTATTGTTTTACAATTAGAGAAGAAAGTTCACTTTTTATAATGAGGTAGGGGGAGGTGTCAGTGAAGTTTCAAAGTAAAGACAAATAGGCAGCAGTTTGACACTTTGGAATATTAATTCTTTGGTGGGATACTTATGAAGTCTTACAAACTAAAGTACTGATAAATTTTTAAAAATAACTTAAAATTGGTGTATGTTTGGAAATAAGAAACTTTGCCATAAATCCCATGAGACGCCTCCTCATTTTTGTAATAGATTATGTTCAATGGGTTTAAAAAGTGTCTCTCTTTGTCGCTTCAAAAAAGATTTGAAAGGAGCAGGAAGAGGAGGCCAAGCCATCCCAAGAACTCTCAGAGATGAGCTTCAATACCTTGGGGAAAATCCTGCCAATTAAATCCAGAACTGAGTGATGAGACTCAGTGAGGACTGAAAAATTGTAAGAAAAAGGCAGAAATTGATCATTACTGTGTGGCAAGTGGTAGAAAAAAAAGACCTTCTAGAATCCCCTTAGTTATAAATTTGCCAGGTTTCTTATAACCGCCTGTTTAGACAAGGTTATATATCTTACCACCCCTGAGGAAAGAACTTGTTATGGGTTATGGAATTCTTCAATAATGAATTGGACTAGTAAGAATTTACAAGTTTGTTTATAATATAAAAGTGATTTCTAATCATTCATCTTTATACCAGGATATGTCTAAACTTGAGAAGATTGATAAAAGAAAAACAAGAAAAGGATGTTAAACGAAATCTCTGTCTCTGTGTGTGTGTCTCTGTCTCTGTCTCTCTCTCGTGTGTGTGTGTGTCCTTGTAAACTTTTATTGCTTATTGAAAGATCATGAAAGTGACAATAATTATATCTAGTCTTAAGCTGTGATGATTGAGACTTGCTATCTGAAGTAAAATCTCTTGGGAGTATAACTGATATTGTTCTAAGTTTTTAATTCAGAAAATGTTGTTTGATGGATCATTAAGTCATTCATTCATCAGTCAAGGGAAATGCTACAAGATGCTCATAGATAGTGGGGTTCTGAATTGTGAAAGATAGAAGTCTGCATATGGGGGGAAAGCTGAGAGGACAATGTTGGCATGGATGAAGGTAGGATCTTCTAGGCTTAGTTTCCCTGTTTTATTACTTTCTTTGGACCAGGGATATTTCCCACATGGTTAATCTGAGTCTGGCTGTGAGGTAGAATTGTTACTGCATGACTGGCTGTCAAGTGTGACTCTACCTTGAAAGCAAAAAGAGCCAAGGATGCTTTACTTTGATATACATGTGCTGAGTTGTGCCCAAAGCTTAGGTCTGGAGGATTAGCTTTGATGCTGTTATAATCATGTCTATGTTTTTTCCCTTTTATAGCAAATTTTAAAAATGAGGGTGAGTGGTCAGTAAAAGATATGAACACCATGCAATTATATCTACATTAAAGAATTAATTACTTAGTGTATTTACACATGCCATCTAAGGTCTTTTATTACAATTGTAATACATTCGTGTAACCATCAAACCTAGAGTTGAAAGTCTCTACTTATCGAGAGATTTGGTACCTATATTTTCATATAAGTTTCATAAATACTTAATAACATCTGATCTTCCTGAAGAAATTTGAATTAATTGGAATAAAACATTTTGAGAAAGCAACAAGATCAGACAATACTATATGACAAATGTAAATTATTTTAATTGTATATGTAAAAACGTAGATTCTCTGAAGTCTCAAGTGAACAATGAATTGCCAATTTGATGTTCCCCTTGTAGCTCTATTATTAATAGGATCAGAATCACAAGGTTTGAGCTGGCTGTCACCACATGAACTACTTATTGTAGAAGTAAACTTTGAGAGACTGTACTAACTTGTGTTAAGATCTGTTTTGCAAAATATTTTATCAGGAACATCTAAACATCTCTCCAATAACATGGAACCAGAGAATCAAATCTGCTAAAGAGGACACCACTTGAGAATTATCCCAAAATATCCAAGATAAGATGTTTCCAGAGACGAACCAACTGCATAGGACATCTGTGATTCAGGATGAAATGTGTTGATCAAATGGGCATTGGAAGTGGGTTACTAAAACACAAGGACACTTGATGTTAGCTAATATTGATGGTCAGATTTTGGTCTTTTTGTTTCACAGTATCTCAATTATCTTAGTGTCATGTGAATTTCTTCTGCAAATTAGTTTATGGCTTCAAATATTCTTGCTATAGCTTTCACTGTTGAGGACCACAGGCTAGTGGGACTTTGACCCTGATGACTGGATAAGCTTCTTTAGGTGAAGGGCTTGCTGCCAGGCCTGGATAGGTTCCTCTTCCCCCAAGGAAGAGTTCAAGCACACTCAGATAAAGTGTGGTGCTTTTGCCTCCCCCCTGGGAACATGGAAGTGCACAATGTCCACAGGGGAAAGCTATTAGGAAGAATCCTATAAAAGGCTTGCACTTAAGACAATAAAGGAGACTCTAACTCACCCTCTTGCAGCTTCTGAGTAGATAACTCTCTCAGCCCTGCCAGAGAACAGCAGGACTCCCAACTCTCTCTCAGCCCTGCTGTTGAAGACCACAGGCTAACTTGGTCCCTAACTTGGCCCACCACATTTGACTATGATTAATCATTCTTGTTGTTCTTACATTAACTTGTCAAGAAAGATTGTGACAGGTTTCTGTAATGGGAATGGGAATTTGAAGATCTTCCCTGTCCCTTGATAGACCTAGGGGGCAGTGTGAAGACCTCCCCTTCTTTGAAAGTAAATTCTGCACCCAAACAGTCTGAATGTAATCACATGGAGCCTGTGATGGAGAGAATTTCCTAAAGGGTGGAGCAGAGCCCTTAAGAAGTTTCCCTGCTGTGAAGATAAACTCTGTCCCCTAATAGGCTAAATATAGTCGCATGGAGCCTGTGGTGGGAGGAGTTTTCTGAAGGGAAGCAGAGCCCACAGGAAGCTGGTAGTCAGAGCTAGCCAGATGATGGGGGAGAGAGGAGCTCAAGCAAGGTGATAGAGAGGTTAGTTAGTAAATATTGATCTTGTATTGGTTTGTGGGAAGGCAGAAGGAGGCTGTGGCTCTCAGTGTTATTACAGCTACTGAATATCCTTGGTACTATGATGGAATCAGCATACTGGTTTTGGGATTCAGTTCCTTAGTGTCTAAATAAATGCTTCAGTTCTATCCTCTATGTGGAGAGTTTGTTATATTTTGTGATTGGACATTATGCAATACTTATAGTTACAGTCTTTATCCTGATCATCAATCCTGTAAATATTGCATTGGTGCTACAGTTCCCCATTGAGAAAAGGGGGAAATTGAGAAAATTAAATTATTCAGATTCCATTTTGTAACTAGTTTTATTCTTTATCACCTCCAATGTGTTGTAAAATTGCTTAAGTCATATATCTATGTCACTGAACTGAGTTTAGAAATTCAGCTAGATTATAATAAATTAAATTTAGAAGTCCAGTTTTCCCACTCATTATGAAATGGCATTGATTCTTGCTTCACCTTCCTAGGGGTGGAATGGAAGTAAATTGTAAGAAATGTGGTAATTCTCTTATTGGTCATGTTGTTTCCCTACTTTGTGCTTGTATTGCTCTTGTGAGTTGTGTTTCCAATGTAATTCATTGTTGAACTCATCTTGCTCCCTTTATAATAGCAAAACCACTAATGTACCACTCAGGAAACCTTGTGGAAGATACTATCAGGAAAAATGTATGAGCTGGTCATGATGGGTGGAGTGTAAAGCGGGAACAATAGCCTGGGATTGTGACCTTGAGTCTCACAGTTAATGTAAACTTGAATGAATTTAAATAGAATAAAGAAGCTCTAACTATCCCAAGGGAAAATCTGCACATGACCTTGGTCTATCCCCAGCACTATACCTTTCTTGCTTTATTTCTATATAATACCTGGCGTGGTGTGAAGGCAGATATGAAGATGCATCATTTTGTCCTGCTACCAACCTGGTAGCTCCCCAATTAGCCAAGTTAACCCTAATAAAATCAACTAATAACCAAGCTGGCATGGGCCTCTCTTACTTTTATGTCTCAGTATTCTCTCAGAGAGTCTGCCACTCTGCAATTGGCATGATCAGGGCAGAACAGATCTTATCCCCTCACAACTGGCATAGTCAGCAGAATAGTCTGCCCTGCCCCCTACAAATCTTATATTCTTATCTTCTTACAGGTGCTATAAAAACGTTAGTTGTTATTGTTGCTGTTGTTCTCATCATCATTTATTACTCAATAAACTCCAATGACTCCCTTTTGTCTGTAGGATCAAGTATAAACTCCCCTATTGACTTTTTTTTTGGAGAGCAGTTGGGGTTAAGTGACTTGCCCAAGGTCACACGGCTAGTTTTTTGTGTTAAGTGTCTGAGGCTGGATTTGAACTCAGGTACTCCTGACTCCAGGGCCGGTGCTCTATTCACTGCGCCACTTAGCCGCCCCCCCCCATTGACTTTTAAAGCTCTTCACAACTTGACCCCAATCTACCTTTGGAGCCTAATTGGACATTGCTCTTTTTTCCACACTCTATGCAGCAGCTAAACTAGCTGCTTTGTTGTTGATGCTTTCCCTACAAGGCACTCTACCTCCATGCCTGTGCATTGGCCATCCCTGATGCTTTAGATGCATTGTCTCCTGACTTCCACCTCACTGAGTTCCTAACTTTCAGTTAAGACTCAGATGAAGAATGGTAGAGTCAAAATGGCAGAGTGAAAGGTAGCATTTTGTCTTGCCTTCGCACCTCCACAATAACCCTAGAGAGGTGCACCAGACCGAAGCCAACAAAAACTCACAGTGACTCATTTTAAAATCCAGAGCAGCTTAGGAAGATTTACAGAGAGGTCTACAGACAGTGGGGTTGGGACTGGTCAGGAGTACAGGAAAGTGTGCCATATGGAAGCTCTGTTGTCCATTTCCCACTCCTGGGTTATAATTCCAGAATGGAGAGGAGTGGCACAAGTATGGGCCCTAGCTGTTTAAGGAGCAAGGAACAAGTTCTGACAAATAGGAAAATTACATTTTGCTAAAAATTACCATAGATAATGACTTTATATTAATACAGAACACATATGTACTAAATGGCACAGCATCCAGATTCTTAAAGGAAAAACTAAATGATTTAGAAGAAGTAGTAAGATTGTAATAGGTGGGAGAATGTTTAATTTATTTCTTTCAGATCTAGATAAATCTAAGCAAAAATAAACAAGAAGTTAAAGAGACAAATAGAATTTTTAAAAAACTAGATATGATAGACCTCTGGGGAACAGTGAATGGAATAGAAAGGATACGTCTATTTCTCAGATGTGCATGGCACTTTCATAAAAATTGACAATAATAATAATAAGGCATAAAAATTACAAACAAATTAAGAAATGCAGAAATACTAACTTTATCTTTTTTCAAAGACCATAGCAAGTATATATTAAAACTTAAATGGAAACCAAGTAAATTCATTCTAAAGAATGAGTGGGTCATAGATCAATAATTTCATTAAAGACAATGACAACAATGAGATGTACCAAAATTTGTGGAATGCAGCTAAAGCAGTACTTAGGGGAAAATTTATATTTCTAAATGTTTGCTTCAATGAAAGAGGAAAAGAACAGATTAATTAATTTAGCAAGCATCTAAAAATCCTTGAAAAACAGAAAATTGAAAACTCCAATTAAACACCAAAATAGAAATCTTGAATATCAAAGGAAAGATTAATTTAAAAATTCAAAAGTAAAAAAAAAATAAAACTGGAAACTTAAAGATTAAATAGATAAGCCATAGGTTAGTTTTATTTACAAAAAAAGAAAATAAGATTACCAGTTTTAAACATTAGGTATGAATACATAAACAATAAAGATGACATAAAAGCAAGTGTTAGGAGACTGTATGCCAAGAAGACAATCTAAATGAAATGAATATTACATAAATATAAATTGTCCAGTAACTGAACTGTAACTTCCTGTCTAAGGAAGAGAAATTGAATAGGCCATAAATGAACTCCCAGCTTCATCAAAGTTGCAGGCTACAAATACATCCTCAAAAATCAACAAGATTTATCCAAAATAATAACAAGAAGCAATAATAATCATTGAAATCTCTTTCTAAATAACTACAACATGCATAAAGTATCTGAGAGTCAACCTCCCAAGGTGCACATTCATTCATAGAGCTTCAATTACAAAGTGCTCCTTAAAGAAATGAAGAACAGCTTAAATAACTGGAGTCATTTTCAGTGGTCATGGCTTGACAATACCAATATGATAAAAATAATACACTGCCAAAACTAATTTATATTTTAATGCTATACCAATCAAATCACCATGGAAATACTTTATAAAGCTTGATAAAAATCATTATAAACTTCATTGGGAAAAATAAAAGGTCTATAATATAGAATGAATAGATGAATGATGAAAAGAAGGGGGGATGAAGGGTGAATATTTCTTCCAGACCTCAAACTCTATTATTATAAAGTAGTAATCATCAAAACCATTTGGAGGGCTGAAGAATAGAGAGACTGATCAATGGGACAGACTAGACAAAGAAGATTCAGAAAGACCAGTACTCAATAGCCCAATATTTGATATAAATAGAAACACAAGTTACCTGAGGAAAAATGCCTATTTTACAGAAACTTCTGGGAAAACCAGAAAGCAGTCTGGGAGAAATTGGGATTAGATCAACACATCACACCACATCTACAATACATCTTAAAGTGATATGTGACCTTAATCTTAACAGTCATGCTATGAAAAATTGAGGAACAAAGCAGATCATGTTTCTCTCACAGCTATGGGTAGGAAATATATTCTTAACCAAATAATAAATAGAGGCAGTGACAAAAGATAACATAGGTAACTTTGAGTACTTGAAACTAAAAAGTGTCTGAATAGACAAGATGAACACATTTAGGATAAAAAGGGAGAGGGAAGTGTCAAACAGGAAACAAATCTTCATATCAAAATTTCTCTGATAAGAGTTTGATATCCAAGATACAAAAACAAGTAATAAATATAAAGCTAGCAGCCATTCCCCAATAGATAAATGGCCAAGGGATATGCATAAATGGTTCTCAAATGAAGAATTGGAAAGCATTCACAATCACATGAAAAATGTTCCAAATCATTAATAATGCAAATCAAACCAATCCTGGTGTATCATCCTGAGGTTTGCAAATTGGTAAGAATTACTAAATAAAAAAAAAAGGCAACAGTCAATGTGGGAGGGCTTATGGGAAGACAGGTACACTTATATGTTGTTGTTGGGGCTGTGAAATGGTACAAACACTTTGGAAAGGAATTTGGAATTATGGAAATTAAGTATCTAAAACGTCATATTTTTGGAATCAGATATTCCATTGCTGGACTTATACCTTCAAGGAAACTATAGATAAGAAAAAAATAGTCTATACCCCAAAATATTTATAAAAGTACTTTTTGTGTTAGCTACAAATTGGAAACAGAATAGATGTCTGTCAATTGGGCAATGGGTAAACAAATTAGGTAATGACATATTACTGTGTTATAAGGAAAGATGAATATAGCAAAGCATGGAAAGATCTATATGAACTAATGCAAATTGAAGTCAGCAGAATAAAGAAAATCAACAATGGAAATAGAAAAAATGACCAAAAAATCAAAGGTGAACGCAACAAAATTATAAAGATTAAGCAGGACTTCAGGGAAGAGAGATGGAAGAGATCTCTAGCTCAGCCCTTCGTGGAGGTGGGAGATTAACAGCACTTACATGTTGCATCCATTGGACTGATTAGTTGTGCTGGCCTTGTTCTCTCTAAACATACTATTGGACATATGGACTGGTTCTTGGAAAGGAAGAAGGGGAGGATCCATGAGACCCACTGGTGATGTAAGAAATAGAAAATGTCAACACAAATTGAAAAATAAAAAGAGAGAGCTCAAGTAACCCCTTCTACAGGAAATCTTTCCAAACCCCCACCTTCCAACTGGTCATGCCCTACCTTTTGGAAGACCTGTCTATTTATTCACTTTGTATCAATTTGGCACCTCTGTGTAGAGGCATTTGTCTTCCCAATTGGAATATAAGCTCCTTCAGAGTAGAGATTGTTTTATTTTCTGACTTGTGTCCTTCCATTTAGGAGGCAATTAATACATGCTTAGTTGATTGATTAATCCATGATAGTTCTCCCTTAACAGAATGTAAATTGTTTGAGGACAGGACTTTTTTTCTTTGTTTTGCTTTAAATAAATACTTAAATTTTTTAAATAAATAAAATGTAAATAAATAAAATTTTTATAAATAAAATAAATTTTTACTTATAAATAAATAAAATTATTTTGTTATACTCTACTCAATATTTTTAAAATTAAAATTGAGTAACAATAATAGTAAGAATGATAAGAATGGGATAACAATAATGATGAAGAAGATGATTAGATAGTGGGGATGATGATGATGATGATGATGATGAAGAAGAAGAAAATTGCTAATGAAGGGTAGCATTGTTCAGCAATGACTTCAAGGATCTTACCTTTAAAACTGTGGTTCAAGTACTCCAGTATAACTCTAAGAATTTGGACAACTGAAAGAATTAAAGATCCAAGTGCTAGGGAACCTGTGTGATATCTAGTAAAAGATAAAACCAATTAAGGAAATGAGATATTTGTACTAGTACAACAAGGAAGTATTTAGAAGGCATTTCCTCTACTCTTATGACAAACTATCTAATTCAACTCTTTGTGCATCAGAGTTTATAGAAAAAGGCTTCCTGAACAATTTTACTCAGGTCAATCTGTCCATAGAGGCAGCTTGGAATAGTGCACAGAGTTGTGCTTGGAATCTGAAAGACTTAAGTTCAAATCCTGCCTTTGATACTTATAGTTGGGCACCTTGGGTATGGCGTGAAAATTTAAATTTATTTGTGTGTTTCAGGTCACTTCTTAGGATTTAACTAACAAATCAAAGGTGGGCTGCAATATGCCTCAGTAGAAATACTTTCCAATTCTGGAGTTTCATACATGGATTAACTTAGAAATGCATAGTGTGTTCATGTAGAGGAAGTTGTTGTTGTTCCATCATTCAGTCATGTCTGACTCTGTGACCCCATAGACCACACTGTCTATGAGGTTTTCTTGGCAAAGATACTGAAGTAGTTTGCCATTGCATTCTGGGGTGGCTTACAGCAAACAAAGGTTAAGTGACTTTCCCAAGGTGTTCCTATGGGCTATTTGTGACCTACTTGTGGTAGAGTTCCTAAGCTCATGTTGGTCTGATCAGTCACATCTGGACCCACTGTACTGGAACCTAGTGATGCTATTTTGGTCTTCTTCAAGCATAAAGTGTAACAACCAACAAGGCAAACAGAGATTAAGTGACTTGCCCAAGGTCACAAACTAGTAAGTGTCTGAGGTTGGATTTGAGCTCAGACCTTCCTGACTCCTTAGCCCGAGTTACCTCAATGCTTCCTGTGGGGAGCAGGACTCCATATTTTCTGCATAATAGACAAAGCACACACACACACACACACACGTCATTCAACAAACACTAAACAAGAATTCCATCATTTATATACACTTGAGTTAAGGGTATACACACATACTGGGGGAAAGGGTGTGTGAAGGCATCACACAGCACAAGTATAGTTCAAAGGGCACCTGTCTGAGGAGTTAAAGGACCATGTGTCAGTCCCTGTATCTGAAACTTACTCATTGTGGGACCTTGGTCACGTCACTTTGTTTCCCTGATCCTCAGTTTCCTTACCTAGAACATGAAGTGGACTAAGTGGGCCCTAGGTCCTTTCCAGAGTTAAATCAATGATCCTACAATATATTACTTCATGAATGAAGATGGCAGGAACCCACCACAAGCAAGCCAGGACATCTGAGTTATTCTGATGGTGAGAATTATCCTGGGTAACCTTGGTCTCTTCCTTGATCCCTCTCTTTTGACTAATGGTATTTAGAAGGGTGACTGGCCAGAGTCAGGGACACCATCAGTGGCCAAAGCTAAACTCTTTATCATTGGGGCACATCAAGGCCTGTCACTGGCGAGTGGCACCAGGGCACTGGAGCTATGTTGAGGAATGCTTGGGTTTGCACTCATCCTCAGACACTAACTTACTTGCCATGTGACTCCAGAGAAGTTATTCAGTCTTCTGTGACTCAGTCTTGTCAGTAAAATGTCAGAGTTAGACACAAAATAGCCTCTATGTTTCCTTCTAGATCTAAATCTGATGACCCTCTGAACCCATGTTTTCAGCTACGTACTCATCACTAGCCAACCCAAAAGTCAACGGTCATGAGCATCACTATTCTTACCGCAGGGCACGTCCAAAGGAAGCACAAATTGGATACGGGGGAATGTCATCAGGTTTCCGGAAGGCCCAGTAGTAAGAGGCAAAGGCACCTGCAAGGGTGCACTGACCCAGGGCAATGCAGAAGTTCACCAGCCAGAGGAAGACAATAGCGTTGAAGAGTTGGAAAACTAAGATGTACTCATAAAAAATAGATTTCCCACCATAGAAAGCAAAGCTGCAGTCAGCACCCAGACATTCTTTGCTTATGTTGGTAGAATGGAAAGTCTGCACATATAGAAAGAGTAACATGATCAGCCACCATCCAGCCCATACAGGAGGTCTTCACCATCCGAGCCTCTTCCCTCATCCCCATCCCCTCTCGTGCTCCTCCTTCCAGGGCCCTTCTCTGGAGCCCTGTCACTTGTGTCTATTTTTAGTAAGTTCCAAAATATTCTACTTGTGCTGGGCCATATTACCTGTTGTTTAGTTCATTTACCAAGGGATATTTCCCAGCTTTTGTCCCTCCTTCCCCTGTCACTCATCTACATTGATTAATTTTGCATATATAAGTTTTGTCACACACACGGGTCCCTGGGAACTATTGGCACAATATGCAAAAGTCCCCTCAAATAGAATAGAATAAGGCATTTTTCTTGTCTGGGGCAAGTACCACAAACCATGTCCAGGGCAAATAGCATAGAATACCCACCTCTGTTTGGGAGGATGGGTAGGGATGGTGGTGGAGGATTGGATTGTTAGACCCTGGGACATTGATATGAGGCCTCTTCTGGGAGACTAGAACATGCTGGGGCTGGGGGAAAGAGGCTCCCCCAGCCTGCTATCTCCCCCAGCTTCCTATTTGAACTAATTATCAGTGCTAACTAGGTGCATAACTTCATTGTATCTTCGCCATTAAAAGATCATGAATACTATCAACACCTTTTCAAGTGAGACCTTGGGAAGAGTCCCAGATGCTTCATCTTAGTCATGGCTTGCTCTCAACTACATGCCATCCCAGGCCACCTTCATGTCTGCCTTTCTCCCTGCCTAACAGCTCTGATCATGACTTCATAGTGGCTGCATATCCTGGAGGATTGTGTGACCATGGGAGAGCTGGAGAACTTTGTCCACTAGAATTTCATGGGAAGATAGGAACATGAGACATGTTCCCTGAGTCACCTGGCTTCTCTTCCATGGGGCACGTACCATGTAGACCCTTTATATGTGCTTGGAGAGCGACTGATTGATTACCTTAGGGTCACAGGTTTCATTTGCATGTCTGCAGTTAGTTCCAGCATTCAGGACTTTATATACAGCTTTCCCTGAGGTAGCTAAGAAACTGAAAGGAAACTGTTAAGGAGAAGAGGTAACAATTTTAATTTAAAACAAACAACCCCCAAATGAACACACCCTCCCTTACTTCCCCCCCTCAAAAAAAAACACCAAAGGAGAATGCTGGAAGATCCTGATGTCTAATTGACTATAAGGGCTAGAGAAAAGAGAAGAAAAGGTTCCTTCACACAACTGAGCATATTCAACCATCAAGTTAAAAACATTATCTTCATCACAGGTGCAGCTAGTTACTCCTGTGATTAGCATACATCTTGTAAATTAACTTTTATGTTAAGCTTTTAAAAAAAATTCAGTTGAGGGAGTAAAATGAGAGAGGGGGGAGAGGAGAGGAGAGAGAGAGACAGAGAGAGAGAGACAGAGAGAGAGAGACAGAGAGAGGGAGACAGAGACAGAGACAGACAGAGACAGAGACAGAGAGACAGAGAGAGACAGAGAGAGACAGAGACAGAGAGAGAAAGACAGAGACAGAGAGAGACAGAGAGACAGAGACAGAGAGACAGAGAGAGACAGAGAGAGACA
>CM053593.1:2172587-2268765 GCA_028646575.1 Pseudocheirus occidentalis | reverse complement strand
TTCAGATACTGGGAGAGGAACACTCTCTCTCTCTCTCTCTCCCTCTCAGCTGACTTCAGCCTCCATGAATCTTTCTTCACTGAGGAGTCAAACGCAAAATTCTTCCTTGTCTGCTAAAATCCTTATATACAACACTGGCCTTCTTCCAAGTCAACAGGGGAATTCACATCTTTTCACCAATGGACAGAGTTCATACCTTCTATACTTAGCCCTAAGTTACTAGGTGCTACTTAGCCCTAAGTATCTAATAAACTGGTTACTATTACAGCTCTACACAAATTACTTTGGTAAATGCTATACTGGTTCCTATTTTCCAGGTCTTTCTCTTTTTCATTCCTGACCTACTCTACATGTGCATCAACTCATTTTGCCATTAAGGGAACACTCTGACCCTTCCAAACTATCTTATCACACCACCACTTACTGGGTGGTTTCTCTCAACAAACTCTCAGTTTTTGGCCACCAGGGTTGGGCAGTCTTCTGGGGACTGTTTTCAGAAAAGAAACAAGAAGCAAATCAATTCAGAAGGAACTCAAATCCTCCTCTCCCAACAAAAGACTACCAAAAAGAATCTGGAATTTAGCCAAAAAAAATAAGGCATAATAATATAGAAAGGTTAAAGGCATGACAAGTGATCAGTCAGTGAAGATTGTGTCCTTTCTTACCAAATAAACCCACCACAATCAGTCTCTGGCATTGACTGCTTAGGAGTCATTAGTTAATATAGAAATGAGAGACAGAATGTCTCACAGACTATTTGTTAACCATTTTAAAAGTTGACTTTAAATAGTATAATTATTGACTCCTTAAAGTGTGTTTGAAAATTTATTCCTAGCCATTAGAGACTTTGTTTCCATTCCTCCATTTCTACCCATACAGAGTACAGTTGTTGGGGTTTATAGTAATTGCCTCCCATGTTTCTCTTTATGCATTATGTAGAAGTTAAAAGTATGGCATTTGGGGGCAGTTTGTAAGTTGTCAATGTTAACTCCCAGCATGAGTCTTATGAAAAACCTAAGGTGTTTATTTGTAACATTTTAAAAATAAAAAATATCTGTGTGAAGATATTTCTGAATTATGAGTCATAGACAAAAATATATAGGTGGGTGCAGTTCCCTATATCAATCAGTGCTTTCAGCTGCAAAGAGACGTCAACAAAAGAGAGAGGATTAAAAAATAACAAGACTTTTCAAAATTCTATGAAACAACATCTGCCTAACCACGGAGGAGATGAACTAGGAATGGGCAACTTAGCAGATGGACCGTGATTACATACTGCCACATAAAGGGGGAGCTGGATTGGTTTGTTAATTGTGATTGTTCTGAGACCATGTAGCTTTATTCACCATTAAAGATCAAATAGTCAGTTCAGTGGTAATGTTTGGGGAGGGAGGGATAGAGAAAGGGTGACAGACTGAGACAAAGACAGAGAGAGAGAGAGACAGAGAGAGACAGAGAGACAGAGAGAGAGACAGACAGAGACAGAGACAGAGACAGAGAGAGACAGAGGGAGAGACAGAGAGAGACAGAGAGACAGAGACAGAGAGAGACAGAGAGAGAGACAGAGAGGGACAGAGAGACAGAGAGAGAGAAAGTGGGAGGGAGGGAGGAAGGGAGGGAAAAGGACAGGGGGAGAGGTAACAGGAGAGGGAGTTGGGAAAGGGGAAAGAGAGGGAAGGAGGGAGAATGAGAAGTGGTATCTTTTGAGATTACATTACTAACAAAGTCAGATAGAGGAAATGGATGATGAATTCTGAAAGCTGTCACAAAATTAGCTTGGAAGCAAGATGAAATGAAGGTGAACTTCAGTTTATCTGGTAATGGGATCATTCTATTAGAAGATGGAGATCTGACAGATACATAACTTGTTCTTCTTTGTCTTAAAAGACAAAAGAGGTGAGGAGATCACCTAGAACAGTGGAAAGGACTGACATGGTAGGGAGCTTCTTCTTCCAGCTCTTAGTCTACGACCCAGTGTTCTACCAAAGCAAGTCCTTAGTGGATTGGATTCTAATTAAGGAACAAGGGTAGAAACTACCTGGGTTTAAACTGGCATTCTGACGGCCAAGGAGGACCCAGAAAATGGGAGTTTCTTAGCACCAGGAGTTTGGGGCTTTGTCTCCCCAGAACCTAGCACTAATAAGACATGAGGTCTTGTTAACTGAATGAAATGGTCAGACCTGGACCTAACCTTGTGAGAAAGCATGGTTCAACTGAGAAACTATTAAAAAAAATCATCATGAGTCCATTGCCAAGGAAAGACATATGGCTCAAGAAGGCTGGGACGGTCTTAAGAATGGAATAATCAATGCCATTCAGGAATGGTCCTGATGAACAAAGAGAGACATGTAAACAGGCAGCTGTGGTTTTACAGGGTTCTCAGTGATTCTGTGGAAATAGTGGCAAGTACCTAAGGGTATCAAACGGTGGCACAGAGTTGTAATAAAAAATTGTCAGAATTGTTAGAATTCAGAATAACTTGATGTGCCCCTCTCTCCTGGTTATCCTCCTATTCCTCTGATTATTCCTCAGTATCTCTTATAGAGGGCAGCACCATCCTCCCAATCCCTAAGGCTCACAACCTAAGAGGCATTTCAGATCCATCCCTAGCTCTGTCACACACACCCATGTCCAATATGTCACCAAGACCTCTCAATTTCACCTCTCTAAGATCTCTCAAATAGAGAGATCTTCTCTGACACTGCTACCACTCTGGTGCAGACCTCCATCACAGGACTACTGTAACACTGTGTTCACGGGTCTGCCTGTCTCAAGCCTCTCCCCACTCCACTCCATCCTCTGTTCGGCTACCAAAGTGATTTTTCCTAAAGCTCAGTTCCAAACATTTGACCACCATTTCTATTCAATAAACTCCAATGAATTCCTGTTTCCTCCAATGATCAATCACAAAATGTCCTATTTGGCACTCAAAGACCATCATAACAACTCCCTCTTACATTTCCAATCTTCCAATCTTTCTACCACAAATAATTTGACTGAGTGACCCTGGCCTCCTGGATGCTCCACAAGCAAGACACTCCATCTCCCATGCCTAGAAAGCTCTCCCTCTTCTTCTCTGACTACTGACCTCTCTGACTTCCTTTAAGTCCCAACTGAAATCCCAGGTTCTACAGGAAGTCTTCCCTAATCCCTCTTAATTCCAGTGTTTCTCCAGGTTAGTCATCTTTTCTTTATCCTGTATATGGTTTCCTTGTTCATATTTGTTTGCTTGTTGACTCCCTTCTCAGATTGTGAGATCCCTGAAGGCAGGCATTGCTTTTTGCCTTTTTGTATCTCTAGTGCTTAGTAAAATGCCTAGCACAGAGTAGGCACTTAATAAATATTTACTCATTGGCTGAGATAAAGGTAGGGCTTCAGAATGTTGTATCTCAGGCAGGAGTCAAGTCAGATTTGACTAGATTGTTTGCCAACTTTCATCCCAGACAATCAAGCTACAAATGGTTCAGCTTATCCTAGACTTAGCTCCAGTTTCTTCCAGAGCTTAAAACCAGAGGGAGACCTACAAAGCAAAAAAAAAGCCTCTCTTTAGCAATTTAATCTCTTTCTAACCTTTCCAATCTTTATATAGCTGACTCCAGTAGCACTGGTTGCCTTGCCGCTCTTCACACAAGACTCTGTCTCCAATGCTGACTCTCTTTTCCTGGCTGTCCCCTACTCTTGGAATGCTCTCCCTTTCTCCCCCTCATGGCTTTCTTGGATCCCTGCAAATCTCATTTAAAAATCCCTCCTTCTGCAAGAACCCTTTCCTAGTCTCCCAGCATCCCAGAATCTTCCATATATACACAATTATTTGCATAAAGCTTCCTCACTTCCATTAGATTGTGAGTTCCCTGAGGGCAGGGATGGTTTTTGCCTTTCCTTGTATCTCAAGCACTTAGCATTATGTTTGGTACACTCTCACTGTCTAACTGGCTGATCCACAAAGAACACTGAAACAGACTTGGTACTAAAAGCCAGCACGTAACAAGGAATTGCTGAATGAGCAACAGATGCCAAGAGACGAGAATGTATTCCATCCTGAACTCTGTACTAGCTGGCCTTGTGGACGCTGGCCTGGCCACATTACTATCCATGCCCTAGTTTCTGACCTTTGGATCCCCGTTCAAAGATTTCCCCTTGGAACTTTGTTGTCAATTCAATTTATCTTGGTTCTAATTGCTGTGATCCTAAGTTTGGACAATCCTCAATAGGCTAATAAAGTTGTCAAATGGTTAGAAGCCCATGGGGGCAGTCGCAGTAACAGAAGCCTCCAGCAATATCTGTCCTGGAGTAAAGAGGAAACCGTGGCATCAACACCTTATATTCATCACTGTTGCCAACAAGGAAATCCTTGAAAACTTCACATTCAGGGGACTAAATAAGAAGTAAAGATGTTCATAGAAGCTAATGTAAACAGTCATCCCCAGCACAGATTCCCAGTGAGTAGAGATGGACAAGAAGAAGCTAAGAAGTAGGAGTACAGTCATGCCTCAGGCCAAGAATAGAAGCATGGACAGCATGACTGGAGTAGAGTGAGGCAGCATTTCTCAACGTGTGGGTCGTGACACCTATGGGGGGGTCAAACGACCCTTTCACAGGGATTACAGGGGTCGCCTAAGACCTTCGGAAAATACATATTTCTGATGGTTTTAGGAACCGAGATACCGCTCCTCTATCTGTCTCCAGGCAGGTCCGCCCTCATGCAGATACACCCACATACAAGTATTAAAGAGTTGTGACATTAGGAAGGTTGAGAAGCACTGCTCTAAGGAAAAGCAGTTAGTCAAAAGCTATTTCTCCCAATCCATTGACTTTGGCCTCTCTGCCTTTACTGCCACAGTACATGACAATTCCCCTATTGTTATAACCAACAAGGCATGGGAACACACGCCTCTCATCCCAGCTGCCAGGCTTGTTTTTAGGATTGCCTTGTCATATACAACTCAGTCCCAAACTTTCTTTCAAATTACCCTAGTAATGATGACAGTTTTAAGAATACTGATAACATTTTTATATATAAGAAATAGTTTGACCTTAATGAGTCTCTTATAATTAGTCTTTGATGTTTTTCCCTTATATTTCTTTTGAATCTTTTAGTGAATATTCTGTATAACATTTTCTATATCAAATTTTCTATTGCGTTCTGGTCTTTTTGTCACAAATATCTTAAAGTCTTTGTTTGTCAATGTCCTTTTTTCATTCAGAATTAGACTCAACTTTGCTGTTGGTTGCAACCCCAGCTCCTTTGTTCTTCAAAATAAAATATTCCAAGACCTAAAGCCTTTTAATATAGAACCTACTAGAAAGGCTGAGGCTAGCAGGTCTTTTGTGCTCAGGAGTTCTAAGTTATCAGTGGGCTATGTTGCCTGGGCATTGTCACACATTTCGGCATAATTAAGATGAGCCCTGAATGGGCAGGGCAAAGAGGTACCAGGTTGTTTAAAGAAGAGTGAACTGACCCGGGTCTGAAACAGACAGAGCACATCAAAGCTCCCATGTGTATCACAGTGTGATGAAGCCTACAAAAGGACCCTGCATATCTCAAAAAAAGGGAAAAGATAAGAAACAAACACAAAAGAAATAAAACTTGTCTGTGACCAGGTGGCCCTCTGTAATAACAGCTACCCCAATGGCTAATTTGTTGCCTGGAGATTTTAGGTGCCCAAACACCTGAGGACCAAGTTGTATCAGCACCATGACCAGGGACCTGTTTTGCCCTTTGGCTGCTGAGGTCAGTGTCATTCTTGTGAACATTTTTAAACAATTGATTTGGATATATACATTCATAGACTTCTTATTGCATATGTGCATGATATGAATCTAAGAGAGATAACTGCTGCTACATAGGATGACAGTTGGAATACAAAAAGATTCCAGCAGGTTAAATAGAAATTGACATGATAAAATCAAATGGTGATGGATAAATACATTCATATGCACAGTATTAATTTGTATTTTATGTGTGTATATATGTATGTACTATAAATAATGAATGTGATAAATGTCTACATAATATCCACAGATAGCATTAATTTATTTTCTTTCATTGGAAAACAAAGAATAAAGGAGTTGTAGCTAGGCAGCAGAAATCGATTGTAAACACAATATGAGTCAGCAGCGTGATATCATATTCAGAAAGGCTAATGTGATATTGTACTATATTAATCAAAACATAACTTTCTGGAAAAGGTTGGACGTTGTCTCATTGTATTAGACTGTTCAGACAATATATAGAGCACTGCATCTTTAAAAGAACATTGACAAGCTAGAGTGTATCCAGCAAAGGTAAATCAGGACAGCGAAGGAACTCCTAAGTATGCTGGTCAGGAATGTTTGGGGGATGGTTAGCCTGGAGAAGAAATTAGTGGGAGGCTGATTCAAATACAAGTATTTGAATGGCTGTCATGTGGAAGAATAGATGTTATTCTCTTTGGTCCCTAAGGGAAGTACCAGGAATGGGGGAGGGGGAATGGGATTGGAGGAGGGGTCATAGCACAAATTTAATGACAGCTGTCTGAAAATGGAATTGTGATAAAGGGAGTTCCCCATTATCAGAGACACTTAAGAAAAAACTGGATGGACTTCTCATAAGTTTTGTACATTTATCCTCAAAGTAGTTCAAAAGATTTAAGAGTTGGAGGGGATATTAAAACTCTCTTATCTAACTTTTTTACAGATAAGAGAACTGAGGCCCCTATAGGTGGAGGGACCTGACAAGTATCACATGAGTGATGAGGATTTTCTGAATCGGACTCAGGCTAGACAGCTTTTGTAGCTCCTTCTCTTGCAGCTCCTCTTGGCCCCATTCATTGTTTTGCTGAAGCTTCTCTGTGATTTAATAATGCCCTGCTCATTCCTCTTACTGATGCAGATAGGCACTTGTTAGGCTACTTGGAGAGTTTCCTAAGATAGCAAGAGATTAAATGACTTGTCCAGGATCACCCAGCCTATATATCTCAAAAGCAGCACTTGGATTTCAATCTTCTGATTGGAAGTTGGCTCTGTCTACAACCATATCTTGCTGGGTATCACATCTATTCTGCCACCTTTTGACCAGGTATGTTTCTCTAAATTCTCACCCAAGTCCCAACACCCAAAGGGTCTCCTTGGGCCATGGCTGCTCATCCAGCCACATCACGGTCTGTCCTAAGGACTGTCATTGGTATGCCAGGACGGACTGCTTACCTGCTCCCTTCCTTCAGCAACGTAACAGCGATCTGGATTCTCTTTCTCAGGAACAATATTGCGAGAAGAAGAAAGACTTCCAGGATACAAAGTATGATCACTAGAAAAGAGCATACGTTTGAAGCTGTGACTCCCCAACAGCAGGACTTTGGCTGCTCCCCAGGGGGTCAGCTTTATAATCCTACTTGCCATGACGTCTCAGCTCAAGCCAATGGTTCACCTCTGCAAAAACCAAAGAAGATCTCAGATATTGTTTTCAAAGATGCCAAGAAAGTCTAGCCAGCAGCCAGCCAGTGGGCTCTGCAGAGATCTCTAGGACCATTCTTCACGTCAGACATAGAAAAGTAATTACATTATTTGAAGGAACATTTCTGAGGGGTCCAGGCCTGTAATTTCTTTAGTGTGGAAACTCCCTTGATCAATGCGCATTAGTAACTCACCAGAAACTTATAGTCTAGGAAAGATACTTGGAACTCAGAGAGGTTAGGTGAGTTGCCCAGAGTCACACAGCTATTGTGGCAGAGGCAAAACTTGTCCCTGGTTCTTTCTGAGGTTAAAATTAGCTTCTAACTCACTATGTCATTCCATGTGCCACAAGGACCTCACATATACATTGATGTGCCCATACTGTCGCCCCCTCCCCAATTAAAAAGCTCTTTGAAGGCAAAGACTTATGAGCTGTAGCTTCACATTCCTAATGCTTAGTAGAGGGCCTGAGCTGAAACAGAAACATAATCCGAGCAGCGAACAGTTACGGTGTTTATACAATGTATCATGTACTCACTCGAGCCTCACGATAACAATACAAGGTGGGTATCGTTATTCCCAGTCCCATTGTAGAGACAAAGAAGCTGAGACTGGGAGGACTTAGGTGCCCTGTCCTGGGTCATATGGCTAGTGAACGTGCGAGGCAGAGCTCAAATTCAGGACTTCCTGACTCCAAGTCCAGCGCACAAGGCTGCGTAGATGCCCTGTTTGCTGACAGAGCATTTCCTAAGCATTCCTGTTTATGTGGCATTTTTAAGGTTTGTGAACCACCTGGCATGTTCTCTTGTTTAAGCCTTAGTCAATGTTGATTTATTGATTGAGAGCAGGGAACAACTAGGCTGTGAGCTTTTGGAGAGCCTTTAGCACAGAGCCAGCAGAGGGCACAGACTTGACTAGTTGGCATTTCTTTATCACTTGAAGATTCAAAGTGTTTCATGGACCTAACGTCACATGAGAGACTGAAGATATTGTAGGAACCAGGTCCATGCAAATGATCCCTCCCATTTATATAGAGTGTGATCCTCTCAACAACTCCATCAAGAAGAGTATTCACATCCTCACTTGAAAAAAGCAACTGGGCTTCAGAAGCTCACTCAGTATCCCATCACTGCGGAAATGCCAAACATGGAACTACCAGCCTGGGCATTTGTGAATGCCAGGCGCAACATGCACCCCACTGCACCAATAATGGGGGAGGGGCAGAGAAGGAAGAAGAACGCCTTCTCCAAACCACTTTGGCCCTCTGGTCCTGCACATTGCCTGTCCTTCCCCCCGCCCCCGCCCCATATTATCTCCAATTTAGTTACTATCTCAAAGATATGGGAATGTTTCACTGCATGTGAAATGAGGTTTTGGTAACGAATCATCTCACTCCACTGCAATGGTTTCTTTGTTAAGTGCACATTTTAAAATTTCATGCAAATTTATTCCCTTAAAACACAGAAATTAGTACCAAATGAGTGAGAGTGTTGAATGCGGTCATATTAAAAAGTAACAAATGCTGGGCTGAAATCACCATCTGCTGATGTTGGGACAAGCTGATCATTGAGCTCAAGAAAACGAGATACGTCAGAATCACTTCACTTTCTGGCTTTACATAAATGACAAGCAGCCCACTGAACATTAAAACTTCAGTGCCCTGGGAGATAAGGCATTTACTGAACAATAAAAACTGCCTTTCCTCCTTTAATTTTAATGTGAGCCAGAGGTTTGGAGCTGGAAGGAGCCTTTGAGATCATCCAATTCTGCATTCTCCATTTGCAACCTAGGAAAATGAGACCCGAGGATACTATATGACCGGTACAAGGTCAGAGCGCTAGGCATTTATAAATCTAGAATGAGAACTCGGGTCTCCTGACTCTTCCTCCAGTTTTCTTGGAACTAAACTGCTATTTTTCTTGCTATAATATAAACGTGTTCCAAACTGTTTTTTAAATTGTCAGACAAAAGGAGAGATGACATGTTGCAATGGAGCTGACTCCAAAATAAGGAAGGCCTGGGTTCGAGTCCTGCCCCTGACAGATAATAACTGTGTGATCTGGGGAAATGCCTGGATCTCTCATTTTTTCAGGCAAATCTAAAATTCTCCATTGTAGAGAAGGCATCAGTCTACATCAGTGGAGTGCACTTCCTCCGCTAGAATTTCCTACATCACTGGAACCTCAGACCCACATCCTATGCCACAGAGTAAAAACATATCTGCCAAATCTTTCTGCAGCTGAATGCAGTCACATAGCAACATCTTTGACATCGGGTAAGGGAAGCTCTTCTTGATGGAGATGATTTGGATAAGACTGGATGAAGCCAGCATGCTTGTAAAGTGGGCATTTCTCTGAGGGTCCTTAGCCCTGCTGACGACACATCCAGCTCATCTCAATGAAAAATACTGGCTTTTAACTGCCTCCTAGAAAGGATGCTGATGCAAGGAAAAGCAGCTTTTTGTAATACCACATAGGGTTCGATGAAACTTTCAAACCTACTGCTAAAGAAAATTTAATTGAGCATATACATAAATTGCATGACTAAAAAAAGAAATGTTGAGTGCAAAATATTTCCAAAAGGATATAATTTTATATATAACAGTCTTATGTTATCACTATGGGCCATTAAACTTTTTTTTTTAATCTTATTTTTTCCAATTACATGTAAAAATAAATTTTAACATTCGTTTTTATAATTTTGAGATCCAAATACTCTCTCTTGCCTTCCTCTTTCTTGAGAAAGCAAGCAATTTGATAAACTATTCAAATGTATTCATGCAAAACAAAAGTCCATGAGTCATGTTGTGAAAGAAAATGTTGACTAAAAAGAAAAAAAAGCAAGAAAAATGAAGTAAAAAAATAGTATACTTTGATTTGCATTCAGACTCCATCAGTTTTTTTACTGGAGATGGGTAGCATTTCTAATGATAAGTCTTTGAATTGTTTTGGATCATTGTATTGCCGAGAATAGCAAAATATTTCATAGTTGACCATTGTATAATATTGCTGTTACTTTGTACAGTGTTGTCCTGGTTCTGCTCATTTCCTTTGGCATCAGTTCACATAAGCTTTCCTGGGCTTTCCTGAAAGTATCTTATTCATCATTTCTCATAGTACAATAATATTCCATCGTAACTATGCCTTGTTCAGACATTCCCCAATTGATGGGCATCCATTTCCAGTCCTTTGCCACAATGAAAAGAGCTGCTATCAATATTTTTGTGCATATGGGATTTTTGCATTTTTTTAAACTCTCTTTGGGACGCAGACCAGGTAATGGCATTGATGGGTCAAAGGGTTCTTTAGTCATTTGGACAGAGTTCCAAATTGCTTTCCAGAATCGTTGGATCAGTCCACAACTCCACCAACAGTGTTTTAATATCCCAATTTCCTCACATCCCTCTAACATTTGACATTTTCCTTTTCTGTCGTATGAGCCAAGCTGAGAGGTGTGAAGGAGTCCCCCAGAGTCTTGTCAATTTGTGTCTCTCTAACCAACACTGATTTAGAGCATTTTAATATGCTTTAATATATAACTTTGATTGCTTCTTTTGACCATTTAGTAATTGGGCAATGAATTGTATTTTTATAAATTTGACTAAGTTCTCCACATATCTGAGAAATGAGACCTTTATCAGAGAAACTTGCTGTAAAAATATTTTTAGTTGTGATTAGTGTGTATTTCCCCCTCCTATTTCCCCTGTTTATCCTTCCCCCTTTCTTCTCCCCTTTCATGCTTTCTGTCTGTCTGTCTTTGCCCAACCCCTCCTTTCACACCAACCCTTCTCACAGGAATTTTGCTTCTGACCCCAGCTTCTCCCAATCTGCCCTCCTTTTTAGTCACACTTCACCTTAGCACCTTCCCCCTCCTAAGCTCCTTACATGCTAAGACAAATTATATAAACAACTAAAGGTGTATCTTATTGTCTATTCGAGCCAATTCTGATGAGAATAAGTGTTATCCATTATGTCTCATCTTCCCCCACACTGTAAGAACTCTCTCGTGGCTCTTTTATTTAAGATAATTTACCCCATCCTATCCCTCCCTTCTCATCTCTCCCACTGTGTCTTGCTTTCTTACTCCTTAACTTTACTTTTTAGATATTATCCCATCATAGTCAACTCACAGTCATGCCAGGTATATCTACATGCATATATATATATATACATATATATGACACAAACACACACGTGCATATGTATACACACATGTGCATGCACATATTTATGCACATGTACACACACTGACATATAAACGTGCATACATGCACATAAATGTACAATGCATGTACAGGCACACATATACCCACGTGCACACATGTGCGCATATACACGCACATGTTATACACATGCAATACAATACACAACACATGGATATATTCCTTCTAACTGTTCTAATAATGATAAAGTTTTTAGAAGCTACAAATATCCTCTTATGTTGGAACGTAAACAGTTTAATCTTATTGAATTCCTTATGATTCCTCTTTCCTGTTGACCTTTTATGCATCTCTTGAATCTTGTATTTGAAATATAATTTTCAACTCAACTCTGATCTTTTCATCAGGAGTACTTGTAAGTCCTCTATTTCATTAAATATTCATTTTTCTCCCTGGAGTCTTACTGTTTTTCTGGGTAATTCTTGGTTTTAATCCTGACTTCTTTGTCATCTAGAACACCATATTCCAAGCCCTTCAGTCCCTTAATGCATAAACTACTAAATCTTGTGTCATCCCAACTGTAGCTCTCTGACATTTGAATTGTCTCTTTCTGGTTGCTTGCAATATGTTTTTCTCACCTGGGAGCTCCGGAATATTCCTGGGAGTTTTCATTTTGTGGTCTCTTTAAGGTGCTGATGGAGGAATTCTTTCTATTTCTATTTTGTTCTCTGGTTCTAAGGTATTGAGGCTGTTTTCCTTGATAATTTCTTCAAATGTGGTGTCCGAGAACTTTTTTTAATCTTGGTTTTTAGGTAGTCAAGTAATTCTTAAACTATTTCTCCTCAAGCTATTTTCCAGGTCAGTTGATTTTATTTTTCTTTATGTGGAGTCAGTCAATTAAGGGATTTGCCCAGGGTCACAAAATACTAAGCATCTGAGGCTGGACTTGAACTCAGATCCTCCTGACTTCAAGACCAGATCTACCGTGCCAACTACCTACCTCTCAGTTCAGTTGTTTTCCTTCAAAGAAGGTATTTCACATTTTCTTCTGTTTTTCTTCTTTTGATTTTGTTTGATTTTTTTATGTCTTATGGACTCATTAGCTTCCCCTTGCCCAATTCAAACTTTCAAAGAATTATTTTCTTCAATGAGCTTATGTATCTTCTTTTCCATTTGGTCAATTGTACTTTTTTTTTTTTGCTTTTTTCTGGGGGAAGGCAGGGCAATTGGGGTTAAGTGATTTCCCCAAGGCCACACAGCTAGTAAGTGTTAAGTGTCTGAGGTCTAAATTTAACTCAGGTCTTCCTGATTCCAGGGCTGGTACTCTATTCACTGAACCACCTCGCCACCCCTCAATTCTACTTTTTAGGGAATCTTTTTCTTCAGTGAATTTTTATATTTATTTTTCCATTTGGCCAATTCTTCTTTTAAAAAAAATTTCTCTTTGATGGATTTTTATGCCTCTTTTACCATTTGGTTTATTCTGTTTTAAGATATTATTCTGCATTTTTGTGTTGTTTATTTTTTTTAACCAAGATATTAACTATCTTTTTCATAATTTACTTGCATCACTCTCATTTCTTTTATCATTTTTTTGTTCTGTCTCTCTCATTTGATTTTTAAAATCCTTTTTGAACTCTTCCAGGAGTTCTATTTTGGGGGGGGGGAGGTTGAGACCAATTCACACTTTTCTTTGAGACTTGGATGTAGCTGTTTTGACTTTTTTTTGGTTTCTTTTGAGTTTGTGTTTTACTCTTCCTTGTCACCATAATAACTTTCTATGGTCAGGTTCTTTTTTGCTGTTGGTTGCTCATTTTTCTAGCTTATTTCTTGACTTTCACGTTTATGTTAAAGTTGGACTTTGCTTCTGGGGTAAAGAGGGCACTCTCTCAAATTTCAGGTTTTTCATGTTGCTGTTTTCAGAACTAGTTCTAGGATCTGCTCTAGAAGTCAGCTCTAGAAGCTGCTGCCAATTCAGCCCCCTTGAAGTCCTGCTGCTGGCTTGCTGGGGCATAGCCTGCATGGCGTTGTGCTCTATTCACACCCCAGTGAGACAGACCTTTCCTGCCCACCTTATAAATTGTCTTTGGCTGGAAAATTGTTTCAGCTGGTTCTTTTGTTGGTTCTGCTGCTGCAGAATTCATTTCGAGGCATTGTTTCAAAGTTGTTTGGAGGAGAATTTGGGAGAGATCAGGGAGTCCCTGCCTTTCCATTTAACTTTTTTTTTGCTTTTTTTTTGGAGGGCAATTGGGGTTAAGTGACTTGCCCAAAGTCACATGGCTAGTTTTTGTGTCAAGTGTCTGAGGCCAGATTTGAGCTCACGTCCTCCTGACTTCAGGGTTGGTGCTCTATTCACTGCACCACCTAGCCACCCCACTTCCATTTAACTTTGTAAAATGTGTTTTCTATCCAGTTCTATAATTTTAATAAACATTAGAATATACAAAATTAATTTTGGCTACATATTACTTCTTAAGTCTACAATGAAAATTTTGAAATAACATTTGGTCACAAAAGGGCTCTAGAATAAATTAATCCTTTTATTTTTCTCAAGGTAGGGAATTTTGACATCCAATTCATTACAAATTCCTTGCATGGATATCAGGTGAAACACGATGAGATTTGTTACATCCAAACCCTTTCAACATCATTTACAAAGTCTGTGGCCATTGAAAATATACCATTGTCTTCCATTACAAAACAATTCCACTTCAGTGACTTTCATTTATTATGCATTTCATTGGGGCAGTGCAGAGTATTATTGTAACCATGTTTAATCCTGTTAGCACTCAAAAGCAGAGACACATCATAGAGTACTAGATAGAGATCTGGCATCAAAAAGGAAGGAAAAACCTGGGTTCGAGTCCTGATTCTGACCCATCCTCGCTGTGTGACTTTGGACAATTTGTTGTCTCTCCATGTCCTAGGGAACTCCTAAGATGGAGGTTCTTTACCTTTTTATTTCATAATCTTGACAGTTTAGTTAAGCCTATGGATCCCTTTTCAAAATAAGTTTTTAAATGCATAAAATAAAATATGTAGGATTCAAAAGGAAGTAAATTATTTTGAAATATAGTCTTCCTCTTTATAGTTTATATAAGTGCTATATGTATATACATATATGCATACATGCATCACACACATATGGCCTGTATTCATGAACCCCATGGTTAAGGACCCTTGTCCTAAGGCTATAGGTGCCAAGGAAGTGCTGATATGAATGAGCAGGCTAAGCTCTTTATATGGTTGGTGCTCCCTACATAGACAGAAACCCGAGTCAAGGAAGGTGGATGAGGAGAATGGAAACAAAAGAAGAGAGGATGGAAGCAGAGGGAGGAAATCATATGATGCGATCACTGGAAGGAACTAGAGGGAAGATTGAGTTCAGGGTCCTCACTTTATAAAGGAAGAAGCAAATTCCAACCAAATTGACATTCTCAGGGTCTTGCTACCTTTGATGGACAGGATCCTGAGAACACTGACAAAGAGGCACGGGGAGGGCAGGGACACACTGGCTGTGGCCGTGTCGTATCGTCCCTGTCAAGTATCTTTGCCAAGGGTGTTCTCTGGTCCCATGACCCCATGTAGCTCGCAGCCCAACTTGAAACACGACTTATTGCACTTTTAACAAAGATTTGAAAAGTCACTTACTAAATGCTAACCAGGTTTGCCGCAATTGCAAGTACACTCTGAAATCAGACTGAAAGCCAAGGTCGTAGAGAGTGACTTCAGATCCACCTTTTGGCTGACGACGATCATACTCACGGTAACAGGTCCATATTCCTTTAAAAATAATAGAGACAATAAGCCAAGAATTTTCTGGAACACCAAAAAATGGGAATGCTATTCTCATTAAGGTTTTCTACCAGATATATTGCTGAGTGGGCCTAATTTTTATTGCTACATTATATACTTTATTTGAAAATAATAATCCAAGTTGTCTATGATATTTTCACTACATATTTCTAGCCAATGGACATTTTTTCAGGACATTCCTGTTCCCCATCACTGCTCCATCATGGTCCAACCATGAACAACATACTTTTGAAACTTCATCACAGGGGTGGGGAGAGAGGGAGGCAGGAGGATCACCTTGCACTTGCGTCTGTATAATAGAAACCTTGAGACCTGTATCTTTACCCCCAAATTTGGGGCTTTTGACTTTCTGTGTGACTTAATGCAGTTTAGAGAAAAAGTCGACACTGTTCCAGGAAGGTCTAGTTTTCTTAGTGAACAAGTGATTTGGATTTCTGGTTCCTTAGCAGAAATACTCTAGCAGAAATGAGTTTTAAAACCCTGAAGTGGAGACTAATGAAAATGCCTTTTTCAGGTGGGAAGACAGAAGTGGAAAGACAGAATGAACAGTTGAGTGGAACTGAAATGTGCCAACCTGGCCCTGGAGATAAAAGCCCAGCGAGGGCCACTATGAAAAGAGCCCAGCGATCATCACTCTCAGGAAGATTCAGTTGTAGGAATGGGGGCTCAGGGAGAAACCCTGGATCTCAGGATAGAAGGCCTTGTACACAATAGGTGCTTAATAATCACTCTCCTGAACCCTGTGAAAATCACATGGACTTTTCAGTATATACTTCTTCACGCTCATGTTCTCTTCTTGACAAGGATATAACTTTCTTAAGGACAAACATCATTTCTTTTTTGTCTTTAACCCCAGGACTTAGTAGTCAGTCAATCAGTCAATAAAAGGACCTCCTAACACTAGGCCTAGCCCATGGGAAATGCTCTTTAGAAATGCTTGTTGATTGATTTCTTGAGTGTGAGTCTCTGATTCAGTTTGGCTTTGGGAAGTCGCCAAACTTCCTACTCTGCAGATAAGGAAATATTTGGGAGCTGTGGTCTGTTTAAAGTCAGAAGCCTCTTGAGGATCATGACTGAAGCAGCTGCACCCCCCTCCTCACTGCTCTGTCAGTCATTATCACCACCAGTATTACTCTGTACTAAATGATGGCAGCAAATAAAGCGCCACAACAATGTTTAGAGCAGGAATTCTGAGCTTTTTTCATGTCCTAGAACCCTTTGGTCATGAGGTAGAGCCCCTGGAGCCTTCTCATAATAATGCTGATAAATGCATAAAGTAAGATGCCCAGGATGGCAAAGGGAGTCAAAGGTTAGCAAACAAAGATGGGATTGCTTTTCCTATCCAAGAATCCCACAATATATCCAGGGACCCCAAAATCTATCCAGGAACACCCAAATCTATCCACAGCCCCAGATCCTCAAAAGTTGTGGCTCTGAGAATGGTTGTAAGAGTGGAGAGATACCTACCATACAATATAATGATGACAATACCGAGCACAAAGAACCATAAGATCACACCAGCAGTATATTTCAGGAACCACAGGAAGAACAGGCTGCCAATCATGGCAAGGAATAGCCCCCTGAAAGGGAGAACAATAGAAACATGGGGATTAAGGATATCTGAGAAGAAACCTCTGAAAACATCCATTGCTCATCTCAGTAAACTCATATGCCAACAATATATTCCTATGAAAATAAAAGTTCTGTAAAGACAAAATAGGTATTTCTGATTCACAGCCACCCTAGGACTGGGCTTCTTCATCCCGATCCTGAGATATGCCCTGGGGCACCGTGAGCTTGGCCCAGCTATCCAGCCTGATCACCAGTGACCCAGAGACCAGTCCTTCTTACCATAGAGTAGACATCCTCCTCACAAAATCCATCATCACAAAGGATTGTTGAAAAATATATCATCAGCTCCAGGACATTCCCATTTTGCTTAACAGTTATGCCTTCTACAATGTGCTCATTCTAGCCACAATGGCATCAATTCTTAGAACAAATTCTCCAGTTGTCTTCATGTCCCACCTCCTAGAAGATGCTTTTCCTGGTCTTCCCAGCTACTAGCCCCACCCATGCTTACCCCCACCCCCAATATACTTTCCATATATTTTCCATTTAATTCTTTTTTGAAATCAAATTTTAGTCTTTACCATACTATCATCATTATTACTCTGTGAACCATTCCCTTGGTTCTGCTCACTTCACTTTGCATCAGTTCATACAGATCTTCCCTTCATCATTTCTTACAGCACTATAGTATTTCATCACATTCATATACTATAAATTGTTCAGCCATACCCCAATTGATAAGCATTCCCTTAGTTTCTGATTCTTTTCCACTTTAAAAAGAGCTGTTATGAATATTTTTGTACATGTTGGTCTTTTTACTCTTCATTCTCTTTGGTGTATAGATCTAATAGCAGTATTGCTGGGATAAAAGGTATGCGCAGTTTAATAGCTTTTGGATATAGCTCCAAATTATGTGACAATGGTTGGACCGGTTTATAAATCCATAGTCAAGATTAAATCATCCATTTAAATCATCTTAGATTAAATCATCTATTTTCCTAGATTTTTTTTGTTCAACTTAGCCAAACTGATGGGTATGAAGTGGCACCTCAGAGCTATTTTAACGTACATTTCTCTAAATATTAGTAATTTAGAGCATTTTTTCACATCACTAGTGATACCTTGGATTTCATCCTCTGAAAAATATCTATTCATTTCTTTTGACCATTTCCATTTGGGGAAATGATTGTTGTTCTTATAAAGTTGTTTCTGTTCTTTATAAATCTTAGAAATTAAATGTTTGTCAAATAAATTCATTCCAAAGATTTTTCTCCAGTTTCCTATTTCTATTTTAATTTTACCTGCACTGGTTTTGCTTGTGCAAAAACTTTTCAATTTTATGTTATCAAAATTGTTCATTTTACCTTTTGTGAACCTCTCTATATTTTGTTTCATCATAAACTCTTCCCCTATCCATATATCAGATCATTTTTACATGTTTCTCTAATTTGCTTATGATGTTACCCTTTGTGTTAAAATAATACACGCATTTGGAGGTTCCTTTGTGCAGAGTATGGGATTTTTTTCTTGACTGAATTTCTGCCACACTGCTTTCCAGTTTGCTTAACAGTTTTTGTCAAACAGCGTGTTCTTGTGCCAATAAATGGAATCTTTGGATTTAGCAGAAAGTAGACATCTGTGCTCATTTGCTTCCATATACTGTATACCTAATCTATTCCATGATCTTTTAAAAGAAATTTAAAAATAATTATGGCTTTGTGGTACAGGTATTGATAGACTAGCTTCCTTTCCACTTTTAAAACTGATTCCATTGATAGTCTTGACTTTATGTTTCTTCAAATAAATGTTGCTGTTTCTTTTTCTAGCTCTATAGCAGTACATTAGTAGTTTGATTGCATAGCACTGAATAAATTAATTTAGTTAGTAATGTTTATTTTTATCATAATGTCTCATGCTACCCATGTAATTAATGTTTCTCCAATTATGTAAATCTTTTATTTAGATAAATTATTTAGATTTACTCAAAGAGTATTTGTAGTTGTATTCATAAAGTTTATGTGTGTGTTTAGGGAGGTAGACACCTAAGTATTTTATACTGTCTATAGTTATTTTAAATAGAATTCTCTTTCTATCTCTTCCTGCTGGGTTTTGTTGCAATAATACAAAAATGTTGTTGATTCATGTTAATTTATTTTATATCTCACAGCTTTTCTGACGTTGACAATTATGTGGACTAGTTTTTTGGCTGACTCTAGGATTTTCTAAGAAAACCATCATATCATGTGCAAAAAGTGATAGCTTTGTCTGCCTTTTGACTATACTTACGCCTTTGTTTTTCACCTTTGTGCTAAAATATCTCATATAATATTAAACAGTAATAATGATGAAAGACAGCCTTGCTTCTCCCTAGACCTTATTGAAAAGACTTCTAGAGTGTTACCACAGCATACATGCAGTGTGTCTCAGTTTTAGATAGATACTACTTATCATTTTAAGGAAAATTCTGATTATTCTTATTTCTATTGTTTTTAATAGGAATGGGGACTATATTTTGTCAAAAACTTTTTCTCCATCTATTGAAGTAGTCAGATGAGTCTGCCTCTTTTTTAATGTTGTCAACTATGTTCATAATTTTTCTAGTATAAAACCAGCCCTGCATTCCTGGCATAAATCCAATCCGCTTATAGAGCATGATATTTGTGATATGTTACTACTATCTCTTTGAAAGTGTTTTATTTAAAATTTCTCTGTTTTAACTTGTCCGGATTTAGATATCAACACCATATTTGTGTCAGAGGAAGAATGTGATAGGACCCATTGCCTATTTTTAATCAATTAATGTTTATTTTATTTTCTTAATTATATGTAAACAATAGTTTTAACATTCATTTTAAAAATTTTGCATTTCAAAATCTTTCCCTCCCTCTCACTTTTCTCCCCTCCTTGAAAAGGGAAATAATTTGATATAGGTTATACATGTGGAGTCAGGGAAAAATATTGCCACATTAGCCATGTTGAGAAAGAAAACACAAACCAATAATAATAATAATAATAAAGTTTCTTTAGGTAAGTTTCAATATGCATCAGACTCCATCATTTTTCCTTTGGAGATGGATAATATTTTTTCTTATAAAATCCTCTGTCTTGGATCATTATATTTTTTCAGAATAGCTAAATAATTCACAGTTAATCATTGTACAATGAATGTTCTCCTGTTTCTGGTCATTTTACTTCCCATCAGTTCATGTAAGTCTTCCCAAGGTTTTCTGAAAGCATTCTGCTCATCATTTCTTATACTACAATAGTGCTCCATCACAATCGTGTGTACCAACACATCCTGCCATTTCCCAATTGATGGCTATCTCTTCGATTTCTAATTTTTTGTCACCACAAAAAGAGCCGCTATAACTATTTTGTGCATATTGGCCCTTTTCCTTTTCCTTTGATGTCTTTGGGATACAGACCTAATGGTGGTATTATTGGGTCAAAGGTTATACATGGTTTTTAGACCTTTGAGCAAAATTCCAAATTGCTCTCCAGAATGGCTGGATCAGTTCACATCTCCACCAACAGAGATGTGTTCTGTACCTTGTTTTTGTTTTTGTTTTTTTTACCAAACTGCTTTCTAGTATTGCCAACAATTTTTGTAAAATAGTGATTTGTTGTCCCAAAATCTTGGATCTTTGGGTCTGTCAAATACTAGATGAGTACAGTCATTTCCTACTGTCTATTGTAAACCTAATCTATTCCATTGATCCTCTACTCTATCTCTTTTTTTTTTTGCTTTTTTTTGGAGGGCAGTTGGGGTTAAGTGACTTGCCCAGGGTCACACAGCTAGTAAGTGTTAAGTGTCTGAGGCCAGATTTGATCTCAGGTCCTCCTGACTTCAGGGCTGATGCTCTATTCACTGCACTACCTAGCTGCCCCACCACTCTATCTCTTAACCTGTACCAGATTATTTTGATAATTACTGCTTTCTAATAAATTTGATATCTGGTACTGCTGAGTGACCTTCCTTCTTTATTTTTTTCATTGATCCCTTTGATATTCTGGTCTTCTTGTTTTTTCAGATGAATTTTATTTCTAGCTTTATAAAATAATCCTTTAATAATTTTGATTGGTATGGTACTTAATAGGTAAATTAATTTAGGTAGAATTACCATGTTTATTATATTGGATTAGCCTACACACGAGCAACTAATTTTAGATCTGACTTTGTGTGAAAAGTGTTTTGTAATTATGTTTATATAGTTCCTAGGTTTCTCTAGGCAGGTAGACTTTCAAGCATTTTATGTCATCTGATGTTAATCTAAAGGAATTTTCTCCAGCTCTTCTTGCTGGATATTGTTGATAGCATATAGAAGTGCTAATGATTTATGTGAACTGATTTTATGACCTGCAACTTTGCTAAAGTTCTTACTTATTTCAACTAGTTGTTAGTCAGTTGTCCAAGCTAAGAGGGAGCTTCCTTTCCTCATTGCCTGCTGTAATTCCTTCCATTTCTTTTTTTTTCCCTCTTATTGCTATAGTTAGCATTTCTGGCGCCATATTGAATGTTAGTGGGGGACTCACTGAATATTGGGGACTATAACTTCACTCCTGATCTTATTGGGAAGGCTTCTAGCTTATCCTCATAGCAGATAATGCTCACTGATAATTTTAGAGAGATATTACTTATCATTTTAAGGAAAGCCCCATTAATTCCCATACTTTTTAGGGATTTTAATGGGAATGATTGTTGTATATTGCCAAAAAGTTTTTCTGTGTCTATTGAGATAACAATATGGTTTTTGTTGGTTTTGTCATTGATATGGTTAATTATGCTGAGCATTTTCCTAATATTGAATCAGGCCTGCCTTCCTGGTATAAATCTCACCTGGTTATGGTGCATAATTACTGTGATATATTGATGCATCTCCTTGCTAGTATTTTGTTTAAATTTCTTTCGCATCAATATTCACTAGGGAAATCAGTTGATTGGTTTTCTTTCTCTGTTTTTTCTCTTCCTGGTTTTGGTATCAGCCTCATAGTTTTGTCATAAAAGAAGTTTGATAGGACTTTTTGCCTGTTTTTCCAACAGTTTATATAATCCTGGAATTAATGGTTCTTTAAACATTTGACAGAATTCTTTTGTGAAATCATCTGGTCCTGAAGATGTTTTCTTAGGGGACTCATTTACAGTTTGTTCAATTTCTTTTTCTAAGATAGAGTTAAGCATTCTATTTCCTCATGTTAATCTGGGCAATTGATATTTTTGTAAATATCGGATTTATTGGTATATGATTGGGTAAAACAGCTTCTAATAATTGTTTTTTTTATCTTCAGTGGTAAATTCACTTTTTTTCAGTTTTTAATATTAGCATTTGGGTTCTGTGAGGATTAAAAAGTTTTAGACACATGCTTTCTCAGTAATTTAATCATTTTATTAATAAGGCCAGCAGGTTATTCAGGATTATTATTTGGGTGTCTCTCTTAAACCAAAGACGTCCTAACGGTGGTAAATTCACAGTTTATATGGCCTTCAAAGAGGAGGTGTTCCTGAGGGATGCCTAATTACCTCTGATGGGTTAATCAAATGAGAGGTGGGCTATCTTGGTGTACGTGACTTAGGGAGTCATCGTACCCCATGGCTTGGGGTACATTCAAATCTCTTTGAAAGAGACCTCAATTTCTACATTGCTTATATTGATAAGAAGACCTGTCTAAGCCAATGAGCAGAAATACACCCATTAGCCCATACTTAGAATTTTTTTTGCTGTCTGATTAGATCTTCTTTTTGCTAAATCTCTAATAGAGATTTCCCACACTAGTTGATTTTTGGTCAAGGAAGTAGAAAAGGGGAACAATCTTGACCCTAATACAATAATTAGTTATTAAATATAAGAGATTAATTTCTCACAGTTTTCTTCTTTAAAAAAATCAAATTAGCCAATGATTTATCTATTTTGGTGGGGTTTTCTATTGGTTTTATCTATTAGTTCAATGATTTTCTTACTCTCAATTTTATTAATCTTTCCTTTGATTTTTAAGGATTTCCAATTTAATGTTTAATTGAGGATTTTTAATTTGTTATTTTTCTGTTCTTTTTCTATTTTACTAATGTAAGATTTAGAGATAAAAAATTTCCCCTTACATACTGCTTTGGATGCATCCCATTCTTTCAGGAGCCACTCTTTAGGATTACATTCTTTAGTTTCCAATTAATTTTTAATCTATATTTGTATGGACCCTTTGTTGAACATAATTTTATTGCATGAAAGTCTAAAAAGAATGCATTTAATATTTTTGCTTTTCTGCATTTGGTTTTGAGGTTATTATGCCCTGATACTTGGTCAATTTTTGTGAAGGTAGTATGTATAGCTGAGAAAAAGATATTTCCCATTCCATTTTCTCCACAAGTCCAGCACATCTAAATTTTCTAAAATTCTATTCTATTTCCTTAACTTCTTTCTTGTTTATTTTTATGGGTAGATTCATCTAGTTCTGAAAGGAGGAAGTTGAGGTCACTCATTAGCATTGTTTTGTTGTCTATTTCCTCCTATAACTCATTTAACTTTTCCTTTAAGAATTTGGATGCTATGCCACTTGGCACATATATATTTAGTATTGATATTACTTCATTGTCTATGGTACCGTTTTGCAAAATACAGCTTTCCAGTTTATCGCTTTTAATTAGGTCTTTTTTCCCCTTTGCTTTTGTTTTCTCTGAGATCATAATTGCTGCCCCTGCTTTTTTTTTTAACCTCAGCTGAAGCATAATGGATTCCTATAGCTGTCTGTTTCAAGTGTATTTTCCCCAAACAATACATTGTTGGACTTTGGTTTTTAATCCATTCTGACATCTTATGGGTGAGTTCATTCCATTCACATTCACAGTTGTGATTTGGTTTTTTTTTTTTGGTCTTTTTAGAGGGTGGAGGCAGGGCAATTGGGGTTAAGTGGCTTGCCCAAGGTCAAATGGTTAGTAAGTGTTAAGTGTCTGAGATCATATTTGAACTCAGGTCCTCCTGACTGTAGGGCCAGTGCTCTACACACTGTGCCACTTAGCTAACCCTACAGTGGTGATTTTTAACTGTGTCTTTCCCTCCATCCTGTTTTTTTCTGTTTATCCTCATTCTCTCTTTTTACTCTTTTCCTCCTCAAAATATGTTTGTTTCTGACCACTACCACCCTTCATCTTCCCTCACTTCTATCAGTCCCTCCTCTCCTACTTCCCTATATGGTAAACTAGATTTTTATACCCAATGGGAGTGTGTACATTATTCCCTCTTTGAGCCAATTCTGATGAGATTGACTTTAAAGGATCGCCTGCCACCCACCCCCCAATATTCTCCTCCATTATAAAATTCTTCTCTTCACACCTCTTTGATATGAGATATTGCAGTGTGTGGGTATTGAGGGAAGATTAGTAGCTCTTCTGTGAGGAATACTGAGACCTTTTCAGGGCTACATTCTACCTTTGATGACCACTTGCCTCCCAACTCTCACCTGTGGCTTCAAGAAGATGTAGCTTCTGCAGCAGCCACACCCCAGTAATTTGTAGACAGGCTAAACCAGGTTGATGAACTTCAAACCTGCCAGTGAGTTAATGGGGTATCTCCCCAAACATGTAAAGACTTCCCATGGTGAAATGGATGGATGTGAACAATTTGTTAAAGTAGGTACTGAGAAGTGGTTAGAACTTGGTTAGACATTGAAAGTCATCTGCTACATCCCAATTGTCTTGACTTTTGTCTTGCTACTGGATTCTAATGACTCTGGAAGAGACAGTGAGGCAAGTGATTTTGTGCGATGGTGCCTCACTTAAGTCCAAATTATGTGTGAGTCAAAAGACATCACCCATACCATGTTACCATTTTTACCTACCTCAAAGTTCTGTGGCAATGGGCAAATGATGGAGCAGTCGGGGTGGATACACTGGGAGCTATACCCACAACTTTGCACATAGGAAGCTCGGGCCATAGGGTCATCTTCTCACTAGAATGAAGCAGCAGTGAGATTTAGATGTCCCCTGGAAGTTTGAGCTGTCTTTTTAAAGGATCACACTGCTCCTCTCTCGGCATAAGGAAGGTGCTGGAAAAAGTGCCCTATAACTGTCTGCTTCACTTAATCCAACCCTGGACTGGAGGTGTGGAGCCTAATCTGGGGCAAAAACAGAAATACATACATACATATATATATATATATATGTATATGTATATGTATATGTATACAAAAACTTTGGTGAAGATAATCCCATTCGCTACTGGGATATGGAATGTGTGCACACTTAGGGACAATTAGAAATCCAGTAGACCTGAGAGACGAAAACCCCTTGTTGTGATAGAACTCAGCAGCCATCACATCCTAACAGTAGACCTGAGTGAAACAAGTTGGCAAATGTAGGCAAGCTTACCAAAGTCAGAACTGGAAACACATTTTTGGAGAGGCTGCAGTGATGGGGAACACTGAACATTTGGCATGTTTCACAATTTAAATTAAACTAGTCAACAAGCTTGTATGCCTCCCAAACTGAGTTGACAGGTTCATGACAATGTGATTGCCAGTTGCAAGAAAGCACCATGCCACCATCATCAATGTGCATGCTCCCCCCATAATGAATTCTGATGAGGAAGGGAAAAAAATTATGAAGATCTGGAGACTATTGTTATCAACATGCTGAAAGAAGACAAGTTTGAAATTGTAGATAGCTTTAATGTCAGAGTAGGCACAGACTACCAGACATGGCAGGGAATCCTTGAGAGGAATAGAATTGGGAAAAGCAACAGCACAATTCACTTTTAAAGTCACATTAAAGACTTTTGCATCTCATGACCTTATCATCATCAACACTGTCTTTTGCTTACCTAAATTCAAGAAAACTCCATGGACGTGCCCTTGCAACAAACATTGACATTGAACAGGTTGCATCATTTTAAGGAGAAGAGCCACAAAGGATGTGAGAGTAATGAAGGGGATGTGTGATGCAGAGTGCTGGGCTGATCATAGACTTACTCTCCTCCAGCTAAACCTTGACCTTCAACAGAAATGGTGGCCCCAAAGTAAGATGACTATCAGAAAACCTAATGTCAATAGATTAGAGTGCTTCCCCGAGTGGAAATAGCTTGTAGCTAATTTGTAGGAAAAGCTGAGCCACCATTTGGCAACAGTGGAGTAGAAAAGGAGTGGATGGCTCTCAGAGATGGGGTGTATAGCACTGCATGTATTCATCTAAGCCAGAACACTAACAAATATCAAGATTCAATTCAAGAAAATTATGGGGAAATTCAAAAGCTGCTAAATGAAAAATGAGAACTCCATAGGTTTTACCAGTAGGATAACTCATCTATCTCTAAGAAGGCAGCATTTAACTCAACTGAAAGTAAATGGCAAGCAAAGTCTGGAAGGATGCAGGATTCTTGACTCAGTAGGAAGGCAGATGAAATTCATTTTTATGTTGATAGTAATAATACAGTAAACTCACACAAGGCAAGTGCTCACCTGGAGGTCAGAAAAAGTCATACAAGGACACTCTCAGGGTCTCTCTGAAGAACTGTGGAATTGATTGTGAGGCATGGGAGACGCTGGCACAAGACTGCTCAACATGGCATGCCCTTATCAAGGAGGGCACTGTGCTCTGAGCAAAACAGAATTGAAGTAGCTCAAAAGGAATGTGAGGCAAGCTAATTTACAGACTTTTACTGCAAATGTTCACATCAACTATTTGTGCCCAACTTATAGTTGAGTATTCCAAGCTTGTATTGATCTGATCAGCTGGTCAGCCACACTGTGCCTTTGCCCCAACATAGTGATATCACTATGGTCCTCTTAAAAATATGAAGGACATGAACCAACTAACTATGTGGTACAATCTTCCCTAGTCTTCTGAAACCTTAATTTTATTTTATTTTTTGAAATTATCCCATCATAGCCACCTCGCATCATGCCCTCTGAGTACACTCTCAACTCTTCTCATAATGATAAAGTTCTTAGGACTTAAAATTATCATTTCATGTTGGAATGTAAACATCTTACACTTATTTATGCCCTTATGATTTTTTTTCATGTTTAGCTGTTTATACTTCTTAAGTCTTCTATTTTAAAGTCATTTTTGCTATTCATCTTTTCATCAGGAATGCTTGATTTTATCTGTTTCTTTTCCCAAACAATTTATGTAGTATTGGGATTAATTTTTCTTGAAATACTTGGCAAAATTTGCTTGCAAATCCATCTGGTCCTGGTTTTTTTTTCCTTTGGGAATTAATTTACAACTTGGTCAATTTCTTTTTTCTAAGATAGGGTGATTTAAGCATTCTTTTTCTTGGTCCATTAATTTGGATGATTTATAATTTTATAAATATCCACCAATTTTGTTTAGATGGGAATTTTTATTGGCATATCATTGACTGCAATAATTCCTAATAATTGATTTTATTTTTTTCTTCATTGTGAATTCACCTTCTTCATTTTTGATACTTGTAATTGTGTTTTCATCTTTCTTTTCTTTCCAAACCAAATTAGTCAATTTAGGTTTGTTTCACTTACTTTATCAAAAAATTTAGTTTTATTTATTAGTTTAATTGGATTTTCCTTTAAATTTTCTGAATCATTCCTTTAATTTTTAGAATTTTTACTTTAGTGTTTAATTGAGGCTTTTAAATTTGTTTAATTTTTAGAGGGTTTTTTTTTGTTTTTTTGTAATTGCATGTCCAATGAATTGATTTGATCTTTCTCTTTTGTTGTTATGAGAGTTTAAAGATATAAATTTTGCTCTAAGTACTGTTTTGGCTGTATCTCACAAAATTTGGTATACTGTCTCATTGTTGTAAAAAATTTAAATGAAACTATTGACTTTATATATAATTTGTTTTTAACACCCATTCTTTAAGATTATTATTCAGTTTCCAATTAGTTTTTAATCTGTGCTTCAAAGGGTCTTAAACAGATTTGATTTTTATTGCATTATGATCAGTAAAAGATGCATCTAATATTTTTCTTATTCTGCCTTTTTTCTGTGAAGTTTTTATGCCCTTATACATGGTCAGATTTTTTTAAAGGTGTCATAGACAGCTGAGAAATAGGTATATTCTTTTCTCTTCCCTTTAAATACTCTCCAAAGGTCTAACCTATTTAACTTTGCTATAATTATATTCAAATCCTTTAATGTTTATTTTCTGGGATGAAATTTACCTATATTTGAGGAGGATAAATTGAGGTCCCCCCACCATTATTGTTTTTGTCATCTATTTTCTTGTATAACATTTCATTTTCCTTTAAGAATTTCAACACTATCCAAATTTGCTATATATAGTACTGATGTTAATTCATTGTCTACCATGTCTTTGAGTGAAATATAGTTTCCTAATTTATCTTTCAGTTATATCTGTTTCTACTTTTATTTTCTCTGAGATCACAATTGCTACCCTATCTTTTTTACTTCACCAGAAACATAATAGTTTTTGCTCTAGTCCTTGATTTTAACTCTGTGTGTATTTCTGGTTCAAGTGTATATCTTGTAAACAATATGTTGGATTCTTGTTTCTTGTCTATTCTGCTATCTTCTGTTTTATTAGTGAGTTCATCCCATTCACATTCATAGATTTTATCAGTATATATTTTTCTCCATCCTCTTCTATTACAGCTTTCCTTTTCTCCTTTCTCCTTTTTAAGAGTCTGTTTTATTGCTGATTACTGTCTTTCTTAATCTGCCCTTTTAATTCCTCATCTCTTTTTCCCTGAACCCTTTTCTCTCCTATTTCTGTATCTTCTGTAGAGGCAGCTAGGTTTTGTGTGGGTCTGAAGTGAGGAAGATCTGAGTTCAAATATTGACTTAAGACACTTACTAGTTGTGTGGCTCTGTACAAATCACTTAACATTTGCTTGCCTCAGTTGTATAAACCGGAAAATGAGGATAATAATAGCACTTACCTCACAGGATTGCTGTGAGGGTTGAATTAGGTAATATTTGTAAAGTGTTTAGCACAATATCTGGCATGCAGTAGGCACTATATTAAAGCATACTAACTTCCCTGCCATCTATCCATCCCTTTTAACCAAATGATGTGTATTCTTTCCTCCTTTAACCAATTCAGATGAGAGTGAGTTTCAAGAGTTGCCCACTCCTCACTATTTTATTTTTTAAACTTTTTTAAATTAAATGATCCATTTTCTTTTTTCCTATTTATTTATTTTTAGTTTTCAGCATTCAGTTCCACAAGATTTTGAGTTACAAATTTTTCTCCCCATATTTCTCCTACTCCTACCCCTAAATGGCAAGCCTACTGAATACCCCTTCCTCCTCACTACTTTATTAACTCTTTCTTGAACATCCCATTTCTGTGAAATAATTTTCTCATTCTTCCTCTCCTTTCCCTCCTCTCTTAGTGCATTTCTATTCCTCACGCTTTCTATTTTTTTGTCAAGATCATCCAAACATATTTTTTAGTTTTATTTCTGTTTAATTAGACTTCTTCTAATACTCCCAGTAATGATAAAGTTCTGAGGGCTTACCTACCTCAACTACCCATATATGGATACAAGCAGTCTTACCTTTTTTAGTCCCTTGTGATTTCTCCCTTGTGTTTACCTTTCCATGATTTGTCAACCTGAAAGTTTGATTATGTCAGACACGCAGACTAGGTGATACATAAATCTACAGCGTTTATTCCCTTAAAGCAAGACAAAGTTAGCAAGCTTGTATGCGTAAGGAGCCAAAACCTACGCTCTGACTGCCTGATAGAAGACTGACAAAATTTGTATACGTTTCAGGACGATCCCAGGACGCGTGTGTCCCTCAGATTTATGATTTCCATGGTTTTTTAATCCATACCATGAAAAAGTTTCTTAGTTGTGAAGACAATCAAAAAAATAGCACGAGTTGGAATGTATGATCTGAGGAGGTCTCCGTGCAGTCTGCCCCCAAGATCAGAGAAGCTCCAGTATTCTGAATTTCCAGGCCTCCTGTCACAAAAGGCAAGAAATACCAACTGTCTACCTTATCTGGTCTTTCAAGTTATAGACACAAGAAACAGCATTTTTAAAGCAAAGCAAAGCAGTCTGATTGATTAGTTCAGACTTTGGATCTTATTGAGGGCACAAAAATGATATTTAATGATTATCATTTTCTTCTGAGTCCTGTGTTTGTACTGCCAGATTTTCTATTCAGCTATGGTCTTTTCTTCAGGAATGCCTAGAAATCTCTTATTTCATTAAGTCTAGTCTTCCCCTGTACACTGCTTTGCCAGGTAGGTTATTCTTGGTTTTAAGCCTAGAACTTTTGTATTATATTCTGGCATATTGCATTCTGATTTCTCTGCTTCTTTATGTGGTAGCTTCTAAATCTTGTACAGTCCTGACCATGGCTCCTCAGTACTTTAATTGCTTCTTTCCAGCTGCTTGCAATTGTTTTATTCACCTATGAACTTTTGATTTTTGCTATATTTTGTTCCAAAGAGTTTTCATTTTGAGATTTTTTCAATAGGTGACCAGTAGATTATTTCAGTTTCTACTTTGCTCTCTTATGACTTTTTAAAAAAATATTATGGCTAGGGTCTTTTTGTCTATAGCTTTTAGATAGTTGAGTAATTCTTAGATTGTCTCTTCTTGATCTGTTTTCCACATTTTATTTTCTATGAGATATTTCTGATTTTCTTCTATTTTTTTCAGACTTTTGATTTCATTATTTCTTGATGTCTCATGACTCCATGAGTTTCCATTGGGCCAACTGCAATTGTTGGGGAATTATTTTATTCAGTATAGTGTTAAATTTTTAGAACTCTCTTTTCATATCATTCTTCCTAACCCTTGCCTCTTTTCCCATTTGTTTCTCTACTGGTCATTGATTTTAAAAATAATTCCTAGCTCTTTTCAAAACTCTTGTATTAAGTATTCTACAAATTCTTCTTGGACCTGTGTCCAACCTGCATTTTTTTATTTGAATCTTTGTTTGTAGATATTTTCAGGTCATTCTCTTCTTTGTGTTTGAAGTTTCCTGTCACCATAGTTGCGCTTTATGGTGGGATTCTTTTTGTTGGTTCACTCTTCCAATCCAATTCTTGATTTTAGACTTTATGTTCATGCTGAGCCCTTATCACTTCTAGTGAGGGATGGCTGATTGAGTTTCTGTCATTTTGTTTCCTTCTACTGATTTTATAGCTCAGCCAGGAGTCCAAAAGTTTTCAGCATCCCAAAGTGATGTGATCCAAGAGAAGTCTGTTCTCTGCTCTCCTTTCTGATCTCTGTAGCAGTGGTTCTCAACCTTCCTAATGCTGCAACCCTTTAATACATTTCCTCATGTTGTGGTGACCCCTAACCATAAAATTATTTTTGTTGCTACTTCATAACTGTAATTTTGCTACTGTTATGAATCGTAATGTAAATACCTCATACACAGGATATATTTTCATTGTTACAAATTGAACATAACTCAAAGGTTGAGAACCACTGAAAGTTTGGGTTCACCAACTTTTCCATCCGTCTCTGGGAGTTTCCACAGACTACTGCTGGCTAGTAGATGATTGGGAGGTTGTGCAGGCTCAGAAGGATTGAATTTTTAGCTCTCCTTTTAGCTGGGACTCTTCCCTTGTTGTTCCACTACAGGTGCCCATTCCTTCCCCCAGTCTTGCTCTGGGATCCCTGGGGGCTTCTTCTGTCCAGGTGCTTTCTGCCCTAGTGCTCTGTCTCCATTCTCTTTCAGCTTCATTCCTGGCCAGACCCTGTCTTCAGTGTCCATAGACCTCTGTGTTTCCCTTAGTCACTTTGGACTGGAAAAATGGTTCACTGTGACTTTTGCTCAGCTTCTCCAAACCATTTCTTTTGGCGTACTTTCTAGGTCATTGTAAAGAAGGAATAATGAGGCACTCGGCTCAATTGCACCCTCAACCTCCTCCAAACTGACTCAGTCTCCTTTTGGGTTGATTTCAATGTGGATACATTGTCCCTACCCCCATCCTCAAGGAATGGGCTTGGCTTTGTTTCTGTATCCCCATTGTCCAGCATCTACCGGGTGTTCAGTCATTTCTTTTCAATTGTTTGATTGAAATCTCTCTTTTCCATCTCAAAGAAAAGGGCCACATTTGGCCAGAGCACACCAGGAATTCTTAAAATGGAGCTTCCTTGAAAATAACACTACAAGTTGCCCCTTCGGTCCAATGAATCAATCAATTAGGCAGCTAATCTGTTTCTGTCTGAGTCCTATCAATTCCCAGTTGTAACTCTTTTGTTAGAGGTTCCTTCTTCATAGGAAGAGTTTGAACATCTTTTCTAACCTCTCGCTCTTCTATGTTGCTACCTCCACCCAAGTGGAACCCAGGTATATCAGCATCTGGTCCTTCCCCAAAGGTGGGCATCACTCATGTTCATGAAACTCAAAACTATACAATAGATTTCTTTGTGAACCAAAGAACACAGAAATGATTTACTTCCAAATCTAATGAGTGTCATGGCCTCTCACACGAACACACTGTACTGTTCTCCCCACCAATTCCGTACATCTACCATGATTTACAATGCCTACCACCCTAGGTAAGGCATGGGGGAGGGGCTAAGCCCTCACAGCTCTCTTTTAAGAGTCATTGGTACAAGCTCTGTGTTGTCCTCACTTTTCTGTAGCTCCCCTCACTTCCCAGAAGTTAGCAGAAGCTTCTCTAAGCCCTTTCCCTGCTCAAGTTCCTGGCACCATCAAAGTCCCCTCAACTTCACGGTCTCCTTTATTGCTGGCTTCTATAGTTTTGCCACTCGCCAGCAGATGGCGCTCATCTCCTTCACTCCATGGAACCAGCTCTAGCACGTGGCCCATACGGAGAGGTGATCCCAGAGCCTTGGTCAGAAGAACGTGGCTACAATGAAGAAAATTCACCTCAGGCCAGGAAAACTTCATTTCTCTGAAATGTCTTCTTGTGTATCTGGGTGTCACAATCCCTGCCTTCCCACACGTGTCTCTTCACATGCTGGGGGAGTTGCCTTGAACTCTTTAGACAAGACCACCTTCAACCTGATTCAGGGGCTGCGGTGAATGCATCTCGTTTATCCCCATGGCATCTGGGCAGTCTTCCTCCTACCACGGAGACCTGGGATTCACAGGGGCATTCTGCCCTCTCCCTTTTGGAAATCTTATTGCCCAGCCTTTCCTGGGGCAGCGGGGTGGTGTTATTCCATCTACCTCAGGGCTGCCTTTAAAAAAGAACTGTTAGGGAGGAGAGAAGGTCAAGTCTGTGATGGGTTTTTCTGCTGAAGGAGAAGAGCCCATCCTGAGGGAAAAAGAAATTGTGTGGTCCCCAATACACAGCTAAGCTTGCTACTGAGTAAGGGAGGCTCTCTCAGTGGGCAAACCTCAGTGAATGACCATAAAGCAATACTAGTTGGCTTTGATAATGTCTTCTGTTCAATCAATCAAGTAACGTTTGTTAAGAGCCGACTATGTGTCAAGTACCAAGCTAAGCTCTCCTTGAGTTTCCCCACCTTAGTGTTAGATGAAGAACAAAAGGGTTCACCTTCTGTTTCAGTTATATTACAGACCATGTGCAGACCAATAGCCCAAGGCCCCAAGTCTAGGTAAGGAACACCAGCCCGCAAGGGGATGGTGGAGGGTGGAGTAACAAATGGCTGTGTGATTTCCATTGGACTCCTAAAGAAAGCCCTTCCCGACTCTTGTGGTGGAGAGTTCACTCTTCTTTCTATACTTAGATTGTATCTTCGTACCTGGATAAGTATTCTTAGGTCTACATTTGGACGAGCATGACCTCAGAGGCATCTACTCCAAGACCTTTATTTTATAGATAAGAAATAGGAGGCCCAGAGAAGTTAGATATTGTGCTGAAGATGACACTGGTCAACATTAGCGTCGATCTCTCTGTTGTAGAATGGAAAGACTTTGAGGGCAGGTACTATTTCCATTTTGTGTTTGTACCTCCACGACCTAACACAACGCCTTGCGGAGAGCAGGTACCTAAATAAACATTTATTTAATTAAATTTATTTGGCCACATTTTTTGACCAGAGCAATTCTTTAAGACTGTTTAGTAAATCATGAAGGAACTGTGACTTAAATTAAATCATCCCACTAACAAAACTCTAAAACCATAAAATATTGGTGTAAGAAATTCCTGTAACTCTGTGCCAGGCCTATCTACCCATGTGTGCTCAGGACCTGAACTTTGAGTCCTGTTCATGTAACTGACAAAGTGTCCACTGAAAATGAGAGTCCCGGGCCCTGAGTGACTTTGGGAAAGCAGACAGACATTCCACACTACTGCATCACACAGAGAATGGAATAGGTGAGGGAGGGACCGACACAGAATGACTCACATGAGAATCCAATGCCAAGAACTTGCAAAATCTTCAAAAATTCTCAAGCCAAATGTTCTCGCAGTAAGGACCACATTGATACCACTGAATTAAAAGGAGAAGAGAGAAGATTTTAAAAATAAATAAGCTTTCTGGCTTGCCCTAAGAAGAAATGTCGCTATTATAATGAAGATTTCACAAGCTGCTTTTTCAATGCTTGTTCTGAAAGACCTTCTCTTGGTGGTGTTTGTTGCTAGCACAGAAATACATGTAGCATCATCTTCTTCGTAACCCTGTAGAATCAGATGCACCATGGATGAAAGCATCCCTCCCAAGAATGTCAGGCAAATGCAATTTTAATAGTGCACACCATGTTCTGGGAGACAGAATCAGCACCAAGAAAGGAATTCAGGGGAGATCTGCTTGGAGCTCACTGAATCCACATAGTCAAAAGTCAGTACTAGCCTTAATTCATCCTTAGTCCCACCCATTTGGGGATGACTCCTATGGTAATGCCTGGACACCAATACAACTACAATGAGATGGTCGGCTGAATTCAGGCAAGGTTAGAAATGCCTTTTATATGTATAACCACAGTCCTCAAGCCCATTGTGATTGACCTCTTTACTTCCAGGTGGAAACCAGGGCCTCATCCCTAAGGAGAATATCCTATACCACTGGACTTAGGGGCTAGGGTTACTTTTGGGCTCCTGATTTCTCCACTTAAATGAACCCTGATATCTATGCCTGATTTCTTTCTCTAATGGTATTTTTATTAATGTTCTACATACCAAGAAACTAGGAAACTTTGAATTCAATGTGTCTGGTGCTCACATTAGAACTTCCAGATATCTGTGAGTTTATTTTTTAACTTGTTTTCACGAAATTGTAATAGGCTTCACTCTCTTCCCAGGATCAAGGTTTAGACTGGGAGCGAGATCCTTGAATCCAAGACTCCTCATTTTACAGATCAGCAAAGGAGAGGGCTAAAGAGACTAAGGGGGCACCCAGGGTCACTCAGACAGCAAATGGCTGAGCTGACACTGGAGACCAGAGCCTCTGGCTCCACATGCCGACACTTCCCACTTTGCCATGGAGCCACTCTTGTAACTGAATCCCTGCCAGCTTTCAAGGAGACAAACAGAAATGTCTCCAAAAGCATTTGAAAAACTTTCCAGTCCACATTTGAATTCAGAAACCCTGGGCCATGAAACCAGACGCCCTGACCATGTGTCTGTATGCAACATGGAACACTCAGTAATTATGGGTGGCATAGATTGCCCTGCATAGCCCAAGGCACTAGAGAAGTACAAGGCCATGTACAGCTATCACTTTAATGGGCACCCCAGCTCTCCCCCACCTCTGTCTCTCTTCCCTTCCCTCCCTCCCCCCTCTATCTCTGTCTCCATCTCTCTTTCTCTCCCCACATTTTTATTAATTGCTGTAGTCACTAAAAATTATCTGGGAATGAAGATTGTAAGTCTATTCATGGGATTCTTTTGGTAGAGAGGTAGCTACTGGACTGAATAGAAGACCAGCCTGGAAGTCAGGGTCACCCAGGTTCAAATCTCACCTCTGACACATACCAGCTATGTACACAGAGAAATAACCTTCTCATTGCCCCCAGGGAAGCCTGTAAGACTAGAAAGCAAGATGAGTTGCCTATCTCCATCAGTGGAAGATGTTTCCACATCAGCATTCTCAACAATGAGACCATAGGATTTGACTAAGAACAAACCTCTAAAAGTGATAAAAGTGATAACAGAAGTAATAGGAAGCTTTCCATAGGTTCCACCATGTTATCATTGATACTTCTTCCATATAAGTAATTTCCCAATTTCACAAACCTTTGGGTAATTTTAATTACTCCTGGATCAACTTTCTTTCTTTGTCTTTACACAATGATTTGTTAAGCCTGTACCCATTACTCAATTCTGCTTGACACTGAAGTTATTGAGAAAGAATAACAAATTATCTCTCCTCCTTATCTTCCAAGAAGCCCCAAACACAATCTGGGGCTCTGATCTAAGGGTCCCATCCAAACAGAAACTGAGGAGATAAACAAACATACCGAACACCTTTATGGAGATCAGTGACATTCAGGACATTTCCAGTTCCATCAGAGAATGTTGTTTTGTTATTTAGGGCCAAAATGCCACTGATAGCACTAATGTCAGGGAAACATCTCTTGAGAACTGTTTAAAAATAAAAGAAAATTATGGTAGTCACTACTCTTCCCACTCCCCACACAAAGATATCTTATTATGTACCCCTCCCCACCTCCATTGAAGCTTTCAGTTCTTGCCAGATGGTGTATAAATTACCCAATGCAGACAGTTAACTGCCCATTACTGGACAATAGGAAGATGCCTGAGGACCTTCAGCCCTCTGGCTATTTTCCAACTGTACTGTTCAGTGGCTCATCTTGAACACAAGGCATGATACAGAAAGAAAAATGGCAATAGTATGTATTACCCACCATAAAAATATTTTAATAACCACATCAGGTTGGATTTTATGAAGGGGAAATCTATTTTTCTCTTAGGGAAAAAAATTAAATACTCATTCAACTAACCCTTGAAAATAAAAGCTTCATGATGAAATTGGAGCCAAGTTCACTTTGGGCCAACTAAAACAATAGGGTGGCCTTTTGGGTGTCTTAATAATTTGTCTGCACCCAGCTCTATTTCCCTTTTAAGGGTATAGACTGAAAACTCTGAAGCCCCAAGAAGAGATGGAAGTGGCACTGAGAAGAGTCTTAGCAGAATCTGTTCTCGTCAGTGCTAGTTCTACTGGAGCAGTCCCCTTGTCCAGGTACTAGAAGAAGGAGATGACCTCAGACAGACCTTCCAACTCAGAGGCTATGAATCTGTAAGCTTTGGATGCCCAACAAGTGGACCAGAACCACTGCTTCCTCTTCCATTTCTATAAGAAAGTGAGAAAGATCAGATCTGAATGCACTGATCTTGATAGGTGTATGCTGAGAAGTGCCACAAATGAACTCATCCTTACAAATCAGAAAGTGATCAAATGGGGATCAAATTGGGCTTTACAAAAATTGATCGATAGCAATAAAGAAAAATTCATGGGTCTTTGTTATGTTCTTCCTGACCAATCCCCCCCAGAGGGGGTATTACAATGGAGCGGTGAGCTGACTCATACAGGTACGCCTGCTAGAGATTCATATTTCAGCTCCCCCATGTCTACCCAGCTCACAGGACTCATCCACAGGGGCCTCACTCAACACAAATGGCTTTCCAATGATGAACTTCATTTGGGTTTGGATTCCTATTGTGATACTGTGATCTGTTCAAGTGACTAAGCCCCTCTGCACCTAGTTACCTTATCTAGTAGGTAAATACATTGAATTCAGTTTTTTGAGTGGATTTTGAAGCAGTCATTTGTTCAGATATATGTACCAAGTGACATCAAATAACGGGTGTGATTTTTTTCATTTTAAAACATGCTTTGATTGTGTAGAGATTGTGTCTAAATCACAAAGTCTGAATTTAAGATAGAATACGAATCACTCACTAGACTTGCTGGGAAAAATCATTGATGGGCAATCTTCATTCCGAAAAACTTCTGGTGCAGGCTAAAAGCAAAAGGAGTGTTTGATACTTAGCGGACAAGATGCAAGCTTTTTTAGCCTTAAAGTAGAAACAAAATGCTTTTCCAAATAAAATGTTAAAATCTGTTCCTATTTAAAGAACAAACATCACAATGAACTCACTGTGTAAGTTATTTCCTTTAATAATACATACAAGTTGTAGGGACACCCCTCAGATGAGGAATGGCTGAATGAGTTATGGCATATGAGCATGGTGGAATATTATTGGCTAGAGGAAATGATGAGCTCAACAATCATAGAAAAACAGAGACTTGCATGAAATAATGAAGAGGGAAATAAACAGAACCAAGAAAATGTTGCATACAGTAACAGCAATACTGTATGAAGAACAATTGTGAGTGACTAAATCATTATTACTGTTATAAATACTGCAATTAATTACATTGGATCTATGAAAGACCATTTCTATCCACAGAAAAAACTGATAAATAGATGTATAGTATAATTTTACATATATGTGTATGTAAATATATAAATGTATATATTATACATATATGTACACACATACATATACACCTATGCGTATACATATATTCATAAACACGCATGCACACATATGTGCGTGCACATATATACACATACATTTGTGTATATACATACATATATTCATGCACACATCACACACGCGCACACACACACATATACACATATATTTGTGTCTAATGGTAAATGGTAGCCATCAAAGGGTTGGAAAGGAGGGATGGGGAAAAAGAGAGCCACATTATAACTTTGTTACCTATTTTAAAGGAAAAGCAAGTTGTACATAATAGATTTGCAGTTTCATGTTCTGGAAATGCTTGTTTTATTTTTTTATTCATCCATTTATTTATTTAGGAGGCAATTTGGCTAAGTGGCTTGCCCAGGGTCACACAGGTAATGACTGAAGCTGGATTTAAACTCAGGTCTTTCTGGCGTCAGGGCTAGTTTTCCATCCACTACACCAGCTACTTGCCTTGGAAAGACTTGTTTTATTTCTTAAACTCATAATAAAAATAATACATACCAATTATCTATTTAAAAGCTTATATTGGAAACTGAGAGCATGCCCATCTACTGAGGAAAGGCTAAGCAAGTTGTGGTAATATGATTGTGAAGAAATACTATTGTGTTGAAAGAAATGATGAATGATATTATTTTAGAAAAACCTGGAAGACTTATTTATATGAACTGATGCAAAGTGATGGAAGCAGAACTATGAGAACATTTGATACAATAGGGTTATAAATACAAACAACCTTGACTTGAGAACTCTGATTAGCTCAGTGGCCAACCACAGTTCTTGAAGACTCGAGATGCAACATGCTGCCAAGCTCATATATTCAAGTTGCAGATTTTTTTAATATGGCCAAAGTGAGACTGTTTTGCTTGACTATACCTGTCTTAAGCTCCATATATGTTTGTAATGGGGATTTTGTTTTTCTTACTTTCTCAATGTGTACATGGCCAGGAGTGGGTGGATGAGTGGGAGATAAGAGACAGAGAAGAAGGATCTTCATTTGAAAATAAAATAAAATTTAATTCTTAAAATGGCTCTTATAGACCTCAAATGTAATTCATTAGGTAATAAAAAGCAGGTGCCTGTGACCCACCCTCTGAGAGATGAGTTCATTCCAAATAAAGCCCAAGGACTCTGCACACTTTGGCTTTTTCAGAGAAATATTGTTAGAGTTTAGATGCAAACAATATTTTTGGCAGGGTGGGGTTGCTGGCTCAAACTTATATTTTAATCCCTAGATTTGGGATTGTGTGAATGAGCTACACACACTAGGCTTGAGGGCAAAGTTCTGTTTGTCACAAAGACAGTCAGGTGCCATCACCACAAGAACTAAACATGTGGTCCCAAATAACTGCTTTTTTATGAATTCTTTCTCTTTCCCTTCCTTCCTTTTATTTCTATCCTCTCTCCTTTCTTTTCTTCTCTCTTTTTCTCTGCTTTCTTTTTTCTTTCACCATCCTCCTTCCCTCAAATCCCACTGTCCACTAACTCAGCAACTATTTCCTTGTAACTAAAAAAAGAACAGTTAAGGCCATAGGGCATACTGCTGTGCTTGAAAACATCATAGAGCGTGGAATGGGCAAGTTAACAGACCCTGGGAGAAGATTTATATTAGTTTTTCTCAGCTGATGATAACACTCCCAAACGGTGTGCTGGTACACCTGGAGCATGGTCAATGTATGCCTATGGCCAAAGCATATATAGAGAGAAGTATGTATAGTATGATTTTTACATACACATATACATATGTACATACATACATATACATACATACACATACTGTGTTTAACAGTAGACATTTCTAGCATGGGGAAGGAGGGAAGAAAAAAAGAAAGTCACGTGATAACTTTGTTATATATTTTAAAAGGAAAGCAAATTGTACATAATAGATTTGCAGTTTCATGTTCTGGAAATGCTTGTTTAATTTTTTTATTCATCTATTTATTTCCTTCCTTTAAAATATAACACCCCCCCATCTCTCCAAAAGAAGGAAGAAATTCATTTCCACATTGCCTTTCCAGGGACAAGACTGATAAAAGTACCTTGCTTCATTTCCATGTTCTTTTCAAATAGGTCACTGTGGTCAGTCTTTACACAGTCCTCTTGGTTCCTCTTCATTCTTCATCAGGGTGTCTTTCCATGTTTCTCTCATATAAGCTATTGTTTCTTGTAGCACACTAATAGTCTATCACATTCATGAGCCATAATTTGTTCAGTAATTCCCCAATTAATAAACACTCGCTTTGTTCCCAGTTTTTCACTACCACAAAAGTACTGCTAGCTAAGGCAAATGTCAACATGACTATTTACAGACCAGAAAAATCAAAAGCAGCCATTGCTACTTTTGGAACGGATGGAACTACCATCCACTGCACCAAACCTGTCATAACCACAGAGAGCTGGCCATGTCTTTGATCCAATTGCGTTCTCGGTAATCTCTGCAATGTCGGTGGAATTGGTTCAATTGTGAAGACTTGGGGTGGCTAGGTGGCACCATTGTGCACAGAGTGCCTGGGCTGAAGTCAGGAAGATCACCTTCCCAAGTTCAAATCCAGCCTCAGACACAATTACTAGTTGTGTTACCCTGGGAAATTCACTTAACCTCGTTTGCCTCAGTTGTCTTATCTATGAAGTGAACTGGAAAAGGAAGTGGCAAACCCCTCCAGTATCCTTGCCAAGAAAAGCCCAAGCAGGGTCACAAAGAGCAGGACATGACTGACGTGACTAAACAGAACAAACAACACCAAGGCTTAGCTCTAGACAAAAGCAAAGATGTCACAGTCACATTACCCAGAATAGCTCAATCATGAGTTAAACTCCCTTTGGATTTGTGGTTGGGTCCCCCCTTACCTTTAAAGGGTTGTCAAAGCCAGGCTTGCAGAATTGCCGATAGTATTCCCAGGGGCTTTTATCAGCTTCGTGGGTTTTTTGCACATCTATGAAGGTTAAAAACCTGTCCGGGCACTTGGAGACACAGAGCTACATAAAGGAAAGAAGAAAGGCACAGAGATATAAATTGAAGGGGTAGAACTGCCCATCCGCAAGTGTCTCAAGGAGAAGAGGGGGCTCCCCCTTCACATTTTATACCAACAGCCCTGAACCCAGTCTTGCCAGGATCAAAAGCTGAAGGAATCTTGGAGAGCACAGGGTCCAGGAAGGGAAGCTCAGGGATCATCAAATTCAATACTCTCCTTGTACAGGTGAGGAAACTGAGGTCCTGTCTTTGGTGAAAAGTCACACAACCAATAAATGACCAAGGTAGCTGGGCTTTCTAACTCCCAGTGGGTTGTATACTTCCTGCATGAGGCAGAAGGAGGGTCCTGCAATGAGCAGCTCTGGGCTCATGCCAGCCATGCAACCTTGGCCAAGTGACTTCATGCCCTCAAGTTTCCGTTTCCTCATTTATAAAATGAGAGGGATGGATGAGAGCATCTCTGAGGACTCTTCCAGCACTACGCCTATAACCACATGGGAAGCAAGGTAAGGAAAAGGGCTAGATTTGGGGTTAGAGGGCCTGGGTTCAAATCCTGCCTCAGACACTTTCTGCTTGGGCCAGTCGCTTCAGCTTCAGCTTCTTCATTGGTACTGGATGGGGTTGTACTACAGGGCCTCCGAAGCCCCTTCAAACTCCAGATATAAGAAACCAGGAAGACAAATGGAAAATGCCACAGCTTCATACTGAGGAGTTGGAGGTTCAAATCTCAACTTGGCCACTTTTGACTCTGACAAATCTCTTCGTGTCTTTGGGTCTCAGTAAATCTGAAGAAACAACAGGAGCACCACCACCAACAACAATCATTGCCATGTATGTAGCAAGCGCTAGATGAGCGCCTTCTCGGCACCATCAACCACCCCCATGATGTAGGTGTTGGAGTCATCACTGAGGCTGAGGCAGAGTGAAGAATTTGCCCAAGGTCACGCGGCTGGAGAATGTCAGAAGAAAGGCTGGTTTGGCCGAGACGGCCGCTGGCGTAATGCCCAGGCCCATGCCTAAGATCTTAACCCCAATCTCTCTTGCCAGCATTCTGGGGGATATAACACATGGCTGGATGTGATGCCAAAATGGGTTGTTGGTCAGAGAAGCTGTGTTCTGAAGCTCAGAATCAGAGGACAGGGGTAAGATGGAAGGTTATGGATATTTAGAGTTAAAGGCTAATCTCATGTTCCTGAAAGGAATAAAATGACAAATTTAAATATGCTTGGAACATTGTTCATTCATGTTACTCATAATTATGAGACCAGCTCTTTCTCAACAACAATGTATGAACCATAATTAAGTTTTTGTCACTCTAAGAAACTAGCAAAACTGGGGCCATTTGCAGCAAGCAATCTTTGCTAAGAATCCTTTCCCAATGTCATCTGGATTGGAGTGGAGATCCCACTTGCTTGAAGGGACCATCCTTGCCAAATCAGATTGCTGGGCTAATGCCCAGGTGGGACAGGAGGCCAGGCTCCAGAGGCACGAAGGGCCAATTCAGAGCTCTGCAAAGAGATCCCCAGGGCAAAAAATGCTCAGGGAGGAGGCGTGTGGTGAGCATCAGGGAATGGAGTGATGTTCTTCAGATTTGATTTACTAGAAGAAGCAAAAATGGATTAACCTAAAACAGCACCTGCCCAACTAATTTGGCCAGGAAATAATTTGGGGCTTGACATATATCATTTGATCCTATAAGTGCTGGTCTCTAGAGGCTCCGGGGGCACAAAATACCCTTCAGATAGAGAAAGAGAGAAGGAAATTCTGGAGCAAAGTAGAGGCCTCTTCTTGCTCCTGAGGTAGGGGAATCAACATACATGAGAAGCATCGGTGACACATTAAAATGTCAACATTTCACTCTTTACCTACAACTGCCACATCACCATTTTGTCATTGGCAGTGCAGATGTTCACATCAGGACCCTCTGGGACACCATCTGGGACCCCAAGGCCTTCAGATATCTGGATAATGTGTGCAGGCTCACTTCCTGGCCGGCAGAGGGGGAGGGATCTCTAAGGGCCCTCCCAGAGCTAACCAGGAACCTATGAGAACATCGTAGACCTGACCTGTCCTCTCCATGATCCATTAGAAGGCTGCATGGTCCAGTGGCCACAACACTGAAATTGGAGCCAGACATACTTGTCTCAAAACCGGCTCTGAGATTTACTGACTCTCCATGTGACCAGAGACAAGTGATTTCATCCTTCTAGGCCTGTATCCTCATCTATAAAAGGAAGGGACTGAATAAATGGGAGAGAGCAGTAGAAGACTGGAAAAGGGAGGTGATAGACAGACCATTGTGGAAGGCACAGGATGCTGGACTTTACTTGTGGGCAAAATGGAGACTCTGATGACTGTGGAGCAGCTGTTGCTGACACGCCTGGATCTAGTTCCCTCTGCTTCAATTACTTAGCAGCCTTTACTCTTTGGAGGTCAACTCCAGCCATCTGTCACTCAGTCCAGAAGCTGTGGCTGCCATCGGCTGGTCTCCAGTCATCTTCCCTACCCCCTTAAAGAGGTCACTGCCCGGCCTGGTGGAGTCTTCCTCTCTAGCCCACTCCAGTCCTTCAGAATTCACGTTGGCCCTCCCCAACCTGGCCCACCTTTCAGCTATGCATAGTGGTGGTCACACCCTGGATGTCCCCATTCCCCATCCCCCACACATGTTCCACTTCCACAGTCCAGAATCTGACATTCCTTTATCTGATCACAATTTATTGTTCTATCTATCTCTAAGACTTACTATGATTGATCCTGTTGTCACCATGGCTCCTCCCCTGCCTTTGGCTTTGCCCCAGTGTCGACCATCATTTACATACCTAAAGTAGATGGTTCTAGCAGTAATGGGAATGAGGGAGCAGGATGGGAGGCTGGAAGCAAGATTTGTTGGGAAGCTGCTGCAAGAGCTTGTGCAGTTGGCATGAATTGTTACACTGGGTAGTAGTAAGGAGAACAGGGAAGGAGGGCTTTAAGAGACAAATATTTCAATAAGAAAATCCACAGGATTTGGCAATTGATTTGAATATTTCCCAGTTGTTCATGACACCTTGCGGAATTGTCTATGTTTGTGCAAGGGGAAAATGCACCCCAAGTTTTGGGGGTTTGTTCTTGCTACACACACAGTAAGTGCCCTTTCTGAAACCTAATTCACTTTGGCTGATGATCAACAGAGAACAAAGAGGCTGGGTTTGTGAGGGATGGTACAATGGATATTGTTTACCTTGGTTTTTTGCAAAGATTTTGATAAAATATCCCTAAAGGATCTCATACCAAAAATCTTGTGGAAGGAATGTAGAGATAAGGTTTAGAGCAGCGGTTCTCAACCTGCGGGTTATGTTCAATTTGTAACAATGAAAATACATCCTGCATATCAGATATTTACATTACGATTCATAACAAGAGCAAAATCACAGTTATGAAGTAGCAATGAAAATCATTTTACAGTTGGGGGTCACCACAACATGAGGAACTGTATTGAAGGGCATTAGGAAGGTTGAGAACGGCTGCTCCGAACAATCATACAATCAAGGTAATCAGAACTGTAGTTGTTAATGATTTAGTGATAATATAGACAAAGGTCCACCGTGGAGCACCCCAGGTATCTGTCCTTGGTACTGGGTGCTTACAGTGGCACTTAGTAAGCACTTACTGTATGCCAGGCACTGGAGATGCACATCCAGGCAGTTGCTGATCCTCCTTTGTCCTCAGAGGACCAATGATATTACAAGGGTGATGTCTTCTCTTGGGCAGGAATCAGGGGACATGAGTGGGGCCAAGCTGTTGGTAGTGGTCAGTGATGCTGGCTCCTCCAGAGTCCACAGAGACCCACAAATCCATGAAGAAAGACAATCCCTGCCCTCAAGGCACTTACATTCTGATGGACCAAGACAAGGCCTGAAAGAAAGCTGTAAAGCAGGTGGGAAGAATGGAGGTGCCCAGTCCAAGAGGGTGCTAGAGAAAATCTGGGAGTAAAGACAGGAGTATGTCTGCAAAGGAACAAAGATCTGGCTGGCCAGAGCATTGAATGGGCGCTCTGGCAGGAAGCAGGGACTGCCAAGGCAGAGGCTGCTTCCATCGTGTGGACCTCGGGCTGAAGCAGTCTGTGGGGCACCGTGCAGAAAGTCCGGAGGAGACTGGGGATGGTGGGCCACAGAGTGAGGACATGGCTGATCTGGGGAAGGGCACAGACCGTGTTCACAGAAAATGTGCAAACAGCATAAGATATGGAGATACCCCTGACATAGTGGATTACAGAGACAGGACCCAAAGAATCTCGAGAGGCTAGAGAGCTGGGCTGAAGCCTAGCTGAAAGCCAATAGGAAGTAATGCGAAATCTTTCATTGGAACCCAAACCTCCTAACTCACAGGCGTATGATGGGGGAGGCGCGCTGAGACAGAAAGTAGCTGTTCTGAAAGAGAACGGGGGGTTTCAGAGGAATTGACTGGGCTTAGCACAAAGCCTGCCTGACACACAGTAGGTGCTTAAGATTTATTGCCCTTGCATTTTGCTACTGCCCCCTAAGGACCAGGGGCCCATTCCCTGTAACTGGCAGCTGAGACCCAGCCAGACCAGGAGCTCCTGAACAAGGACCATCTGACTTTTCTGGGTGTATTGGTGTCTGCAGAGCTCAGCACACTGTAAAAGCTTAATTCCTGCTTCATCCATCCATCCATCCATCCATCCATCCACCCATCCACTAATTCATGTTGCAGTGGGGTTCATGCATGGGTCTACCAGCATGAGCACTGAGGTTCCTCTCCCAGTTCACACTCAGGATGGGGTCATTTCCTCAGGCAATACAGCTGTCAGGTGTTAGAGACAGTCCAAGTCTTTCTGGTTCCAAGCCTGGCACTGTCTGCTATGCCATGCCTGTATATGTTATATTTATGTGTGTACATTTACATGCATGCACATACAGTTGCATCTGCATATTAAATGATATAATGTGTGTGCAGCGCCTGGAACGCGGTGATACTCAGTCCACGCTTGGTCCCTCCCCCACCTCCTCCACACACATATATACAGCTACAAAGCAGTAACCCGCCAAGTCCGATGCCAGCTCTAATGAGCCCCGCTCCACTCTGCCTCCCTCCCTAGGACCAATTTGTTCATTTCCAATAGGATGTTGATTAGCCAGCAATCGCTGTGCAATTAGCCAAAAATGAAGGTCACTTGGAGGTTGGGGCTTTGAGTGGATGGCCGCCTGTCCTCCGTCCTCCGGGTGTCTGGACCGTGTGAGCAGCGAAGGCAGAGAACAGTGTGAGCTCTGTGGAAATGCACCCTCTTCTGCGGTGACTGCGGCTGTGCATTAATGGCACCGAAGAATGAGGAAGCCGCTTGGAAAAGAATTCTGGCTAATTAGTGACCTTCTCTCTGCAGGAAAAGAAGCTCATTGAATCAGGTCCTCGGCTACCTCCCCTCACACCCCCATCCAAATTCAAACAAGAAAATGCATGTAAAGTACACTGCGAGTAGCCTTGAAGCGTCATCACTGCCCTCCGCGTAAGGGACTTGGGGAGCTGAGGGGAAGAGGGGCCTTCCCGGCTCTCCAGGCCAACCCATTCCTCTGACAGATGAGGGAAGTGAGGCCTGGAGAGGAAAAGAGAGTTACCCAGATGGTTGGCATTTATACATGGAAAACTGACACCCCCACCAGGGAGAGCGCCACGATGCCTGCCTGGCTCAGCGCCACGATGCTTGCCTGGGACAGCGCCGCGATGCCTGCCTGGGACAGCGCCCCGATGCCTGCCTGGGACAGCGCCCCGATGCCTGCCTGGCTCAGCAGGGTCAGCATGGAATTCCTTAGACAAGCAAACCGGTCATCTCCAAGAATGGTGATTCTGCTTTCCTGCTGCTCATTCCGTGTTCCACTCCTGTTGGGACGGTGCTGCAGTCCAGGCTCCAACAGCGGGGCCTCATGCCTGGATCAGCCTCGTTCTCTGTCTGCCCAGCGGGCACGAGGGCACTTTTGTCTAATTCTCACCAATAGCTTTTCTCTCTACATCAACTTCATCTCCAGAAGTACCTTCCCTCTAGCCCTACTTTTCATGGTGTGACATCTAACCAACCTCTCACCTCAGTCTGACGGTCTACACCATGTTCCATACCCACGACGGTCTGGCTCAGACCACACAGTCAGGATTAGAGCCAGAATCTGAACTGCAGAGAAGGCCAACTCCATCATTTTACAGATGAGAGAACTGGGGCACAAAGGGTGAATGACTTTTCCAGGGTCACACATCCAGGAAGTGTATTTAAGGGGGCATCTGAACTCACATCATTGATTCTCTACACCAATGGTCCTCTAAGTACAGTGTATGACCTCCTAAGCATCCTTGATGTCAAACCAATTCTTATAATGATATCAAGATTTCATTTGTCATTAAAAGACTCCTCCTCTTTCCAAATGCGCATCTGTATGAGGCTAGATTTCCTTCATCCAAAACAGTATATCCCAATAGTTTGAATGTAGAAGCAGATAGAGAAATCCAGTTGTCTTCTAATAAGCCAGATATTAAAGAGATTTACCAAAATATGGAAAACTTCTCATTTTTTTTGTTTTGGAAAATGTGATAAATTTTCATAAAATACATTATTTACGTTATATAGTGTTTATTATTATTTTAAATAAATCAATAAATTATTTGTTAAAATAATAATTATATACATATTTTTAAATTTTATCCATTTAAATTTCTAATATGACAAATATTGATAACTATAATCCTCATAAATAAAAGCTTTTGTGTGTGGTAGGGGGAGGGAATCATCAATAATTTTTCAGAATGGAAAGGATTCCTGAAGCCCAAAAGCTTGAGAATGGCTGCAGTGCCCCACAATGCCTCTCTGCAAGCTTTGGCTCCCTCTCCAAAGCCACATGAGGCATCTTTGCAAATGTGAATAATGGGTAAGAAGTCTACTCCTGGATGCTCATGTGCACACACACACACACACACGCTTTGTCATGTATGTCTTAGATAATCCTTAGTCCCACGGCCTTCCTTATGGGTGACTTTCTATGCTTTATCCTCTCCGGTCTTGATCTCCCACAACCTAACACCACATCCACGGCCGGTGGACCAATCAGCTCGCAATGACCTCAGCCCGACCTGTAGCTTGTTGCATTTCTTTGGCCAAGTCCTTTAGTCTCAGTTTCTACATTTGTACAATAAGTTTACCTCAGAGTTCCTTAACCTGGAGGCCACAGATCCCTAAGGAGTTCATAGACAGAGCTCAGTGAACTTCAATAGAGGAAAAAAAGATGTCTTTGTTTTCACTAATCTCCTACTGAAATGCATTCTTTCCTTCAACAATGATGTTTTTAAAAAGCTAATTCTAAGGAGTCATCAGCCTGCCAACAGGCTCCATTGTACAAGCAACATCAAGAACCTGTCCTTTTTATGGACCCCTTTACCTGAAAATTCTGTTGTTGCTGCTGCCAGGGTATTGTGAGGAGGCAGTGGAAGGAGCCTGCTAGATACCTGATGAGGGTGGCTTGGGGGAGCTCCCAGTGTGCAAATTGCTTTCACTGACCCAGGTGAACAAGCTGTCTGTGATTTTTAGTCTTAGAGATTCGCCCCTTTCTCTCAGAGAAGTACAGTGCCTTGTGCAAGCCACACAGAGAGTGTGTGTCAGAAGAAGGGTTTGAATCCCTGGCTCCAAGGCTAGTCCTTTACCCAAAAGGCTAATCCTATGACACAATTGTTTCTTTTTCGTCCCTACATTCTACAAGGCCTGGCAGAGACACGAACCTGATTCACGTCGAGGATGCAGAGCAATCACCCCAGAACTCCCCATGAACTTCCAAACTCCTCCCCCCACAAAAGGATGCAATTCAGTCCAATATACACCAACAAAAGCAATGCCACCCTGCTCTCAAGCAACTCATGTTCCACTGGGAAGGGAGGAGGTAAATGACATACAGGAAGGATCTGACAGGTTCACAAAAGAGTCCCCACAAAGTAGATGTGGAACAGGACCAAGTCGTTTGCTGAGTGATAACCCTGGGGGGAGGTGGACTGGCTAACAAAGGGCTTGGCACTCCAGCTGGTCTTTGAAGGAAGCTGAGCTTTCTCTGAAGCAGAAGGGAGCCAGCTTTGCCCATACCTTACCTGCCTGGTTGGGCACTGTAGACTCTTTAGCACTATGGGGTTGGCACACTGCAGGGCGTTAAAATAAAACAAAAGATGCTTCTTCCTATAGAGAAAGACAACAAGAGAAAAAGAATTAAAGTTAGAGAGTATGGAAACATCCACCATTTTGGTCCCAGGTATCCTTGCCCATAAGACCACTTCTATTCCCCTTCAGGAAAACAAGCCTTTATCCAGGGTCTCTTCTGTGGTAAAAACCACTGACTCCATGAGCTCACGTCTTTATCCTCAGAGTCTAGAGAGAGTTGGAGCAGTGGTTCTCAACCTGTGAGTCATGACCCTTTGGGGGTTGAATGACCCTTTCACAGGGGTCACAGAGGTCATCTAAGACCATCGGAAAATACATATTTCTGATGGACTTAGGAACTGAGACACGGCTCCTCTATCCATCTCTAGGTGGGTCCGCCCACATGTAGATATGTCCACATACAAGTATTAAAGGGTCATGGTATTAGGAAGGTTGAGAACCACTGTTGGAGGGAACCCTAAGCATCCAAGCTCCTCATTGTACAAAGGAGGGAACTGATGGACAGAGAAGGTCTCATGGAGCTTTTACAGTAATTCTTAGGCAAAAACTCCAAGTGATGCAGCATGGAACAGTAACAGGGCCCTGGAGGTCACATCCTCTTTGGTATTGAGAGGAGAAGAAGGAGGAGAAAGAAGAAGAGGAGGAGGGGGAGAAGGGGCTGAAGGAGGGGAGGAGAAGAAGGGGAAGAGGGGGAGGAGGAGGGGGAGGAAAAGGGTTAATAATAATAATGAGTTTACTTTGGGGCAGCCTGTTCCTAAATCTTTTAAATGGTCTTCCCACAGCTTTCCAGGCTCTTGGCAGGCTACCAGAAGAGGTGATAGTGAATGACCAAGTTCCACAGGCGTAGCTGTGAGGTTTCTTAAGGTCCCCAGGGTTTCTCAGGCACTGGGGGGGATGGCTCAGCTCAGAGCTAGGCACTGTACTAGAGCTGGGCTGGGGGGAGTATCACAAGTATAACTGACTTGTTTGGAGAACAGAGTCAAGGAGGAGGCCTTTGTGGATCATTCTGAGGATCATTGTGGCCTGTTCTTTCAACCTAGAGACCTGGGAAAAACAAGACTAAGGGAATCAAAGTTAAACTGACAGGTGAGTTCCTGGGCTCACTTGTGTATACTCAGCCAAAGTGATATGTGAGAAGCACGTCACCCTGTAAAGTCAGTTCTGACACTAGAGATGGAAGAAATGGTTCCATGAAAAAGTGTATTGTATGTGTGTGTCTGCTGGTGTGTATTTGTATATGTGTGTGAGCATGTGTGTCTGTCTGTGTACATATGTGTGTGAGTGTGTGTCTGTCTGTGTGAATGTGTGTATATGTGTGTCTGTGTGTGGTATGTGTGCCTGTGTGTAGCATGCCTGTGTGTCTGTGTGTGCGTGTGTGTAGTGTGTGTGCATGTGTGTCTGTGTGTGAGTGTGTATATGTGTGTCAGTGTGTATCTGTGTGTAAGCATGTATGTATCTGTATGTGTGTCTGTGTATGTATTGTGTGAGTGTGTGTCTGTGTGTGTATCTGTGTGTTGTATGTGTACCTGTGTGTAGTGTGCCTGTGTGTCTGTGTGTGAGTGTGTATGGTGTGTGTGTATGTGTGTCTGTGTGTGAGTGTGCATAACTCTGTCAGTGTGTGTCTGTGTGTAAGCATGTATGTATCTGTATGTGTGGTATGTGTGTCTGTGTATGTATGTGTGTGAGTGTGTGAATGTATGTGAGTGTGTGTGTCTGTGTGTGAGTGTGTGTATGTGTGTCTGTGTGTATCTGTGTGTCAGTGTGTGTCTGTGTATGTATGTGTGGGGGGGGAATGTGTGTATCTGTGTGTGGTGTGTGTGAGAATGTGTGTAGTGTGTGTGTCTGTGTTTATGTGTGTGAGTGTGTGTATGCGTGTGTGGGAATGTGTGTATATGTGTGTGGTGTGTGTGAGAATGTGTGTAGTGTGTGTGTCTGTGTTTCTGTGTGTGAGTGTGTGTATATCTGCACGTGTGGCATGTGTGTTTGTGTGTGCGAGTGTGTGTCTGTGTATGTATGTGTGTGTGCCTGTGTGTAAATGTGTGTATCTGTGTATCTGTGCATGTGGTATGTGTGTCTGTGTCTGTCTATGTATGTATGTGTGTGAGTGTGTGTATGTGTACATCTGTGTATCTGTGCGTGTGGTGTGTGCGTGTTTGTTTATGTGTGTATATCTGTCTGTGTGTGCAAGTATGTGTCTGTATGTATATGTCTGTGTGTGAGTGTGTCTGTGTGTGTAGTGTGCCTGTGTATGAGTGTGTGAATGTGTGTATCTGTGTGTATCTCTGTGTGTCTGTGTGTAGTGTGTCTGTGTAGTGTCTGTGTATGTGAGTGTGCATATCTGTGTGAGTATGTGCAAATGTGTGCATGTGTGTGTGTGCTTACGCCCATGTGAGCTTCTCTCTCTCCCTGTGCCCAACACCTCGGACAGACAGGATATTTCCTCTGTGCCCACTTCTGCTAAGGATGCAGAACAAGGCACGCTGCCCGAAGTTCTAAGCAGCCTTTAGGAGCTGAAGTTCCTGTAGTGGCCAGGAGATGGCACTGACATCAATCAAGTGCTGGCTGGTTGAGAACTCACAGTTGACCATTCTGGGAGTGGGCTCTGCCAAGGGCAGCCCTGGAGGCATCTGGTGCTGCACCTGGCCGGACACTGGTGGAGCTCAGGAGGCCTTTCCCTGCTCCCTAGGGTGTCAGAACCCCCAGCCCCACGCCTTGGGCCCTTCCTTTATCTATACTTGGTGCCTATATGGATCCTTCCCCATCACCTGGTACAGAGCCTGACATTCTTCTCTGGACCAGATCTGTGATCTCACTGACACAGGAGCTCCCAGGTAGAAAATGCCCTCCCGAGGCCCATCAAACCCTGCTCTGCAGCTTTGTTTGAGAGATGTTTAAGGCATCTCCTGGGAGCATAGAAATGACTCATCTTCATGCTGCCAACAGGGTCCAGAGGCAGGACACCCTGGCTCTGAGAGCAGCTCTCTCTGCCCCCCCCCCCAGGCCAGGCTAGTGCTCCTGAGGGGGGATACTGGCACAAAAGTGAGCCAGCCCCATCTCCGAATCCCAGACTCCTGGAGACCATCTGGTATCACCTCCCTCTGAACAGGAATCCCCTTTGCCAGGGAGCCCACAAGGGAGCAGCCTGCCAGGGAGGAGCCCACTAGGGAGGAGTCCACCAGTGCCTGGGCAGGGTTGCTCCACTCTGGAAGCTCTCGAAGGCTGGGAAGTGTGCTGTTTTGTGTGGAGTCCAAATCAAACTTCCTGAAATCTCTACTCATGAGCTTCCTCTCATGCACTGGTACCAAGTAGAAGAGTCCCAAGGAAAATATCACTAGTTTCTTCAACCAGAACCCACACAGCAGTGTCTCTGATGGCCTCATTATTGTGGTCACTCACACACACACACACACACACACACACACACACACACATGCTGGTTTGTCGACATCCTTCTAAATGTCCTTCCCAAGACCAAGCACACTGTTCTAAATCTTGTCTGGCCAACACTTAGCACACATCCAGGCTTCGCTCACCAAGGGATAGGGACAAGATGGGGGTCTGTGCTTATCACTCCCAGGAGGAGCAGCTGAAATAGCAGGCCTGGCCTCAAAGTCCAGGACTTGGAGAACACCCCAACCTCCCCTGCCCTCCTCCAGCCAATCCAAGGAAGTTCTTTCCTCTACCTTCTCTCTCTCTGCCATCTCTCTTTTTAGCCTCACTATCTATTTCTTGCCTCCTAGACATTCTCTCCTCTATCTCCCACCTCCACACTTTTGCACTGGTCATTCCCCACACCTTGAATATAGTCCTTCCTCACCTGTCTTCAAGACACAGTTCCAGCACCACCCTCTACATGACGTCTCTCTGATCCCTCCATTTTCTAATGTTTTCCCTCCCAAGTTGTATGTAGATACCTTATTGTCTTCTGAATTTATCCTCCTAGTATTTCTCTATTCTGCAGTTATACATATGTGTGTATGTATATATGTACATGTACAGTATGCACACATGCAGACAAACACAGTTGTTGTCTCCCCCCATTAGACTGTAAACTCCATGCCAGCAGAGACTGTCTCATTGGCTGTACTTGCATTCCCAGGACCTAACCTGGTGCCCAGCACAGAGGGGACACTCGGTAAATAATCACCAACATGATGGAACACCACACTCCCTCTTTTGGGGAACTGTCCCCTTTTAAATGAGCTTCAAGATGGCAGTGTGGCTGATGAGCACCAGACATGGAGTGAGGAAGATCAGGGTTCAGATCTCGCCCCGATTCTGCCCCAGGCCTGAATCCTCTCTAATGGGCAGGCTCCTTGTCTATCTAGAGTCCAGGCAATCAGAGCACTCATCATCCAGTGCCTCATGAGCATGACTTATAGACCATGACACAGTTATAGAAATGTCAGCTCTTATTTATTACTATCATTGTTTGGAGATGTCAGGGTGACATGACACACAACTCCAAAGCTGTTTTATTCCTAAGTCAGGGTGACTTTATGCACGCCGCTTCCCTCACACATCCCAGATCATCCCAGTGGAGACGAGGTCTGGCACAAGCCAAACATGGGTCCCAACAGTGCATGCCAATGCAGAGCTGAATTCAGTTCCCACTGAATCTACTTTCTTCAGAGCTGAATTCCACGAAATGTTTTGGTTCTGGGCGCACCAGAATGTGCACCTGCCCTTGAGGAGTGGACTTCCCAGTACATAAAGATGTACATGCTACAATATGCTACTGATGCATCATGGACCTGTCCCAGTTCTTTGCTAGATACAATTTGTTGTATCCATATCTATTGGAAAGAAGTGGGTCAGCAGCTGGGTTTGGATCCCTTTTTGTCAGAGATTTTATTTTCAATGAAACCTTTAAAAATGATTTTAAAATAACTTTGAGGAACTAAGGGCATGAACAAAGAGCTTTTGTAACACCTAGAGCTTTCTTTGTCCCACTAGCCAGCAAGGGTTATCTTTTAGTCAGGCCTACGCCTTCCTGAGTCACTAAGGTTAAGAGCTAAGAATTTTTGTACAGGGTCAAAACTCAGGCCACTACTGAATTTCTGAAAGTCACTCCCAGGGGCCTTCTACACGGAGGACACGGCTGTCCTCTGTGACCTCCCGCTCCAATGGGTAGGAATATGCCTCCAAAGAGCCCCTACCTTCCCTGGGGGATCTATTAAGTCCGGGAATGTATCTAAATCTTCCTTGAACCTATTTATATTTTTGACCAGGACCGCCTCTGGATGTAGAGAATTCTGGTGATAAAAGAAGTTCCTTTTTTCCTTTAAAAGTTAGGGCTTTGAAGGTCCCTCACCATTCCGTACTAATTTCCACAGAAGGAGAACTGGTCATAAGGGCTCCAGAGAGGCATGTTCCAGCCATAGACATACACAGTCAGGAAGAGGTGCCCCATGGGAAGTGAGCAGGCACTTTCCACAATGGTGGTTTGCTTCCCTGTTATTTTTAATCTAAAGAAAAGGAAAAGATAAATGTATTTTCAGTAACTGAAATTCCATTTATCCTTAAGCAGAGAGAAGGAGCTGTTGGAGAATCATCGTAAAATATTGTTTCCATTTTTTTTCTCATTGTAGTTATTCAAGGCTTTGGCAGAAATGGCAAAGGTGATTGGTCAACTCCAAGGCCACCCACCACACACTGTGGTGTCTCCAGGTGTTTTCCTGTTCTATGAGATATCCAGAAGGAGGGATTGTCCTAGTGATTTTGCTGGTTGAGGAACTGAGCAAAGATGAGAAAGAAGACTTTTTCTCCCCAGGAAGGCTTGCACTTTCTTTGTGACTTAGGGACCTGAGAGATTAAGAATTTACCCAGGGTCATTGTCAGTCTGGACACCAAGGTGGTGCTTGAACCCAGGTGGTGGAGGCTGGCGTCCGGCTCTGAAGCTATAATGCTGCATTGCAGTGGGGCCCTTTCGTTTGTCTTGAATGTGAATTACGGTGAGATGGCTGGGACAGGACAGCATTTATAATTTCATTTTTATGAAGCTTTATCTTTATACTACCCAAAAAAGTCTGTGAGAAAACGATGTCATGGAAAGTTGTCCAGAGAATGTTAAGGGTTCAGATTCTATCTCTTCCACCATCTGTATAACCTCTGGCATCACTTAACCTCCACAGGCCTGTTTCCTTCTCTGTAAAATGGGGAGGTGTCAGACTAGATGGCATCTGACACACTTTCCCATTCTAGTCTATGTTCCCATCACCCTGTGCCCCTAATTCTTCCAACTCAGAAGCTCATGACTAGTAAGAAGGTGGCTTGAGGAATAGGGAAGGCAGGGAAGAGAAGGGACAGAAGGGAGAAAAGGAGGCAGGCAGCACTGGTGGGCTTCCCAGCCCACCTGTGATCCTTTGTCCCTCAGTTTCCTCCTCTGTAAAATGGAGGGGCAAGCCTGGGGGCCGTCCTGTGAGTGGGGGTGGTCTTGGCCTGGGGCTACCGCCTCCCGCACTGGGCAGACACGGGGAACATACTCACTCGTTGTGGCTGTTCCTCTGGCCACAAAACTCCCCATTGCTGTCTGTAGCATAGGCCACTTTCTTGGCGTCCCCGTGGGTCCAGGCTGCAGGAACAAAGAGAAGAATGACATCAGCCACTACCATCCAAGGTAATTAAAATGCTCCCCCCGGAATGACCCCGCTGCCCAGTGAGCTAAGATGATTGATTTCCCTTACATGGTCATTTCTTAATGAAAAACGTGACGAGATGTGGCTGAATCCATCAGAGAAGCTGCTCCCCTGCATCCCCCCGATGCAGCTGGGCTGCTGCCAAAGCTGAGGCAATGCACTTAGAAGAGGACAGTTATGGAAATGAGGAGAGGGAGGACGGCGGCATGAGAGCTTCCTTGGCTGAGAGCCCAGCCCCACGCCACGCTCCCCGCAGACAAACGCGCACCGAGTGAGATGATGTCACTGCTTGTGGTCCGGGAATGGAGGGGCTGCTGCCTCCAGCCATTGCTGGGGATGGGGGTGCCGGGCTCCGAGCGAAGGAAGAGGGGGAAGTCAAGGTTCTAGAGCTGGGAGGGACTGCCCATCTTGGAGTGCATGGAGACCAACTCCCGCCTTCACGGAGGTGATGAAGCCCAATGAGTCGCCCGAGGGCACACAGGCTGTAAGGAACCGAGGCAGCGGCTGACCCACTTGAGAACCAACATCCCTTGTGCTGTTTTCCCCGGCCTTTCACCAAGGTGGGTGCAGGTGGCGGCCCCCCCACCCTTCAATGGACAGGCGCTGTGAGAAGCCGGGGCTGCAGACTCACCCCCATCCTTCACAGCCATCCCATGACATCATGCTGCCAGAATGACTGTAGTCTTTGAAAGGAAGCCGCGGGGGTAAATCAGCTCTAAAAGGTGCCTTTCGGCAGTATCTCCCCGGGATTTGATCTCATTTTTTCTGGAAAGGTAACATAGTTCCTCTGGTGGAGGCATCATTAGTCCTATATGAACATCAATGTCATTCCCTTGGCAAACGGAGAGCTTGGGCCCAAGAGGGCTGGTAAGAGCCAGGGCCGGAAAGGGGGTCAGGCATGGGGAGCGGTGGACAGCGTGGGGTAGGGTGAGAGGGCCTGAGCTCGAATTTCCTCTGACATCTACTAGGGAGCTGAAGGACCTTGAATCAGTCATCTCCAAGCTTCCAGCCTCAGACGTTTTTTCTGGGAAATGAAGAGATTGTTGGTCTTGATGGGCTTTAAGGTGCTTTCATTGCCGATGACCTAGGAGTTCAGGTTCATTGCGTCATGGGGTGATCTCAAAGCATTCCACAAACATCGTTTTCCAATCTATCTCTCCACAAAGACTAAGCAGCCCATTGGCCCAGTCACCTTGGAATCAGTCCACCAGGGGCCTGGGAAGCCGGGCGCCAGTGCTCAGATGCGGTGGCATAGATGAGGAGATGATCCACTGGCCCTGGTGACAGGATCAGACAGGGAGTGACTTGTAAACAAAATTCACATTCCGTAGTTCATCATTTCAACCTCCTGGGTCCTGATTTCTGGAAAGAAACGCACTGAAACTCTTTTGGGGGTGGAGGTGGGGTCAAGGTGAGGTGGTTTCAGCAGCATAGTGAACTCCCAGCATGAAAACTCATTCCTCCAGTGGAAATCAGCTCCTCCTCTGTGAATTGGCTGCTGGGGCACCAAAGAGGTAAGCGACTCTCGGAGGGACAGACATTTCAGAGACAGGGCTTAAACCCAACCTGTCATGCCATCCCTGTCACCATAGCACAGATGACTGTCCCAGCCTGACAGAGGCCCTGGTTTTTTGTTCTTTATAGGCATAAGCTTACTTCCCTCCAACAGAGAGTGAATTTGAGTTCACTGTATAACTTAATCATCTTTAGGGCCGCTTTTTTCCATCCAACTTTGATAAAAAAAAAAAAAAGAAAAATCAATTCTCCCTCAAGTTTAGCTGAGAATCCTGTCAAGGAAAAGCATTTTTCTCCCAGCTTCCATTCTCGTCCATTAACCCAGCCTTTTCCTTTAAAGATCTGGGCATCTAGAGGAGCCTCCCATTCTAACGCCTCTTCAAAGCAGCAGAGGCCAGGCCTGACTCCTCATCCTTTCTTGGCCCCTTTCATGTCTCACTGAGTCTCCCTGCACCCAAGACCTTTGCTGATGGGGCGCTCCCCATGCCTACACAGCATGAAGCTTTTGGCTCCTAGAGCTTGGCCACAATATGAATTAAATGAACAAATGAAAAAGGCTCATACTTGTATAGAACATCAAGCCTGAGGACCAGGGATATTTCAGAGTCAAAGGGACCATTTTACAGATGTGGAGACTGAAGCACAGAGCTGGAGGCAGCTTCTCCAAAGTCAAGGTCACAAAGCATTTTCCTCACAACAGGCCCATTTCACAGACAGTTCCACTGAGGCTCTAGGAGGTCACTGTGAGTGAATGTCCCAGTGTCATAGGACTCTAGAATTTAGAGAGCATCTATATATCTACGTATGAGTAAACAGACCCAGAGCTAATGAATTGGCCAAGGTGATCTAAGGGCCAGGGCCAGGATTTTAGCCTGGGTGCCCTGACCACAGATGCAGCCCTCCTTCCCTGCACCACACTCACTGGAACCCAAACCCTCTGGCTCCAGATTCAGAGTTTTCTCCAGCCTGACTGGCCATTGGGCCAAGTCATCCCTGGAGAGGGAGAACAAGGCATCCCCAAAGTCTTAGGTTAAACTGAACTGAGACTTTGGGGGCACCTAGAATGCTCGGGTCAAATGCCATCTCCTCCCTATACGAGACCTTCCCTGAGCTTATGTGCCTTATGAACAAAAGCATTAAGCTTTCCAAGAAAAAGTCTACTCCCATGGAGGCGGATCAGGCAGTTTACCCAGAAGCCCCTGCTCTATAGATTGTGGCTTCTCACTTGGGGAGGAAATTAAACCTGTAAGGTCCAGAGCATCCCAGCTCCACCTTCCTTCCTTTCTTCTTTTGTTCCTTCCTTCCTTCCTTCCTTCCTTCCTTCCTTCCTTCCTTCCTTCCTTTCACACAGAGAATAGAGTTCTGGGCCCAGACTTGGGAGGCCTGGGCATAGAACCTGAACTGACTCTCACTGGTGGTGTGAGCCTGGCCAATGCACTGACCTTCCGTTTGCCTCAGTTCCCTCTCCCATAAATCTGGGATAATAGCAGCACTTATCTTGCAGGGCTCTTGGGAGGAACAGATGAGGAAATCTACACAAAGCTCCTTATAACCCTTAATGTGCTGTGTAAATGTGAGCCGTCTCATTGTTATTACAGCTTTGCAGAGTCCCTGAGCCCAGCAGAAAGTCCTCTACACGCTGAGACCTCCAGCAGCCCTCACCTGCTCTAAGGATCTCCTCTTCCCTTTGGACCAGTCTGCATCACCCACTTCCCTTATGAAGTCGGGAGGCCTCCCCTCCTTCCCCAGGGGCTCTGCCCTGCTCGGCCGGCCCCCACGCTCCGTAACGAAGTCCTGCCCAGTCCGGATGACTCCCCTGAAGTAGCCTCATGTGTCAGAAAGGGCACTATTCAAAGTCATAATCATGTAGAACGTGCTACCTGGTTCCAGATCCCTGGAAATGGGCAGTGAGAATTCGAATGATGTGGCCGCTTCAGGAGGATGCATCAGTCGTACCCACTGGGCCTCGGCCAACTCGTAGCAAGGCTCCCCTTTGACATCGGTTCTCAGATGGCTCTCAGCTCCATTGCCATGGATGCTTCCCCAGCAGAACTCCCAACCCTGGCCAGGCTTCCAATACAATGCGTAGCAGACCCCACCACCACCCCATGCCCAACACTCGCTTCACTTTTCCAAGCTGGTCACGCTAGTCCAGGAGCGAAGCTCTTTCAAGGCTACATCTGTTTCTATGTTTCCTCCCTCATTCCCCCCATTAAAGGAGCAGGGAGGAAGGAGGAAGCAGAGGGCACCCTTCTGACCATTTTGGAAGGGCTGCTGAAAGCAGCTGAGACAGAGACCCGCTACCTCAGCCCCCAGCTGAGGGAGGAGAGCTTCATCTGAAGAATAAATAGAAATGAGCTTAATGAGAGGTCAGATGTGCTGCCTGCAAAACCCAGCCTGGGGGCAATGGAGGCTTTGAGAGACACCAAAGGAATGGCCCGATGGGTGGGGCAGAGAGACCCTGGCCAGGGCCGACCTCCAGAAGCAGCGGATTCCAATCCTGTCTATGTCTCTGAGAAGTCCTAGAGAGCCTAATTAGAAAAAAAGAGCTTTTAAAGAAAGGCTCATGTCTTTTTGGTAACTGTGTTACCAATACATTTCCTAAAGATTGCTCTTTCACTAGGAATCATAAAGGCTATTATAGGGAACAGTAGGGAGACTGAACTTGGAGTCAAGAAGCTCTGAGTTCGAATCCTGCCTAGCTCTGTGACCCTGAGCAAACCCTTTCAACTCTGCCAACCTCGGTTTCTGAATTTGTAACATGGAGATAATAATACCTCCTTCCCAGGGTTCTTAGGAGGATCGGAGGAGGTGCCACATGTAAAAGGGATTGCCCATATGAGCTCCTATACAAAGGCACTGTCCTCATAACATACATTATTATATTACAGAGGAGGGCTTTTCTCTGTCCCCATGACCTCCCACACCACTCCAAGCCCCCAAACAAAACCACTTCATCTGTCTCCATGGTCTAGGGCAAATAGAATCCAAACAATGGGTAAAAGAAATCAGTCATGAGCCGCTGGCTGCTGAGCTCCCACAGCAAGCCCCTCCACTGCCCATCACAGTGCAGTGGTCGGTCTGTACTGACTGACCCAAGGACCCAATCTCCGGGCTTCCAAGGAAAGCCAAGCCCTCAGCCTGGGCCTCCTCCCTCTCTTCAGTGCCATTGCAATATTCTGGGCTGAAAAGGATTTCTTCAGGAGAGTGGAGGAAAGGGGGCAGGACATATGTCTGGGCTTGAAATAGGCTTAACCTCAAACCCCAACTCCATCCATTTCTTAGAAAGCCTCAAAGACCCAAGCTCCAAACAAAAGTGGTGGCCTCAGAGTGAGTTCGGGCACAGAGGACTAAGGAAGGAAAGAATGGGGCAAGAGAGTGACCCTAGGGTCCTACACCAAGCCTGAGGGAATGGTGCCTCCAGGGAAAGACCTTCTGGAGGCTGAATGCAAAGGGAAGGGGACAATTTTAAGCAGAGAAGGGGAGGGGGAGAGAAGAAAAGAGGAGGGAAGGGCAGGGGAGCTGGAGTCATTTCTGTTCCCCCAAAATCACTTGGAGTAGAGGCCTAGAACGGTGAACAGTGAATTGCCCAGCATGGGAGGAGGCTGGGGTGCTTTTGAGATCCAGAGCTGAAGGATGGACTCAGGAAGTGAGCAAATAAGGGGTAATAATGGGAAGAAAGATGAACCCAAGACCTCCCAAAGATGAAAGCTCAAAGACCTTTCACATAAGCAGATAAATCAAAGAGGAAAATATTAACAGCAGAAGGAAGGATGGCCTCCAGATTGAGGTCAGGCGATTGGGAAGAAATGTGTTAAAACACGTTCAAAGAGACAGAAGACGCTGTGGAATTTGAGGAGAACAAGGCACCACAACAATGCTGTCCCAGAGTCGTTTAAAGGAGAAATAAAAGTCATGGGAGCAGAGATGGGCAGAGCAGAAAAACCAGAATCCATGAGGACAGTACTCCAATGAAACAGAAAGAACAGGAAATTGGAAATGCAGACGCACAGAAGGGAAGGCTGAGCTAGAGAAAGAGGAGCAGAAATGAAGAACGTGCCAAGAAACAGTGCTCACTATGCAGGCAAAATGTGCTGATTCCAACAGGACCTGGGGGCAGAGACAAGCTCAGGACCACAGGTCTGCCCGAAGAACATGACAAGGCAGATGAATGGAGGCCCAGAGATATCACATACACACACACACACACACACACACACACACACATACACACACCTTCTAGCTCCTGCAATCTCTTTATCTCTGCCTCTTCAAATCCTGGGGGCGCTTAGGTAGTGCAGTGGATATAGTACAAGACCTTGAGTCAAGAAGACCTGAGTTCAAATCCAGCCTCAGACACTTGTTAGCTGTGTGACCTTGGGTGAGTCACTTTACTGTGTTTCAGATTTCTCATATGTAAAATGAGCTGGAGAAGGAAATGGCAAATCACTGCAGTATCTTTGCCAAGAAAACTCCATGAGGTCACAAGAGTCAGATACAACTGAAAATGAATCATAACCACCAACAAAATAATAATAAGAGAGTCGATCAACAAGCTATGTTAAGAGTTCTGAGGGAGATGCCATCAATGACTTCTGTGGGGGGAATAATGGAGCACTCGATGGACCAGGTGGCATTTGGGATGGACTTTGAACATGGATAAGATGTTGATAATTAAATAGGGGAAGGAATCAGAAGGAGAGTTGTGAGCCATGTTATGGAGACAGACAAGTGTAAATGGTCTTCACGAAATGATGAATAATCCTGCTGGGCTGGGAAAGGAAATCCAAGAAGGTGGGAGGATGTGATGAAGCTGGAGAGGTAGTCTGGAGTAATAACACTATTTAGGCACTCTGCACATATGGATGTGTACAGACACTAAAATCTAGCGGCAATAATATTAAAATAATTGTGACTATTATAATAATAACAATAAAGAGTATTTATACAATGCTTCAGGGTTTGTAAGGTACATTTCAAACATTATACCATATGATCTTCACAACAACCCTCGGAAGTAGGCATCTCCATTTTAGAGGCGAGGAAGCTGAAATGCATGGCATTTATAGCATTCATGTACCTTGAGTTGCCTCTTGAAGGAAAATGTACATCGAAGAGCCGAAGGTGAGGAGGGAGGGCTCTCCAGGAATGGGAGATGGTCAGTACAAAGGCTTGAAGATGGAAAAGGAGGGTTGTATGTGGGGAACGACAAGAGGAAGAATTTGGCTGTATGGTAGAAAGTACAAAGAGGCACAATGGGCAATGAAGCAGAAAAGTAGACTGGAACCAGTTGGAAGGTCTTTAAATAATAATTAAGGAGTGTATTTTGTTTTGTTTTTCCCTATAGGTAATACAGAGCCACTGTAATTTATTGAGTAGGGGAGGAACATGGTTAGACATGAGTTTTGGGAAACTCACTTTGGCAGAAGATAGGAAGGAGGGATTGGAGGGGGTAGAGATGAAACAGAAAGATCAGTTAGGAGGTTATTATAATAGTCCAGGTGAGAGTTAATGGGGGCCAAAATGAGGAGGGGGCTGTGGGAGTCAAGAGAAAGGAGTGGGGAAGGAGGCTATGGGAGAGATGTAGTAGAGGTAGAAATGACCAAATTTGGCAAATAATTGGTGATGGGCAGGGGTGACAGTAAGGAATCCAAGAGGACCCAGGGGCTGAGAATTTAAAGGATTAGAAATGCTGGGAACTTCAAGATAAATAAAGAAGTTAAACAGAAAAAAAAATGGTCTTTGGGAAGAAGCCAAGAAGGAAGGGATAATTCTGAGGGCGCTGATAATGTTTAACAACCATCTTTCTGAGGGAAAAAAAAACCCTATGCAGGATGCTCTTTTAAGTAGAATATGCCTAATTAGCATTTTCTCCATCGCTTTCTAGACTCTCAGCTACTTGAAGAATGGTTCTGGACGACCAGAGAATCATAGGCATGAGGCTGTCAGGGACCTTACGGGGCTTCCAGGTCAACCCCTGATTTTATAAGCAAGGAAACTGAGATCTAGAAAGTGAATGACCAGCCAGAGGTCAAACAGAAGAGCCAAGTTTCCAAGCCAGGTCTTGTGACTCTGGCCCTGATGTTCTTTCAACTGCTTCACCCTCCCTGTCTAGAGAATTGGTGTGTGGAGGGGGGAATCAATCACCCGTCACTGAAGAAGTCACAGTTTGATAGTCCAACAGCTTACTTACATTTTCATAGAGTGCCCTGGCTATAACTACTTCCCATGACCTTGACTTCTTTGGTAGAAGGAAAAATCCTTTATAAGGCAGGAGGATGAGCATTACTATGATCACCATATTGATGAGGAAAGCATCTTCATCTCGCCCGGATGTTTGGCTCCCCACTACCTTGGTTCCCATTCTGGGACCACTTAGCCCAGTCAGAACTCCCACTCTGTTCTTCTTCCTATGAGGCTTCATTTCACTCCTGGCTCCTTCTGTCAACTTTTCTAGTCAAACCAACAAACATTTATTGAGCACCTCTGATGTTCCAGGCACTTGCTTTCAATGTCATGATTTGGGCACATCTGTGCCATGGTCATTCACATTAACATGGACACACCTACTTTTTCACAGTGATTCTGGAGTAATAGAGCCCTTTCCAGTTCCAAAGAAATGTAACAGGTCTAATAGAAGGAATGCATGTCCACTGCACATGCAATCCTGACCAGACACATTTTTTGCCCCCTATAAATAAAGGCCATTTCTCCATGTGGGTACTCATGGGTTTTCGTGCTCACCAGCACCATGAGAACCTGTCCCCAACAAGTTCCCCAAGATGTCTTTATAAAATTCAATCCAACAAGCATTTATTAAATGCCTCCTGTATGCCAGGTGGCATTCTTTTCAGGACGGGCTGGGTTTTGAAACACACAAAGATAAGATGAAAAGTCTCTGCCCTCAAGAATCTTCAAAGAGAAATTATTCTCATGGAAGGGAGGAGACAAGATCCTTACAAAAGATACGAGGAACCAGAGTTGGAAAGGACTTCTTAGGTCCTTCCATACAGCTTTATTCTACAGACTGGGAGCCACAGAGAGATCACATGACCTGAGATCACACAGGTAGGTCTTGAACTCAGATCTCCAAACTACAAACTCCCTGAGCCAAACATCTAGTTCAGATGGTTGCCCAGATGAGTTCTCAAGTTCCCCCGAAATGAGGACCTAAAAACTTTCTTTGTGAACTTCTTCTAAACAAAGTCAACACCCAGTGATGAATTTTTCTTCTCGAAATGAAATCATTCTTCTTGATATTTAAACCCACTTCTTGTTATTTAGACTCAGCAGTTTAGCAGTCTGCTCTGTCTGCCCTTCTTCTCTCTTGAAGGCACCACTTAGACAATCTCTCTTTTCTCCAAATGAAATCAAAATAATTTTACCTCATCATTTTTCTTTGTTTGAAACTCCTGACTACAATTTTCCAAGCCCCTAAAAATATTATTCCTCTTCATTGGACTCTCTCCAGTTTCTACCCATCCATCTTCCTGTGTGGAGTTCCAAACTTGACCCAATACTTTATCACTTGCCACCATGGTTCTCCAACACAGCCTCCCACTGACTCACCCCACATGCTAAACGCTCAAACTTCTCTTTGCTTTGTTGGATTCCTCTTGTCTCTCCTACTTAAGACTAGACTTGCCACATTCAAATTATTTTTAATGTTCAGAATGATAGAACATAGATTTAGACCTGGAGAAACCACACTCATCCAAACCCCTCATTTTATAGATTAAGAGACTCATACAAAGAGACAAAGGAATTTGGCCTGGGTGATTAGGCAGCACGTGGCAGAGGGACCACGAAACTCCCCTAGGTCCTCGGACCCCAAGCAGCTTTGAGAAGGGGAATGTAACCTTCACCATCCCGCCAAAGGGCAGGCTGAAGAACGCAGCTTGAGAGCTTACTAAAGACGGGGTTGCTGAGTATCTTTATGTACCATCAAGTTCAGTTTTTAAAAATCTCATTTATTTGATATCCATTTATCAAAGCAGTTTGTGTTTGTAAGTAATGGCCAAAATGTCATATGACTTTTAATAAAAAGAAATATCTGTTTTATCTGAGCATGGTTATTAAGAGTTTATTTCTCTCAGTTCACTGAACGACGAAGTAACAAAACTCTGGTGACCCTCCTTGCAGGGTTACCCTCCTTCCTCTGTGCCCCAGAGTGAACATGGCAAAATCCTTATCTGAAAACTGGAATCTGCAGCTGTATCCGCTTCTCGTCAGCATCCCAAACCACTGCCTGTATCCAATGACTCTGTGTATATTTGTATCCTTTCAATTCGTATTTATACTGTATATATTTTTAAATAGTCTGTCTTTCCCTCTGGAATGTGAGTTCATTGCAAGTAGGGATTGTTTTATACTCTTGTCTTCTATGCCTCACATACTGCCTGGCACCTAGGAGGCTCTCCCAATTCTTTAAGGCTGTATGTACAGCTGGAGAGAAAAGGGAGCAGAGAAATCATTTGTGAGTGAGCCCGTCTTGGGTGGTGTGTGATAAAATGACCTCAAGAAAAGAGAGAGGCATCATCCATTCAGATGCAGAACCTCAGAGATTTCCTCTTGTTTTAGAGATGAATGAATGAATGAATGAATGAATGAATGAATGAATGAAGCACGAGTGAAAGTGTGACTGAAGGCATAAAAAGGTACTGAGTAGGCACTTGCTGTGAGAAGCATGTCCAGGGAGTAAAACCAGGAAGAACAGAGCCTGTTCTCCAGGAGCCTGTAGCGCAGGGACAGACAACACATGAATTTCTGCGAGCATCATGGGAAGGCAGCTGAACTCCAGGGAGTTTATCGCCGGGTGGCAGCTGGTAGTACGGCAAGGATTCAAATCCGGATTTTCGGACTCCAATGTCAGAAGGCTTCAGTTTTTCAAGGGCTGGTGATTCCATCACTCATAACCACTCTCAAACTGTGGAGGTGACGTCTGAGACATCCTGTGGCCTCCATATCCATTGCCCTGGGCTAACCTGGTGAGGCGCCTCTCTGAATTTGGACAGACCTGTCCTCAGACCAGACACAGTCCATCCCTGGACTCATAACCAGACAAGGCAGATGGTGATGGTTTGAGCTCCTACAAATGATAAACTTGAACAAAGTGGGGAGCTCAGGGGAGCCATGTTCCAATATCAATGGGCCGCTGAAGTGTGCATGAGGATTGACTTAGAAAATCACATATTGACATTATCTATGTGCTACTGCATTTTATTTATTTTGTTAATAATTCTCCAATTATACTTTAATCAGTTTTAGGGTCTGAGCTGCACTTGAAAGGGAGCAATGCCACATTTGAGCAGCTGGGTGGCACAATGGGTAGAGCACAAGCCTAGAATCAGAAAGACCTGAGTTCAAATCCAGCCTCAGACACTAGCTGCATGACCTTGGGCAGGTCACTTAACCCTGTTTGCTTCAGTTTTCTCATCTGTAAAATGAGTTGGAGAAGAACATGACAAACTGCTCCAGCATCTGTGCTGAGAAAATCCCAAACAGGGTCAGGAAGAGCCAGACAGTTCTGAAACAGCTAAATGACAACAATCAATGCAGCTTTTGGCACGGCTGACCCCTCTGGGCTTGGGTAACCATGCCACAGCCCTGCTGAATCTTCAGACTGAAAACAGCAGGATGGAGAGACAGTTCTGGGAGTCTTCTCTGTTCAGGCAGATCCCTTCCCACAATAACAATGATCAGAGCAAAGAAGAATTACACATTAGAGGGGCCGTCTGAAGCCTGGCAGCAAGCCAGAGGAGAGCTTGTCATTCCACCAGCGTCAAGCACCCACAGGGGTCAATGAGGAGGGACCGGACACCGGCCCACTCCTACCCATTTTCAAGTGTTTGCCAGATCTGCTCTCTTAGTCCTCCATGGTGGAGTCTGTGAGCAACAAACGTTCAGAAATCCTCCGTGGAGGAGAAGACAGGATTAGACTCTCCGCTCATACCAACACTGACAAATTAACTGCGAATCTGGCCGGCCACGGAAGGCATTCCCCCTACACATGCAATGTTGGCTTTGGGATTGCTCTTTTCTCTTCCTTAAAGGTATGTTTTAACGGTTTCACTATGTGTGAAGCAGGCTGCCAGATCGTGCTTATAGCTTCTAAACACAAGCAATTCACAAACGCAATGAAGCAGATAATAGGGCAGATGATGCTGAATTTGGAAGTCAGCATGAAACCTCCAGCTTCCCGCCCCAGGCTCCTGCCTCCCAGGTGGCCTCCTCCACCAATGCAGGGAGTGGCACTTAGTCCTGGACACCAGAAAACCATCCCCCGATCCTTTGTCCGAATCACATCCTGCAGCAGGTGAAGATGCAAAGCCTCTCATGCACCAGCTTCTCTTGTTCCGTAGCTAAGGAGTCCTCCTCAGCTTTCTGCCCCTCCCTGGTCACCCTGCCTTTTGAGCTTGGGTCACCCCATTAGAAGGCAAGATCTGTCTTTGCTTTGGCGTCCCTGCTGCTGGCACCGACCTTGGCACATAGGAAGCTCTTAGTAAATGATTTTCCATTCTTTCCTCCCTTGGGGAGGACCATAGGAAAGAATGGTGGTGCAGGTAGAAAGAAGGCAGAATTTGGAGTCACAGGGTGCAAGTTTGAATCCCCACCTCTTGCTGTTTGTCCTTCGTTTTCAAAGAGAGCCGATGACATCGTAAGAAGGGCCCAATAGGCAGAGTAGAATAGTCGGGCATTACTCATCCTAGGGGATAGCAGGTGCTGCAGCAGATGGAGTGCAGGACTTTGTGTCAGGAAGACCTGGGTTCAAATCCAGCACCAGAAATGACTGCCGCGTGGCTTTGGGTGAGTCACAGCTACCTCTCCCAGACTCGGCTCCCTCACCTATAAAATGGGGTGAACAAGAGCAGCCACGACCCAGGATCATCATGACCCTCAAGTGAGGTCGTATGTGTGAAGCCCTTTGTTGGGGGAGTCGCCGACGACTCGGGACGTAAGCTCATGAAAGTGGTGAATGCTCAGGCCCCGCATCTGTATCTGCTGCTGCACGATGGAGCAAAGCGAGCCGGCTTTTAGAGGCAGAAAGGCCGGGTTCGAGCTTTGGCCTCATGACTCTGGGCCCCTCTTGGCGCATCTCAGTGCTCTCTGCAAGCCTCTGAGGCAGGGCTGGGGAACCCTTGGCTTCGAGGCCACGTGTGGCCCTCTAGGTCCTCAAGGACAGCCCTTTGACTGAATCTGACAGAACAAATCCCCTGAAAGGATTCGGTCAAAGGGCCACACGTGTGGCCTCAAGGCCGTGGATTCCCTGCCCTGCTCTCTGGTTAGAAATTACAAAGAAGGTGTAGACCTGCATCGGTAGAAGGTGGTGAGAACAAACAGAAGCCTTGTTGGTGGGTCCTGGCTGAGTCTCTGAGACCCCATCTGGGCTTCTCTTGGCCAATGTGCCAGAGCGTGTGGTCATCCCCTTCTCCAGCTCATTCTACAGATGAAGAAACTGGGGCAAACAGGGTCACCCAGGTGGGAAGCATCAGAGGCTGGATTTGAATTCAGGTCCTCCTGACTTCAGACCCTGTGATTCTACCTTGCTGCCACACATAGGTGTCCATACACACACATGTCCACACATCTATAGACACACGTGCAGGCAGCTATCTACATACATGTCTCTATATGCACATAGCATGGGTGTGTGCACAGACATGTATGTAGATGTGTATGCATATGTGTATGACTGGATACAGATACAGAGTCAGCCGTCTCTGTCTATCTGTATGATGGACTGGAGAGAAGCCGCTAGTCTTATAAAAAGTGGGAATTCCACTGACTATTGATGGCAATGGGGGTGGCCATGAGACAGAGGGGAGGGGAGAGGCTGGTCCAGGCCTTGGGGAAAGCCAACAAGAGCAGTCAGGAGACGGATCATCTTGGGAGAGGAGCCACGAGGCCAGCATCCTGGGGCGCTCCTAATGTCAGTCTGTGTGAGGTCACAAGTTGGTCAGTGGTGGGTGTTGATCAGTCATGGAAGGAAGCTCTGCCTGCCTAGGAAGCCAGGGAGGCACCCTCCCTACCAGCCACCACATCCCAGCTCTTAGAACTACTGTTATCTTCAGGCTTCTGTGAAGATTTAATTTTAAAGGGGGTTGGGGGCAGAGAGCTGCCCCTTTAACCATATCTCCACGACTGGTCGGGCATTCTTTTGTTGTTTTTAATTAGCAGGGATGGACCGGACAGTGACTGTGGAACAGCACAGCACTGGCAGAACCAACAACTTCCCTTCGTAGTCATGATTTCTTTGAATCTGGACTGGCTGTTGGCTAGGGCATGGGATGCCTCTTGTTCGTGACGGCAGCCAGCCAGAGTGGGCAGATGATGCCATCTCCTCTGGGAAGGACAATGGCCACTGATTAGGAGGCACTCAGAGGGAGGGGCCCTGATGAATTGACCGTTTCCATCTAGACCTTTCTCTTTCTCACCTGTCTTGACTTACCCAGAAGTCCTAATACAACGTAGCACAGGATGGTCCCGATGAAGATGAAGCAGCACAGGACATCTGTACAGCTCCTAGGAACAAATGCAGGGCAGAAGGTGAGAGGGGAAGGTCTGTGGAGCAGCAGGAGGCTCAGTGCCCACCTCACACCCCAAAGCCTGTAGCCTGGCTACACCACAGGCTGAGGATGCTGGGTCCCTCACCTCCACCTCCCACCCTTCCTGGCTCCCTTCCAGACTCTGTTCAAGCAGCCAAGTTCATTTGATTGTAAGCTCCCCGAGGGCAGGCACTGCCATTGGCCTCTTTGTATGCTGAGCACTTAGCACAGTGGCCGGCACAAAGTAGGCACTCAATGAATGTTTGTTGATTGACCGAGTGAGGCTCAGGGTTCCATTGGACAGTACAAAGAAGAGCAGAACATCCCCAGAGGGAAGACAGCCCCTACAGAACAACACCTGGCACCTAAGAGCTGATAGTATGCGGGGAAGCCCCAAAGTCTTAGTGCAGGTCGGAACTTTAATGGCTGAAAACCACCCTAAGACTTTTGGGACTCCTTGTGAGCTGGCCCCTGAAGAGCTCTTTACAAACATTATCTCATCTAAGCCTCATACAACCCCAGGAGGTGGGTGCTAGTATAATCCTCGTGATATGGAAGCGGAGGGACAGGCTGGCTTCCAAGCACAGGAATCTGGATTCAAATTCAGTTTTCCTTGACTCCCGGCCCAGTGGTCCATCCACACTGCTTCGATAAAATAAAACTATGAGCATACATTCCTACATTAATGGGACCTGGACAGCTGTTGGGGCTTGGGGGAGCTCCGTGAAGACAGTGAACATCTGGTCTTTGTGTTGGTGTCTGCCGCTACATGATGAGTCAGAAAGACCTGGGCGTGAGGTCTGTGCCTGACGTCCATAGTGGCCCCATGACCCTGAGTCAGCTACTGAACATCTCGCTGCTCTCCTGAGTCTCTAAGGTTATAAATTGCAGAGAAGGTGTGGATCTGCATTGGTAGGAGTCCTGCTGTTCCCTGCACCAATGATTGCAAAGGTTCAGACACTGAGGATCTCCAGGGTCTGGCTCATAGTAAGTGTTTGGTCATAAGCATTTGTTGCATTGAGTTGAACTCCCAGTGGAAAATTCCAATTGAGTAATTCATGCACACACACATGCATGCACACTCACACACACGCCCACTTGCACACATGCACACTCACCAACACATGCACACTCACACACGTGCGCTCACTCATACGCACACGGTGTCCCAGAAATCTCTGTGCAGTGTTAAGCTAAGATTTTGGGGATGCCCTGCGTTTGTCCCATTATGTCTGCATGGTGATTTCAAGTCGGCGAAGTGCACCAAGGTCATGTACTGCTTAATGCTCTCCATCATCCTAGGAAGTAGGTTCTATGACTGTCTCTATTTTACTGATGAGGAAGTAGAGGCTCTGAGAGGACTAGCAGCTGATTTGGTCAGGACCACACAGCTAGCAAGGAGGAGAGACAGCTCCTTGCTGATCCCACCTTACCACACTGCCTCTCACAATTCTAAGCAACTGCAGTAGCTCAGCATGTATTCACAGGCTCAGAAGAGCTGAAGTTTAGCACTCCTGTGGCTCTGGTTGGAGCATCCCATTTCACAGATGAGGAGCCTAGTCCTAGATGAGTGAGCTGACTCACCCAGGGTCACACAAGTGGTCAGCAGCATCAGTCATGCTCAGAGGAGCTTCCCTGGAATCCCAATTTACATCAGCATTCATGGTTATTTCTGACAAAAATTCTGAGAACCTGGGAAGGAGGAAAGACACTTGACTGAGCATCTTCTCCACAAGCACCCTGAGGAGGAGGAAGGACACGTATTGTAAGTTCCATTTTACAGATGACAAAACTGGGGCTCAAAAAAGTTTTAGAAGTTTGTCCAAAGTCATGCAGGGCATAACTGGAGGCCCGAACTCACGCTTGAAGCTTTCTGTTTCTAAGGGCATGGCTCTTTCCCTTGCAAGAGGCGTTCTCTCTGTTTATTCCAAATATTGCCCCCTCCCAGACTCTCAGCTCCTTGAGAACAAGCAGCACTTCCTTTTTCCATTTTCTCTCCTGTTGCAATGCTCTTTGTACACAGCAAGTGCTTGATACATATTTGTGTAACAAATCAATGAATAGTGAATTAAAATAGAGTAAAACCAGAAAAACGTGGTGGTGCGCTGGAAAGTGTGCCCACTTGAGAAGAGATCCGAGGCTCAAATCCCCCATGATGCTTCCTTCCCTGGGTGGCCTTGAGGAAGTCAACTTCCTTGAACCTCAGTCTTCATAGCAAAGGAATAAAGGAGTTGGATGAAACAGATGCTGAGCTCTGACATTTCCACAACTAGAATCTTATGAAGTAGCTTCAGACTTATTTGAAATTGTATTTTGAAGTGCTTCTCTCCCCTTAGTTCCCTGTAATAACCTTTTCTTTCTGGTACTCAGAGGCTTAACAAAGATGAAGTGACAAGGACGTTGCCTTTGGTTAAGGACCACCCTGGTGCTCTGCTTTTTATAATACAAACAAACAAGCTTATCACCAAGGTAGCAAGAATAACGAATTAAAATAGGAAGTTGGTACACACTTTTATACTGGTTACTTGATTGACACTTCAGCAAATTCTACTTGACTGTTTTTTCCCCTTCCTTTTAAAAAACATTGTATAAGGCATAGGTTTCCGTGTTGAAAAGGGAAGGGGGATATACTTGAAAATGTAAGTGATATAAAAATATACTAATTAAAACCAAAAACTAAAAATCAAAGTATGGGAGGCAGTTGATGGGCAGAAAGGGGATGCATTGGATAGACTCGAAACTAGTAAGATTTGTGTTTGAATCCTGCTTCAGATACTCTCAAGCTGTATGACTCTGGGCAAGTCACTTAAGTATTCTTTAATTTGCCCATCTGGAAAATGGGAATTAAAATATCATCTACCTGCCAGAGTTATTATAAGGGGTAAATCAAACAGAGTGTATGAAGCATTATAGAAATGCCAGTGATGATGCTGATGCTGATGATGCTGATGCTGATGCTGCTGCTGATGCTGCTGCTGCTGCTGATGATGATGATGATAATGATGATGATGATGCTGATGATGCTGCTGCTGCTGATGATGATGATGCTGATGATGATGATGATAATGATGATAATGATGATGCTGCTGCTGCTGCTGCTGCTGCTGATGATGATGACAATGGTACTGTTGGTGATGCTATGGTCCTTCCCTCTTCTGGTTACACCCTGTGTAATTGTTTCTTTAGCTCTCCTTGTCCTCCTCCCAGCCCCTTGTATCACACGAGGTGCCAAAATGACTACTTACAGCTCTGATGGTCCTACTAAGCGAGGGGTCACTTAAAGAGAAGTAATAAGTCCCTCTGAAAATGTCATTGGAAATACGTGAAAACAAAAACCCCTCAGGGGATCAGGAAAGAGGACTTGGATGATTGCACCTCAAAAAGAGTTCATTTTTTTGTGCCTTTCAAAGAAAGGTCAGGGGACATCAAGGTTCCCAAGGTTGAGGGAAGGGCTGAGGGCCATGCCCCAAGCCCTAGGGACTCAGCCTAGAGTGCATATGACTGCATAATATTGGAGATACTGGCATAGGACTGCACCGTGGGCGTGCCCACATCAGAGAAGGTGCTGTGCTCTAGGAGCAAAGCAGAAGTGTAGCTTGAAAAAAACATGAGATGCCCAGATGGAGAGCTGTGTCCACTCCAAATGTTCACATGGACTATTTGTGCCAAACCTGTGGTAGAACCTTCTGAGCTCACATTGGTCTGATCAGCCACAGCTGGACACACTGGACCTTGACCCCAACATACTGATGTCACCTTCATCCTCTTCCAGAACAAGGACAACAACCAAGCAACTATGTCTGAGGAGTGTGTTGTTGGATCAGAGAGTATGTGGACGTAGGGTGTGAGAATACTGAAGAGGAAGGAAGGGTTGCTCAGGTGAAGGGATCTGCAAGGGTGAAAAGCCTGGAGGATCTCGGTGGATAAATAAGTGCAGAGAATCAGGAGAAAAGCCCAGAGAAGAATTAAGGGCACATCCCTAGTGTTCAGACCATTGCCTGTCCCCCCTTCCCTTATTCTATCCCTCCTCTTTCTGCCTCCATTCATTCTCACTCTTGCTCTCTCTTCCTTTTCTGTGTTTTTCCCTTTTCCTTTTTCTTCCTCCATTACAAAAATCAATTGGTCTAACATCAAACATAAAAAGCACTAGTGGGGTAGTGACTGATAGGAAAGTCCCAAGGACTGCTTTCATCTGAATTACATTAAACACAAAGATGAAAAATATTAAAAAAATTATCAGGAAAAGGAAATAATCTCTCCTTTGGCACCTTGGCTCAGCACACACCAAGAGGCCAAGCTGACTTGGGTGTAGTGAGAACAGCAGCTGTTTCACGCATGTGCGTGTGCGTGTGCGCACACACACACACACACACACACACACACACACCTTATTCAAGATGAAGTTCTCATCCTGTCAATGAAGTTGTTATATGGATATAGCATCTAATAATAAATGAAATGGTTTCAGATAAAGAGACTTAGCAAGAGAAAAGTGCAGTTCTCTAATTATAAATTGTTAAGTTGTCAAACCCCTTCATGTAATCAGAGCAATCAGGACGACAAAGAAAGCACAGCGATCTGAAGCACAATGCCAGCCTGCCAGCCCCTCCCATCAGGTATATTTATAACATCGGTTTGTGTGCAATGGGATTAATGAATAAGCTGGAGAGCGAGGGAGGCACTCACCAGTTTTCAAAGGACACATCCACTGGAGAGTGACAGTTGTCAAAAATTAACCCACCCTCTTCTGTCCTATAACTGATAACAAGACACCAGTTCAATAGCCAATAAATTGGGGGAGGGGGAGCTGCCCTAGGATGGTTATTCCTCTCCGTGCCAAACTCTGAACCACAGGAAATAACCACTAACCACTAGACAACACTATCCTTTCTTCAGGCTACAAGATGTCCTCTCTGTATGATTCACCCTTTTATTCTTGGGTGGTTTGGGTCATAGGAGTGAGTTAAGGTGCAGGCAGGGCTGTTTTCAAGTCTTTTGCTGTTCAGATACAAAGCTTTGGATAAAAGAGTAGACCACATCCTGTGGTAACATGGGCTATTTTTTAATCGTCAAAGAGTAGTGATGAACACCCTGAAAAGGTGACTGGAGAATCCGAGAGCCTCTGAAAGTTGGATGAGTTTCCTCGGGGAAAGAAGAGCATTTGTCCCTTTCTCCTTGTGGGGATTTTGCTTTGGTTTGCTGCCTTAGGAAGGATTACAGATCTAGACCATCACTGTCACTGTGCCTGGCGTATAGTAGATACTTTAAAATGTTGATCAACTAACTAGGACCAGAAGAGGTCATCTACCTCTCTCGCCAACATGACCCCTCCCCCAAAAGGGGTCAGTCAATCCCTCTTCCTCACTCTACAGCAAAGGAAACTGAGCCTCAGAGAAATTGACTAGTCCAAGGCTACACAGGTAGTGTCAGAAGCAAGATTCTAATCCAGATCCTTCCCCCCCCACCCCAGTCAATGTGATTTCTGGTGCCCCTTTCCACCTTTCTATTCAGTCCTTGTGGCATTTGCCAAGAAACAGCCACTTTAAGCCCCTTTCTTTGCCAGGTCCTTCCTTTCTCTTTCTCCTAAAAATCAGTCACTTTTACCTCCATCGCACAGATTAAACCTAAGTTGAGAAGTCAGCAGAAGGTTGAGGCCCTTTCAGCTCAGCCAAGCCCATGAGAGCGAGGTTCAGTAGCCCTAGGATGGCTGCTGTACCTGCTCAGGTTTCTTCTGCCTCCTGGCATCCTCCCTTCCTCCTAGAAGGGCAATGAACTGTGGGTGTACGCAGAGTTGTTAAAAATGAAGTGAATTGGAAGGAGGATGGTCCTACCATTTCTTTGAGAATTTCGTGATGCACCTTTGTCCTAACAGGGACTTGTCGCTTGAGGGAGAGCCAATCCTACCACCCTTGTTCAGACCAGGCTTGGTTTGGTGTGGACTTGTGTCCTGTTTTATCGCTACTGGGCCAAGGGACAGGGATTCACTATACTGAGAATGGGCAGGTTATAGGGGCTGAGTCACAGGAATGATCTAGGCATTGACTGGATCTTAGATGCAAAGCTGTAAGAATAAAGAGGGATCATCGAGTCCCAGCACTTTGTATCATGGCTGAGGAAACAGTACCAAAAGAGGTTAAGTGCCTTTCCTGAAGTCACACATGGCAAGATGGAAAAGGAAGAAGGAAGAAAGGGAGGGAAGGGAAGAGGGGAAGTGAGAGGAAGGGAGGGAGGGAAGGAGGGAGGGAAGGGAGGAAAGGAGGAAGGAAGGGAAGAAGGAAGGGAAGAAGGAAGGAAGGGAGGAAGGAAGGGAGGAAGGAAGGGAGGAAGGAAGGAAGGAAGGGAGGAAGGAAGGAAGGAAGGAAGGAAGGAAGGAAGGAAGGAAGGAAGGAAGGAAGGAAGGAAGGAAGGAAAGAAGGAAGGATAAGAGGCGTGCTAAGCTGCTGTATTGGTAGCCTAAGATAGTAATACTGTGTGGGTGTCAGGAGGCCTGGGGTCCAGTGTGCACTGGAAAGCATACTGAACTTAAAAGGAAAGGATGTGAATGAATCCCCAGATGTGTTCTGAGCACTGGAACCACGGGATCTTCCTCCTTGTCTACAGAGCAGGGCCTGGGCTGGACAGCCTTCTGGTTCCTTGCAGGTCTCAGCCTCTCATCCTGTGAACCCTGTAATCTGTCTCTGCTTCTAAGCCAGGTGCTGATCTCAGAAGAGTCACTTCACCTCCTGGGCCTTGGGCTCCCCATCTGTTAAACAGGAGTGTTGCATTGGATGGTCTCCAAATCTCTTCCAGGTCTATGAGTTTGTGCTTCAAATGCATCATAGACATGGGCATTCTAGTCCAGCACATGAATTTTCCAGAGGCACAAGTCATCATCAGGCTGACCATTCCCCTTGAAAAGCTGCAGTCCCATCAGGATAAGTCACCAGTAACACCACAACCTTCTGCTCTGAAACAACAAGGGAGCTTCCTTTGCTCTGGGCCCATCCCAGCCCACTATGCTGGGGCCATGGCCCACGGCTGTCCTTCTGATGCTTCCTCAGGTGGCATCTTTCCAGCCTCAGTCAGCCATGGACAAATGCCCTGATTCCTTGCTTCGTAAAGGTGAAGGTCCACTCAGAAATCCTACCAGTCTCCTCTAAGAGTCTTCATCTTGACTATTGAAGCCAGCTTGAAAGCCGCCAATGCCATTGCTCTAGCAGAACATCAGTTTGCTCCAAATGAGCCTGTCTAGGGACCATCTGTTGCCAACAATTCCACTGGCTGGCCAGCCCCCACTATAGAGTTCCTGGCCAGATCCATTGGGTGGCAGCATTTCCGACCTGAACCCTGGAACCATCACTGCTGTGATTTCAGCTGGGGGAAGTCAGGAAGCACCTGTTACCTCTGGAATGCTACCACCAAAATCTGCTCAATGGGAAAATGGATGCTTCCTTCTTCAAATGAAGGATTCCTCGAAGGAGTCTTTAAAGATCCATTCTGAAATCCTTGGTCACTTCTGCTGGATTTCATTGGTTATCTGGCTTACACCATTTCTGCCCACTGGTGGGGTGAGATTAGAAATTAGCTCCTTAAGGAGAGCACTTAGCACAGTTCCTGGAACATGGATGACTAGTTGATTGAGATAAAGGTCTTTTAAGATTCTTTGAAATACCAGCCAGATAATCTTATGCAATCTTCAGGTGTGTCATGATAAGCTAATTTCCAGGAATGAGAAGATGAAATTCTTCCTGTTCTCTCTGCTCAGACTCCATTTGAGCATTATATCCATTTCTTGGCATCACAGTTTATAAGAGAGTGTCACTCTGGACACTGGAGAGTGTCCCAAAGAGGGCAAGTGGAATGGTCAAAGAGACTTGAGGTTGTGCTATCTAAAAATCAGCCAAAGGCACTGAGGCTACTTGGCTGAGGACAGAAGACTCAGGGGCTCCAGGAGCCACTGAAACCTGTCCTCTGGAATATGCATTCGATTGGCTGGGTTTTGCCTCAAAGGGCAGAGGCTACAATGTGGCCAATTCAGATAATGTCAGAAGACCTTCCTCCTGATTAGACCACCTCACTGTGGGCTCCTCAGGAACCAGGGGCTTCCCCAGTATGGAACTAGTGATTAAAGACAACACTGACACATATGCCCTGTGTTCTTCCCAATGACCCACAATCAGCCTAAAGCTATGCAGGGCAAAGGTAGGAAGTTAAAGGACTTCCTGGCATCCTGGAAACAGAGACTACTGGGAAGACCACATTTAAAGTGATTAACAGATATCTATGCAATGCCAGTCTCAATATATACTTCAAGAGCTGGGAAATGGTCTGTGACTCATTTAGAAAGTATTCTAACCAAAAAAAAAAACCTAACCTGTATCATCCTAATGAAACACAGGGCTTATCACCCTAATGGAGCAATGAAAAAATTAATTTGTCGTTGTTCATTTGTGCCCGACTCTTTGTGACCCTGTGGACTGTACTGTCCATGGGGTCTTCTTGGCAAAGGTGCTTGAGTGGTTTGTCATTCCCTCCTCCAGCTCAGTTTATAGGTGAGGAATCTAAGGCAAACAGAATTAAATGACTTGTCTTAGTAAGCTGCCTTAATGAGCTCTGAGAGGCTTCCAAAGCTTTTCTTGGGAATTCAACATATATTATCCTACTGGATCTTCACAAAAATCCTGGGAAGGAGGTTCTGTAGTATCCCTATTTCACAGGTGATGAAATTGAGGCTAGATTTTAACTCAGATCTTCCTGACTACAAGCCTGGCACTCTGCCCTCTGCACCACCTAGCAGCATATCTAGGCACCACTACCGTTCCCCAGGATAGAAAATAGAAAAGACAAGAAGATTAAAATGATAACTTACATTTACCTGACAATTTAAGGTTCGCAGAGTGCTTTACCTGCCATCTGGCCCTCATAACCGCCATGAGAGGCAGATCTTACAAGTGAGGAAACTGAGTCTCAAAGAGCCACCCTCCCCCTACTCTCTGGTGTGTTTGGCTTTCTCTCCTGATTATATTTGGATTTCATCGCATCAGAAAGCCCTAGATCATAGAGGCATAGACTTGGAGCTGCAATGTCGTTCTGTCTGGCTCCTTTACTTGGCAGGTGAGAAAACAGGGGCCCAGAGAGGTTGAATTACTTACCCAATGTCACAAAGTCAACGTGGAGGCAGAATATGAACCAAAGTCTCCCTGACTACAGGCCCAGGATTCTATTAACAGAAGTTTATCCAGGCAGAAGAGGGCCTAGCCTGTGCTCCAAGAGCACAGGGAATGTGGGAAGAGAGGAGTGTGCGTCACCAGGTCAGCAAGAGCTTTGCCCTGGACACACCTTCGATCCTTTTGGGCTTGTGTGGCTGGGAGAGAAGGGAGCCATTGCTAATCGGACGCCTAGCTGTAGTGGGTTACATATTATATATTACTATCACATAGCTCTTACAACCTAGCAGAAGGCTGGCTCTTGTTAGGTCATCATGACCTCCACAAGGCTGGGACATTTCACTTATCCTCATATTTCCCCAGCACTCAGAGTATGGTAGATGCTTAATAAATACTAGATGGTGCCGATAAATATGAAGAAACTTAACCTCTCTCCCATTCCCGAGTCCTGGAAATACAACTTCAATATCTAAAAGCCCAGTAAGGACATGACAGCTACAAATTAAAGCAACGCATGATACATTTGGCTTTCCCTTTGTGCCGTTACAATTTTTAATGTTTAAAATTAGATGCCACGCTATTAGGCATGCACCACAGGAAAGAATAATTATCTCTGATAGCATTCTTGTTTGACTGTCTTTAGTAAAAAAAAAAATACAACTCACAACTTAGAAACAGATAAATGTCACTAAAGAGGGGAAATGTGTACTGGACTATTGTTCTTCTTGCTTAGAAACTTAACCATCAAGACGACAAAAGATGGGAATAGTGAATGTTGGAGGAGTTGTGAAAGGAGGGCACACCAACACATTGTTGGTGGAGCTGTGAACTGATACACAACCATTCTGGGGAGCAATCTGGAACTATGTGATGAATCAACAAAAACACCCATTCACTCGACTCCACTTGGTCATCTCCAGCCATCCTGATGAATGTCAAGTCACTGGACCCAGACAGCTCTGGAGGAGAAAGTGAGGCTGGTGACCTTGTATGACCCTGCCTCCCTCAAATCAAAGCCAACTGCAAGTACGGCATCACTTCCCTGATGCCCTGGTCCTCTTCAAAGACAAAGGACAAACCCAACCAAAGTAGGAGAAACAAAGCACCTGCCCATCCATTGGACAACGGCTAGACAAGTTGTGGTAAATGAATCGGAGAAGCACGAGAATTAAGCAGAACCAGAAAATAGTATATGCTGCCTCTACAATATAAATGTAGAGAATAAAAACAGGAAGGCTGCCCAAGCTTCTGAATATCAGGAAATCGTAAGGACTGAGCTTGGCCCAAAGGCGAGGCGTAGGAAGCCAGCCCCCAAGCCCTCTCCACCTCGATACATCTGGAATATTCCATCTATTAGATTTTTTTAAATTTATGGAGGTTAATTTGGTGGAGCCTTTATTCCTCTTTTTAGAAATTATTTATTATAAGGGGTGACTTTCTGGTGGGGGACAGGGAGAGATACAGCAGAAAGCATGAGTGACGAAAGCACACTACAATACAATTTGATGTTATTTTTTCTAATTATGCAAGTGAGAGCTGGCGGGGGGGGGGGGGGGGGGGGGGATAGATTAGCATCCTTAATTGCCCATAGTAAGCTTTTAAAAAGATTCCTCCCGACTACCCGTGTGCCTCACGGAGTCCCAGACTTGAAGGAGTCAGTGTGGTGTGATCTACCATCAGACTGCTGCCTCTGCCATCGTCCAGCCAGGGGACCAAGGACGAGTGTTTGAACCTCTTCTTCCTCACCTGCGAAATGCAGGTGATAGAAAGGACTGTCTCACACACAGAGGACTGTCAAGGTGCTTTGCAAGCCTTACAATGCCATACACACACACACACACACACACACACACACACACACACACACACACAGTTATGATTATCCCAGAGCCACCAGCCTCCACTCTGAGAAAAACCTCATTCTCCAAGCCTCCTATTGCACTCTGAGGAGATCAAGAAGGGCTTTTAGAGCAACAAAGGCAAGCCTTGATAAATGTTTAACAACAGGCTATTGGGAAGAGGTGCTTTTAAGTTTGTTTACTCTACGTTTATTTGCTCTTTCTAAGGTCTAGAAAAACCAACCAAACAATAACTCAAGCCCTGATTTGCAGGCATTTGCAGGCCAGTTTCTGAGGGTGTAGATGCTCACACTCTTAACACTCTAAGTCTAACAAGCCTGAGAGCTGGCCCCAGCACACACCTGCTATGAGATTGACCGGGCAAAGCTCTTCACCGGCTTTAGCTCTCCACAAAACTGATGCCTGCTGTGATGATTGTTCATAAGGCAAAGACTTGTGATTCCTCCTTGGAGAACACTCGCCTTTTCAACCTTCCCTAATCAAATGTTTATGCTCATTTGAATTTGTGATTTCTTTTTACTAGAGGCCATTTCCTTTTATGTCCCTGCCTATTAATGAGGAAATCCCTGCTGTTTGTTCTCTTAGGGGTGATACCATGTGCTCAACGGGCAACAGTGTGCTTTGGTTCTCAAACTGACCACTGGTCCCTGGACACTGACTGTGGACCAGGACAATCCAACAAGAATAAAGCTCATCTCTGCTCCCCTTTGCAACAATGTCCTAATCAACAGAAATTTAGACTCAGGGTCAGTGGTCCCAGTACTCAGATGGGTGAGATTTTTGCATTGTCTTGCCTGGAAATGGCCTACTGACACTTCCTACAGGTTCCTGGTTATGGCCCTAGGAGACTACCTTCCCAGTCCCTTTAAAGAGCTATCTTCCCTCATTAGAAAGGAAGCTCCTAGAAGGTAGGGATTGTCTGGATTGCTTTTTTATTTGCATACCCAGTGTTTAGTGGGCATGTGTCTAATAAATTCTCTCTCTCTCTCTCTCTCTCTCTCTCTCTCTCTCTCTCTCTCTCTCTCTCTCTTTCTCTCTCTCTCTTTCTTTCTCCCCCTTCCCCCCACTGCCTCTCTCAAATTCCATTAAATTGGGTAGCCCTCAAACAAAATGACTGTGGCCTTAATTCATTTGTGTCATTCTATGAAGTAATCTGGGTTTTGAAACCAAAATAGTAACAAGAAAAAATAGGAATCAATAATGATTCATAAGCTCCTACTGTGTGCCAGCCATAGGCACTGACTGGCATTACAAAGACATAAAACTTTCAATCAGCCCCTAGGCCACGGGGCAGCACCAAATCCTTTGTTCCTAGTGGAGATCAGGAGATTGGTCATGAATGGATGCACATCTCCAACTAATGGGCAGCCCAACAGTACAGAGTCTGACCGTGCCAAACCAACACGCTCAACTTGTCTGAGTTGACCATTCTTTCTGCTCCTATTATTTCCAAAAACATTTCAGATCAAATCATCATCAACAAAAGGTTCTGTCTCCTTCTATTGTATCAGATGCATGCTCTTTCTCTGCCATTAAACCTTGATGGACAGGTGGCAAAATTTCACTAGATTTTGGAAGAGAATTGTGAGATTTATAACCAGTTCAATGAGGATGAGGGACATCCTGCACCTTGTCCATTGGAAATCATCCTTTTGACATGAATATCTCCAAGACGGTTTTCTGGAAATGGTGAAAATGCTGCTTCCCTCTGTCTTTACATGTATAAAATAAATGCACTCTGTGATCAAGTGAAAAACTAAAAATATTTGGCTGGAGACATGGTCTTTCCAAATCCTAAAGTCGGGAGACTGAGTTTACTTCCTAGTTGGTCTTCACGTTCCATATTTGATTTCCCACCTCCATATCTCTACATAAATGGTCTCTTCCTTTCTGGAAGGCAATCCCACCACAGAGTCTCCTGTGTTCCTCAAGGCTCAGCTCAGATAATATCTACTGCTTGAAGCATTTCCTGACCCACTCTCCTTTTGGTGTCTTAAATGTTCTGTCCCTTTTGGAATTAATTTACATCAACCTGTGTAAGGATGGAGGCCATCGAGGTGGTTCGCTTCTTAAAATAAGAGAAATATGTTACTTCCTAATTACCCTTAAAAGGATGATGCAATAAATCAACCAGAAATACAAAACAGATGTGAATATCACCTGAGCATCAACCCCAATTCATCAAAAGGTATTTCAACTTGATGAAACCGGCTGCCTTGAAGGAGATTTGTTCTGTGAAGTTTGGATTCAGTCAAAGGGCTGTCCTTGAGGACCGCAAGAGGCCTCCAGGCCATAGGCTCCCCACCCCTGACTAAGAGACCTGACCATAATCTGGTGGGTCTTGTTTAAAACAACAAACCAGTTCACAACACAGGGTTCCTAGCACCTTAGAGTAGAAGCCTTACACCTAGCCTGGGAGAGAGACTCTCCTGGAGGAGGAGAGCCCTGGCCTCTTCCTCAGCCTTGGTTTCCTCACCCCAGTCTTAGCTGGAGGACTGACCTTCTGAGGTAAAGGAGAGGCAGATTTTCTCATCAGTGTCCTCTGAACAGCCACAACTATTATAGTATCTGCATCAGGAGCCTAGAAAAGACCAAACAGGATGCAGAAAGGGGTCTGTAAGAAAGAAGTCGCCAGAAAAGGTGCCCCAGACAGAAAGGCCTCCAGAAAAAGGGGCTTTGGAAGTTCCCCAAGCCCATCTTCCCCTGTGACTCCATGTATACTGCTGGACTTGTAGGGAGATTCTCTACTCTCACAGTAAATGCTCCTCTCTAAAATCTGATCACCTCATTCGCTGATTGCTATCAGCCAGTACTCATGGCAGGAAATGCACTGGTGGGGGCTGGAAAGTTAAAGCTCTAAAAATCCTCCCCAAGGCCAGTCCCTAGGACCCTGAAGGGCTGAGCTACAGCCAGAGAGGAAGCCCAGAGTCTGGCCTACTCAGTACTACCTCATCAATGGTGTCTGAGTCAAACAGAAATATTTTATTTCCCAATTACATTTAAATCTGCTTAAGGGCAAAGGAGTGCCACAGCCTCCAAGAGGGAAGATATTATTGGGCTTTTGCCCCTGTATCCCCAGCACCTAAATCACTGCCTCACATATAATGGGTGCTTCATGTGCATCTGTCACATCGAACAACTTCTGGCCCAGGCCCTACCCCCCACCCCTAGTCATTTCCCTTCTGAGCCTGAATTTCCACATGTATATCTCGACAAGGCTTTGGCCAATGAGCTCCGACATTCCCTCATTCTCTTGTTTTTCTCCATGAAGGTTTGCCAATATACCTCTCTTATGATCTACAGTCCTGGCTACTCTAGAAGCAGAAATCTCTTCTAAGTCAATAATTCTAGGACTGCACCAAAATGTGTGGGGTCTTTATGATGGAGCTAAAGATTTGCCAAACATCTACTCATTAGAGTGTGTTAAGCATCCAATGAAACTTTGAAGATGAGCTCCAAGGCCGAAAGTGCAAGCAAAGAGACTTAAATGATGTATCCTCCTTTCGGGAGCTGAAGTGTCCCCCTGCATTTGCAGCTCCCAGAGGTGAGGGGGCCGTGTACTGAAGGCAGTCACTGTGAGACAGCTGTCACGGGCCTGCACTCTATATTCAATTCCATACTAATCACACCAGCAAGAACAAAATGAATTAGGTCAAAGGAATCCTGTTTTTTCTCTGTGACTGCCACTCTTAAATATTAAACATTTTAGACGATTAACATAGAAAGACTGGATATTGTAGAAACCTTGGCAAAATCTGAGGGAGCTAAATGAAGATTCATTCCTGGGTAAAGGCTGCTACCAAGCTGATACCAATTCCCACAAAACAGGGAGTTAGTCACTAGATCTTAGCTCCAGGTAATTACATACTTCACATTCAGATGGTTAAATAATTCTTGACATTCCTGTTCAGTGGAAAGGTGTTTGCAATTGAAATCCAGAGACATTAAACCCCTACTGCTGCCATTATCCTAGCCATACATTAAACACAAAATTTCCCGGTCTAAAGCTGTAGCGTGCTTTCAGCGTTTGACATAAAATTTATCGCAAAATATAGCAGCAAGTCTCTTTCATTACAGCATAAGACACCCAGAAAAGCATATGAATAGTAAATCTGGGAGTCATTAGGCTGTTCTTCAGTTTATCCTTACCGAGAAATGGCCCCATTTGTCTTACAAGCAAAGCCATGGATATTCCAAGGGCTTCCTCCTCCACCCTGCTCAGGTCTGACATCTGGTGAGCTTTGTTCATTTAGCTCCATCCCCGTCTTCCAGAGTTTCCCCCATGCCTCCCTCATCCCCATGATATTAGAATGACTTTCTAACAGCACCGTAGAGGAGTAGAAAGGCTATAATTTTCTTTAGAGAACCTGGATTCAAATTCTACTCTGATACCTATTCCACGTGACCTTCAGCAAGTCAAACCACTTCCTTGTGCCTCAGTTTCCTTATCTGTAAAATAAAGAAGTTGGCCTAGGTGGCCTTGAAGGTCCTTGCAAGACTAAATCTGTCATCCTCAGAGCCTCTCAGAGCCTCTCTTCTCTTAACTGTAAAATGAGCTTTGGGACTAAATATCCTCTAATAAGGTCACTTATTCAATAAATATGTATTAAGCACCCACTATGGGCCAGGCACTGGGCTAAGCACTGGAGACACAAATAAGAAAAAGTAAGGCAGTGCCTGCCCTCAGGAAGCTTGTGATCCAATGGGGGACACAACCCAAGAGGGAGCTAAAAGGAAGGGTTGAGAAAGAGGCACTCCCAGAGGCAGGCTATGATGATGGCAGGGTAGGAAGAGTTTTTATTCCTCCCTCCAGAGCTGGAGAGGCTGAGGGTGTAGATGAGGTGTGAGTGCCAGAGCTGGCCACCTCAGAGATGAGATTCGGTGGTTACACTTCACTGGGCTGTGATCACACCCATCCAGGTACTTCTTCCTTCAGCAAGGCAGAGGGTAACCTCTCCTGCCTGCCCCTCCTAGTCAACTCCTTTATGTGGGTCCTGCCCATGGAGAGAAATGACCTTTTCATACATCTCTTCACATTGCATGGACTTCCAAAGTCCTTGCTACCAAGGGACCTTATATTCTATTGAGAAGAACAATAGATACATATATGAATGAGTGTGAGTGGTCAGTCATTGAGTAATTGGATTTGTCTCCAATCCAGTTTAAAAAACCACAGCAATGGGTGGGTTAGGAAGCATTAGAGTGTTAAGCTGGGGAGTGTGATGTTTAAAAATTTTGAGAGAGAGTTTTGGGGTAATTTAATCATGTTATTAGGAAGGTCAGAAGGTTATTAATAAAAGGGTGGTCATTTGGCCGTGTCTCTTAGACCAAAGACAATCATGCCAAACACTTCATATACCCTTCAAAGAGTAGGTATTCTTGAGGGGTGGCAATTAATTCTGATTGGGCAACATAATGGAAGGTGAGCTATATCAAAATGAAGTCTTGAGAATGATATCTTGTTACCCTGGGACAGAGAAACTATCTCTATACCAAACCACCCACAGCTTTGGGTTATCTATTCAAAGAATGTATTACCACCACCACCACACCACCACTACCACTACCACCACACCCAAACCTTAGCAGAACACAATAGCTTCCACCAGGGTAGGGTTGTAACAGCAACCACAGGCACTCCCAGGATAGCTGCTAGCACAGGTTCTTAGATCTGATTTACTAGGAAAGATAGCTATTCAAAGGGTCAACAATCTTTTTTAATTATGTTCTCTAGTTCAGGTGAAAAGTCAACACCCTGAAACTCAGAGAAAATCCAAACAAAGAAAATATAAGAAGAGAACTAAAGACCAATAGACAGGGCTCTGACTGTGTGAAAAATTAGCACATATGAACAGACAGATCCAACTGTCTGACCAAGGCAATACACATATAGTTACCTAATAGAGAAGCACCAACATCTGGGGTTTTCAAAGTCAGGGGGCTCCTTAACAGCTACCCAGAGTCTCATCTGGCCAAATGACAAGGAAAACTCTCCCAATGCCTCACCTCAGAATATATATACCCTTCTTCAGAACCAGAGGATAATATCACAACCCTCATGACCCACTGCCAAATTACAAAGTAACAAAAGGTGTGGGTCTTCTTGGAAAAGTAAGCCTTCCCTAATCAGGCTTCTCTTGTTGGACTCCACCTGAGACCTATTAATGGGAGGGGAAGATCTTAAATCTCATTAACATTACTTGGGTCTTGAATAAGAAAGTTAGAAGATGAAGAGGGAGTGCATTCCATGCATTGTGGATGGTCAATTCAAAGGCAGAGAGATAGGAGATGGAGTGTATGTGTGAGGAGTAAAAGGAGTTTGTATAAAAAGAACATCCAGTGACAAGGGGAATCATATAATGAGCATGAAAAGACAGGGTCAGGGCAGGCTGAAAAGGTCTTTAAAAGCCTTAGAAGCAAATGAGAACTCTTGGAGTTTTCTGAGTAGAGGAGTGACATTCTAGATCTATGCTTGAGAAAACTTACTTTAACTTTAGGGAAGGTGGATTGGATTGATGAAGAAGGATGGAGAGTTGAGCAGGACATTTGTAGTAAAAGAATGAAAGTAAAGATGTGAGTCCCACCTATGGATAGTGGTTTTGGCAGGGAGAGAAAGAACTAGCCTGACAAAATAGAAAGTTAGAGTTTTGGGAAAGTAGGATTTGTCAGGGAGGGTCAAATTATGCTGGGTTTTAGTTGCCAAACTTGAGGATTTGAACTTGATTTAATAGCTCCTCATTGTAGGTTCCTGAGTAGGAATGTGATATTATTGAAAATAGTAAAGTAAAATCACCCTGGAAATAGCACGTAGGACTTGTTGGGAGGTCATGGAAAAGGAAATATGGCAGAGAAATAAATTAGAAAGTCAATGAAATAAATAATGCAGAAATGAAATGATGAGGTTCAGGCTTAGGGATCTGACCACATACATGTGAATAATTTATTTCCCTATTCAGAAATCTTTAGTAGCTCCCTATGACATCTGACATAAAATATATGCCCCAGCCTAGCACTCAAAGACCTCCCACCTACCTTTCCAGATTTATCTCATATTACTCTCCCCTCTGCAGATGAGATTACGGAAACCACTGTCAGTGATATATAGAAGAGAAATCACAGAAAATGAGAGACATATCACAAAATTAGAAAATGGCAAATGCCCTGATTTCCAAAATAACAACAACAACAACAACAATAATAATAAATAATAATAATAATAATGGAAGAGAATAGTGTCTGCAAACTATAATTAATTGAGATTGACTGTAGGTCTATGAAAAACTCTAGAAATGATTGTTAAAGAGATGGTGGATGAACATCTAGAAAGGAAAACAATTATTCCTAAAAGAAAGCACGGTGGCTTCCAGAACAGGTCATGCCAGACTAACCTCATTTCTTTTCTTGGATGGTATTACTAAACTAGTAAATGACATACTATAGATATAGCTTACCTAGATTTTAATATAACTTTTAATCCATCATTTTGTATTAATCTTGTGAAGATGATGGAAAGATAAAGAGACAAGAGATAAAATAATTCAGTTAGATGGATTCACAGCTGATTCACAACTGATTGGATGACTAGACTCAAAGAGTAGCCATTAAGAGTTCAATGTAAATATGGCAGAAAGTTTCCAGTAGAACACTCCAGGGAATATTTGGACCCATGCTGTTTAATAATTTTAACAGTACCAATACTTCCATGCTCTGCCCTAGTCAGACCAGCTATTGTATAATGGAATCACTTCCAGGCACCATGGTTTAGAAAGGACATTAACAAACTCAAACAGTTGCGTAAATGGATGGCCAGGAGAGTGAGGGGAGCATAGATCTTTATCCTAAGGAAATCAGTTAATTGAAGGGATTAGGGAAGATTAATCTGGAGAAAAAAAGACAGAGAGGAAATATTTGAAAGTCACTTGAAGGGTGGCTGAGGGGAAAAAACAGGCCCTTTTTGCATAACCCCAGAGGGCAGAACCAGGAGGAACGGGACTGTGAGGAGAAGTTGCAGAGAGGCAGATTTAGGCAGGAGAGAAAGAAAAACTTTCCCATGATGAGAGCTGCTCCAAAAAGGAAATGAGATTCCCCTCACCATCAATCTTCACCTAAAGGCTTTATCACTGGTCTGAGAATATTGTCAAAAGGACTCTTGTTTGCATAATTGTTGGGTTAGGTCCTTTGCAATTCTGAAATTCTGTCTAATTTGGTGACATGTATTCAGTGCTTGGGCAAAACAGGTGAGATCTGGACACAGACAGCCACAGTTAAAGCCCTTTAATGATTCTTAAACAAGCAAAGCCCACACACTGCTTGGGGGCCCACATTCACAGCTGCCATTACTTTATACTGTCCAGTCCAGTTTGCCCTCCATTCTTAGGGCCTTCTACCTGGTAAATGGCATTTTCTTTAGGGGTTTAGAGCTAGATGCTCCAGGGTCAGCATATTTCTATCGTGTCATTTACAGGAGGAATGGATCCACATTCCTGAGCCCCACACAAAAATAAAATTGGTTCAGGGAATATCTCTGGATGTTCTTTGTTCATTACTGAACATGCATGTGACAAGTTATTTCGATTTTGTGTAGTCTGGCTTCTGACACCTGCATTCTAGGAACAAAAGGAAGGGTGAGGCCAGACAAGGGGAAAATAGCAACTGGAGAAAAGACAGATCCCAAGTATGAAGACTCGGGGCACAAATATTGAGACTGAAAGGAGGCTTGGTTTGAAAGGAGGGCAGACAGGCCAAGTAAGACAAGAAGTGAGAAAGTTCTTCCCTTTGTCCTCTATAACTCCAAGCCCTGAGCCAAAGATGAAATAGTGCTAAGCAGCCCTTCCCAGGTAAACCAAGTGCCTGTTATACAAGCCTAGACAGCACCTCCCCCCTCCTCAGTGTGTACAGCAGACCCTGCTGGGGAAACCATGAGACCCAAGAGGAGAAGCTACATCTAGGAGGGAAAGGATGCTTTAAGGTGGAAGGAAGCACATGCATGGCCTTGAAAAGGAAAACAACTGGAATTGGGTGTAAGAGTTAGGGAAACCAGGGGACTGGAGGAAATGCAGTGCCAGATGGAATCATCAGCACAAGCTAGAGGGGGTGTGAATGTGTATTGGAGAAAACCTGTTCAGGATTCATTATTGTTTGATGCTATTAACAAATCATCCTTAAATCAAAAGTTCAAGAGCCTTGATTGCATAGGTGTGTGGTCCTCCCTCCAGCCATTCAGATCCCAGGAAATATGATAGAGCTCAAGACATTTGGAGATGAAGGGAGCAGGGTAAACATGATCTCATCAGTGATGGAAACTGCCAGGAAAGGGACTATGCAGTAAGATGAATCTTCTTAGGAGGCACTCTGGGGCACTGAGAGGTTCAGCCATTTGTCCAGGACACATAGTTCAGATAGATCAGAGGTGGGGTTTCAGCTTCCTAATTCTGAGCCCAGCCTAGAGTAGATAAACTCCAATGGATTCCTCTTTCCTCTAAGATCAAATGCAAATTCATCTGATGTTAACAGCTTGGACCATCTGGCCCCAACCTGACATTCCAGCTTTGTTATGGGTTGTGCCTTCTGCCCATGCCTCACACTCTAGCAGGGCTGGCCATCTTGCTAGTTTTCTCCCATCATGCTGTGTGTCCTATCCCTGTGCCTTTGAATGGGCTGTCCCTCATGCCTGAACTGCACTCCATCCTCATCACTGATACTTACTTATTACCTCTATGACCTTGGCAAGTCCCTTAGCAGCACTAGACCCTAGCTTCCTCATCTAGAAAAGAAGGACGTTGGACTCAAAGGCATCTCATGGCCCTTCCAGCTCCAAATTGATGATTCTATTATTCATTACCTTCAAGGTTCAGCTTAACACTATTCTCCTCCTCTCCAAGGTCATGCTACATCTGAACCTGGAATTTTATGTACACTTCTGGTGGAGATGTCTGAAGAAAGAAACAGGGGGTGAAGAAGGTCTTAAGAAAGGCATCTACACTGAGCAAGATGCACCCTAAAAGGCTCAACGAAGATTCTACAGGAACAGACTAAAACAATGGTCTCCAGTCTGAAAAAATGATGTTGTAATATTGTAATGAGGTCTATAGTCACTGAGGGTTCAGTTAGTGTGAATGAGGCCTTGTTCACCCCCCAAAACCCACACAATTTCATGGACTCCAGATTAAGAATTCATGAATATGAAGTGTTTTCAGAGCACCCCGAGGAAGAAATGCCCTCCACTATCCTGTTTTAATTTTGCAGATATATGTATACCCACCCATCTGTGCACACACTCTTTCCCTGACAGAGTGAGAAGTTAATTGAACTAGGGCTTTCCTGTCTTTGTAGCCTCAGTACTTAGTACAATAACTAACATATAGTAGGTATTCTTAGTTGAGTGACTTCATCTTAGACATGGTAGACTTTTAAAAAGAAGTTTTATTGACATGCTTTGCTTTTACATGATGTACATACACAACTTACTCCCACTTCATGAGAGGCCCTTTGTAAAAAAAAAAAAGTAAGACAGTTCAGTAACGCTACTAATACTCTGACCATGTCTAAAAATTCATGCAATTGTCTACATCTGTAGTGTACCAGCCCTGTTTTAAAAAAAATTAATAGAAATCTATTTTCTCTTCCATCAAAAAGAAAAGAAGTTCTGGTAATAATATGCACAGTAAGGCAAAACAAAAGGATAAATATGTGTGTATGTGTGGACATGTATGTGTGCATGGGTATATATATATATGCATATCTATTGGGGTGTGTACATATACGTGTGTATACAATCGATTCTTAACTTATGTGGGGGTAACATTCCTAGAAAATGGCAAAGAATCTAAAACATGAACCTTGGTGCTCTGAACCTATGGGAAAGAAGTTATGTTCCTGTGACCACCAAAAATTGTAATCTTTTGCTAAAGATTACTGAAAATAAACTTTTTTACATGTAATTCTTTATAACAAAACATTAATTCTGATAATATACCATGAAATAACCCATAAAACACAGTATATAAAATAAAATTGGTAACATGCGCAACATTTTTCTTACTAGTGATCCCCTAGAATCTGTGATCTTTTGTGCTAAGTAGCTTGATTTTTAAAAAACACAACTTCTATTTCAGAAATTTGCCTTTTTTAGTTATGTTTGTTGAATAATTTATTTTCCCCAATTACATGTAAAAACAATTTTAACATTTGTTGTGGATATTTTTTAAGTTTTGAATTCCAAATTCTACGTATTCCTCCCTCCCCCTTCCCCTTCCCCTTTCCCTTCTCTGAGACAGTAAGCAATCTTATATAAGTTATACAAATATTCACTTTTCAACACACATGAAACCTACAATACCATAAATACTGTACAGAAAATGAAATTCCTAAAACTAAAACATGTTTTAAACAGAATCTTCTTTCACTGTGGCAGATGTGATGGTATGAGGGCATTGTACTGTATGCTATACTTCTGAATCCACGAGTAGAGTGACTTTAGGGCTCTGGAAAGGAGAGGGCTGCATGAACAGACTGGCAGAACAGACTATAGGTCATGAGCATGTTGTGGGGCATGCTTCATCCTGAGACATCCTCACAGTCCCAGGCATATAATGAGCCATGCCTGGATCTCCTTAATGGTGTTGGGGTTCAATGGGGGCACTGTGGGATAAAGAGCTGTGCACTTGGAGTGGGAGACCCAGCATCACACTGAATCTAGAACTGGAAGGGGCCTCAACACTAGCACAGATCTGCAGCATTCTAAAGTGTCTTGGTACATTGTTGCCTCCCAATAGACTCTAAACTCCCTGAGAGCAGGAAGGCTTTTTTTTATATCACCAACTGTTTCGAGATATAGCTGTAGACATAGATGGGTATTTATATGTTATATACATATAGACATACACATATACATGCATAGATGAATGTACTTAGGTATACATTGTACAATGCCTGGAATGTATTAGGTGCTTAATAAATGCTGATGGACACATGAATGGGGTTTCTCCTGTCCAGCAGAGGACAGTAGAGCCTCCAGAGAAAGAGCAGCAAGAGGCAGCCTCAGCCTGGCCTTCTGCCACCAGAAAAGTCAGTGTCCAGAGGGCTCTCTGGGGCTTTTCAGATCTCTAGGCCTGCAGGCAGCAGCTGCTCCTCATCTCTTGTCATTTGGGTTTGGTGACAATGGCATCGTCAGTATCTCAAAGCAGCAAATCCCTGGAAATGTCTGGTCAGATTGACATTTCAGGGAGAGGCCAGTCAACAGCTGTCTGTGTGGAATTTCACTGGGAAGTTTTGGGAAAAGAAGTGTGTGTGGTTTTGTTTTTGCTAATATTGATGTGTCTGTTTCTTTTTAAAGGAACTCTTGACTTCAGCTCCACCCATGGGGTAAGAAAAATATTCTAATTGTTTATTATTGTTGGAGCAACCCAAGAGTGTTGGATTAGGAAGGTCAGTTCTCCCCTCCTTAAAGAGCTTGGAGCAGAGGGTGCCAGTGGATAGATGTGTTGTATCACAATGTGTAGCCATTACTGCTCAGCAGGGACTTAGAGGACATGGTTGTTTCTGAGGTCCTGGCCAACTCAGAGATTCTGTTTGACATGTATGGTCTGGATAACAACCTCACTGACTTCAGAAGAGGCTAAAAGGGAAGATATTTCTTAGATAGGTTCAAGCCCTATCTTTGGAGTCTTATTTGGAACATGTTTTATTGCTTTAAATAATGGTCAGGATGTGAGGCCCAGCCTTCATCTTCCACAACAACATTCCAAAGACTGACAAGGAATTCTATTTACAGAAACAGTCCCCAGCAGGAGTGGCAGTGTTCTGTGGGTGCCTGAGAGCTGACCCCTGAAGACATGGAAGTGGTAGTTTGAATCCTGTCTCTGACACATACAGGCTTCATGGCTGTGGAAGAGACCCACTCAGTGTCCTCAATCACAGGGAAGGGGCCGCCCTGCTTTGGTGGAGGGAGATCCTCCCCATACCACTGAAGCCCTAGGCAGGCTGGGCAGGTACCTTTGATGCTCTCAATTATTCCCATTCTATATCTGCTTCAACCATTTCCTAGTGGGGGTGCCTCAGAGTGAAAAAATTACACTTAATTTTGAAGAAAGTCAATTTCCACCTACACTGAAGCTGGGAAATTAATTTAAGAGGCCCGGGGCTTGGAAGCAAATATGCTGATCAAGGAAATTCTCAGGGTACGTTACTTAAGATCTCATTACACAAGTCAGTCCCTTTCTCCCATGCATCTGAGCACACACACGCCTGGGAAATGGACCTCCATCCCTTCATTAAGCAGGGGAGTCTGTAGGGAGGCCTCTCTTTTCATTATTAGAAATAACTAGATATTGACAAGTGAGATCAACCTTATTGCTCACTGACGGTGAGCATCCTGCCCAGCTTTGGAGAAGTCTCTGTTTCTGGAACTGTGAACTCATATCAAAAGAGACAACCCCTCCCACCACTACCCTCCCCCCAAAAAGAAATTTATCTGTACCAGTTACTACTGGACATAGAAAGGTGAAGTGTTACCACCAACTACCCCCTTTCTCCTTTATGAAGGCAGCAGTCAGCACCATGGATAGCACCCTGGGCTTAGATTCAGGAAGACCTGAGTTGAAATCTTGCCTCACATACTTACTAGGTGTAGTTGTGTGGCCCTGGGGAGATCACCTAACTGTTCTGGGACTCAGTTTCCTCATATGCAGAATTAGGGGGCCTCTGGGGTCCCTTCCAGCTTTGCAAAGCTCCTTTCGTTCCTGGGCCTCCTCCCTCGCCCTTCTCCTTCAAGGAGTTCTTTGACTGAGATGCCAGGGATGAAACTTGGGCTCCACGAAGTTTTTAAAAATATAGCTGCTTTTCTTTGCAATCCTGAGCATCTCATTTCACATGTTTAGAAATACTATTCTGATAAAGCTTCACCAGACTGCCTAAGGGGTCTGTAGGTGAAAGGCCTCTGGCTGGCAGACACCTGCCTTTGGGGTAAAAAGCAAACTCACAGAAAAACTGTGCCTCCTAGAAAAAGCAGAGATGTCAAAGTCTTTCTATTCTTGTTTTCAAAAGAAATAAAATGGCATAAGAGCTTTCTGTATGTATTAGGAGACAGTCAGACACGAGAGACACAGAGCTGGACTTGGAGACAGGAGGCCCTGAGTTTGAATCCTGCCTCAGTCCTATGAGCTGTGGGACCCTAGTAAGTCACTTAACCCCTCTCAGTCTTAATTTCTTTATCTGTGAAATGGGGATAATAATAGCATCTACCTCCCAAGGTTTATGTGAGGATCAAACAAGCCAATGAATGTTGGCTATTATTAGTTAATAATTGTTAGGTGGACAATGTATACTAAGTGCATTCACCTATGTATGCATATGTGTGTGTCTATATGTATATGACATACAAATACCCAGCTATGTCTACAGCTATATCTCAAAACATGCACATCCACACGCATGTTCATATCCATGCACATGTGGACCCTGTAAGGGCTCCCCACTCACTTGGTTGCCATAGCTAAGGCCGCTCTCAGGGTTTTTCTTCCTTTCTCTGATGGAAAATTTCCTTGGGTTGAATCAGTCCTTTTCATGTACAGAAAGGCCCTTCTTTCTGACAAAAATGCAGTTGCCACAGCAGACATTTTGCAGGGAACTAATCTCTATATTTATTTCACATGGAATTATTTCGTGTAGAATTAGCAACAGCTTCCCCTGGATGACTTGAATATTTGCTTAAATGCTTCAGTAATCCCTTTTTTCTCATTGCCCTTGAATCCCAAAGTCAAAGTGGGGTCTGAGCTGGAGTTTGGCCACATTTGGCCATGGGAGCCTTCATCCAAGATGGGACATTCTCTGTGCATAAGGAGAACCCTGGGAGAGTGTAAAGCCAATCAGCAGTAGATTTCTGAGGGAATGCTACTGTGAGGAGCTTTTAAGATTCGGATTACACAGTATTAGTGAACACTCTGTTTATTCCATTACAAATCTTTGTTCAGTACAATGTTCACAGTTTCAACAGTT
>CM053593.1:2070023-2172087 GCA_028646575.1 Pseudocheirus occidentalis | reverse complement strand
AGTCACAGGGAAATTCCCCCCTTCTCACCAATGAACAGAGTTCTGGGAATTCACACCTTATCACCAATGGACAGAGTTCTATACTTAACACTAGGTTACTAGGATCTACTTAACATCTGATCAAACAAATTAATTACCATTACAGAGAGCCAGGTTCCGCCATCATTCAGCTGGGTTTATCCCACACAAAACACAGAGTCCTTAGGAACAGGATCTGTCACAACAGGGTGTCAGACACAGAGTAGGTGCTTAATAAAGGCATATTGATTGACACTGAATCCAAGTAATATCATGGTTAATGACCTAAGGTGAAGCATCATGTTTGATACAAATTCAGGATGAAGAACACTCCTAATTCTCTGTAACTACAACACAGAGGTGACGACTTACCTGCTCCAACAGCATCAGGAACTCCCTGTTACCTTAGGGGGCCAATACAATGACTCTGCTTGATCTTCAAATCCTTTTCCAGTCCCTGCACACCCAGGTCCCCTTCATTCTATGTTCTTACCATTTGCAGAACATGGGATTTAATCTCCCACCCCCTGCCTTTGTCCAGCCTAGACACGGTGCTTGCAATACCTTCCCTTGACTTTGACTTCTTCAGATCTCTAGCTTCCTTCAGGATTAAGTTCAAAGGCCACCTCTCAAGACCTAGACTGACCCTCCACCCAACACATACACACATGCATACACACGTACACATACACACAAATAACACAGAGACATACGTATACATACATTCCAGTTGTTAGTGCCTCCTCCTGAAATTTCATTTTCATTCTATAAAGCATCTACTATGTGCTGGGCAGAGTGCTAGAAGCCAAGGACACAAAGACAGACATGAAACAGACCTTGCCCTCAAGGGGCTGTATTGAGAGATTAGGGGTCATGTCATAGGGAGCCCTGGTCAGACATGGATTAGGAACATCAGTTTGGCAGATGATGTACAGGATGGGCTGGAGGGGGGGAGAGACTGCATTTACCTGTGGATTGTTTCCTTCCACCACTCCATCCCAATGGAGAATTTCATCTTTGTTGTTGTGTCAGTGTTTAGCATAATACCTCGCACATGGTGCTGTTCATTCATTTCAGTTTCAGTCATGTCTGACTCTCTGTGACCCATTTGGAGTTTTCTTGGCAAAGAAACTTGGGTGGTTTGCTGTTTTCTTCTCCAGCTCATTTTACAGATAAGGAAACTGAGGCAAACAGGGTTAAGTGACTTGCCCATAGTCACACAGCTAGTAAGTGTCTGAGGCCAAATCTGAACTCAGGGAGAAGAGTCTTCCTGACTTCAGGCCAGGTGCTCTGTGCACACTGGTTCTGCCTAGATGCCTTAATGCCTAGCACATAGTAAAGGGTTAACCAATGTTTGTTGAAGGAATGAATGAATGATGAGTGATTGTGTTGAATGATCTTTGGGCAAGTGACTTCGCCTCTCAGGGTGTACCCCACGTGTAAGAGGGGGCAGCACTGGTAACTCTAAGGCCCCTTCTAGCCCTGAAATTCTATAATTCTACAACTTTAGGCAGTGACTCCAAAACTCAAGGTGAAATCCCAGGAAAGCACAAGAACATGGCTCAGGGAAAAGAGGGACACACGGCACCCACTTTGGGACCGCGCACTGACTCTGTATGAAGCCACTCGTGCAATGCTCTGCAGAGTAAACAGCTGAGCCAGAAATGCTATCCTGCGCTGCCCTCAGTTTGACTCAGATCTATGCCCCAGAGATTATTGATGCACCCATGAATGCCAAGCCCATCCCCAAGGTAACCGTTCCAGTAGGCCAAGGGTTGGGGTTCTCAATCTTCCAATAAATGAGGATCTCTTCTTCAACTCTGTACCAAAAGGAAAGAGGTCCTCAGAAATATAAAAGAGAATATGACAGAGGCAGAGCTGGTCAGGAAGCAAAATGTTACAGGGAAAATCAAAGACCTTCATGAAAGACAAAAACCTCCAACAAAAGACAAGGGAATTCTTCAGACATGACCTCGAAAGGGAAAGATATTTCAAAAGGACGATTTTATAATTAATTTGCCCCAGGGCAATATCAAAATTATGTGATAGGCCATTAGAGACAGACTACAGCATATGGAACAACCAAATGAAAGAGAAGCCAAGTTGTGAGCTAAGAAATTCTGAACACAGTCAGCAGAAAAGAGGGGGATAAAGATAGTTTGTCTGGAGTGAAGGCAGGTGGGAAGAATGATGGAAACCAAAGCTGGTGCTTAAGAAACAGCCCCACGGTGAGGCCCCTCCCTAATAAAGCAGATTTGATTCCTGAGTGACCAAAAGCTAGAGGTCATAAAATGCTGAAAGTCATTTAATTACATCATCTTCTTAACTGCTTCATGTCAGATTTGTATATGACCTAAACAAGGACTTGGATTAGATGACCTTGCACTTAAGGGTTTCTTCCCGCCCAATTATCAGAGAAGCTTTTTATCCAGGCTGGACAAGTTAACTCACAAATCCCCTAAGAGCCTTCTGGTAAAAGGCTGGGACAGCACAAATAAGCTGGTGATATACAACCTTGCCACTTAACATCGTGACCCTGTTCTAAGTGAGGACAGCAATTTTTCATAGCTGGCTTTCAGCCTACTGAAGGAGACACAATCTGCATTGGTCAAAGGAGTATGGGGGCAGGGGGAGGGACTGCAGGACTCTACTGCTCAAATGAATGATGTTCACATTGATTTGGGAATTAATTGTTATTTCCAATAATTTAGGTTAAATCCCATCCACATCTGCTTGCCCTGTATGATTCAGACCCCTCTGATAGGATCGTAGATTTAGAGACTTCTACCTTAGACATCATTGAGTTCAAGCATTTCATTTAGTATGTGGGGGAACCAAAGCAGCAAAAAGAGGGAAACTGACTTATTCAGGGTTACACAGTCAGTAAGTGTCTGAGGCAGGATTCAGACTCAAGTCTTCCTGACTCCATGTCTGGCACTTTATTAACTGAGCCACACCACCTTCTAAGCTTTCTTCCCATGAATCCATCATCTACATTCTGCCCAATATGTCAGAGGCCTTCTTCACTTTCTTCTTACTCCACAGATATGCCAGGATACCATAAGGCAGCTCTTAAGTCATCCCCCATTCCTGCTACATGATGAACCCACCTTCTTTATCAATATTTCTTTAAAAAAATTTTTTCAATTAGCAAACATTTACTTTTCTGCCTCCCAGTCCTCTCTGCTTGAAAAATAGAATGAAAAAGAAAATCCTCACAAAAAATATGCATGATCAAGGAAAACAAATTCTCATATTGGCCATGTCTGAAATTAGGTCACATTCTGTATAGGTAGAAGTCGTCATCATCAGTCCTCCGAATCATGTTTGATCACATTCTTCAATCGATCTTGGCTCTTAAGTCTTCCAGAGAGGTTTTTACAGTGTTCTTTGTTCTCCTGGTTCTGCTCCCTTCCCTCTGCATCGGTTTATACAAGTCTTCTTGACTTTCTCTGAAAATGTCCCTTCCATCGTCTCCGTAGCAGAATAGTATTCTATTACATCCGTCTGTTGTAACTGATTTTCTGTTGTCACTACAGAAAAGCATGTGTGTGCGTGTGTGCATGTGTGTGCACGCGTGCGTGCGGTACATATGAGTCCTTTTTCTCTTTGATCTCTTTAGGTTATAGGCCTACAAGTAGTATCTCTCAGGTAAAAGGTGTTTCCTAGATAATATCTTTGCTGACATTCTTCTTCAATGGTTATATGTTCTGGCCTGCTCACACATGCCATCAGCCTCTCCGTTTTTCTCTGTGTAACATACATTTTTCATTCCTTATAGAGTCTGTAAGGTTCTCAACCTTCCTAATGCCACGACCCTTTAATATTCATATGTGGGAGTATCTGCATGGGGGCGGACCCGCCTGGACACGGATAGAGGAGCAGTGTCTTGGTTCCTAAGACCATCGGGAATATGTGTTTTCCGATGGTCTTAGGCGACTCTGTTCGACCCCCAAAGGGGTTGTGACCCACAGGTTGAGAACTGCTGTTACAGTCTATCATGATATGTAAGGAATATATTCAGTACTTTAAGGAATCTATACCACAGTTTCAATGATGTGGGAAGTATCTCCACAAAGCAAATAGCAATTCCTCTGTGGCTGAGAATAGTCTTCAAGAGAGGACTCCTGATGAAGCATGGCCCCCATTACAATACACGTACATTGACTATAGATGTTTGTAAGGGGATTTTCTTTTGCTTTCTTCTAAATTTGGTGAGAGGAAAAAGGAGAGAAGGTAGATTCTTGCTGAATGAAATATACATATATACATATGCACACACACATATACACACACATATACACACACATACACACATACACGCATATATCCATCTATTGCTATATGTCTACATCTATATCTATCTATCTATTGAAAGAGTTACTGGAGCTGCCCTCCTAGGCTACTCCTCCAACAGACCCCAACAGACCTGTCACCAGACCCATGGGCAAGGCCTTTCCTGCCTGGTCAGATCTGCCATGACTTATGGTTTACTCCTTTCCTTCTAAGACTCCAATGTCACCTACGTACCACAGGGGAGCACCAGAAAAGGGTCTTAGTGGAGAAGGAATCTTAATGCAGATCAACACTTACACTTCTCAAGGAGGGAAGGTCTGGAGCTTGCAAATGATGCTGGGGTTGCAGGCTATCCTAGGACCATCCTAGCTACGCTCACCACCAGGTTGGCCATGGAGTAGATTCAGTTTTTCTCTTCAAATTTTGGAGGTGCTCTATAAATGTTGTTGTTGCTGTTACTATTATTAATTACATTCTACTTCATAGATCTCAGACAGAAATCAGCTCAACCTAAGATTACTGACCAAGAGCCCACACCATTTCCCTCCGCTGGGCCTCATTTCCTTATCTGCAACATGAGGAGATAGGAGTCAATCAGCAAACAATTGTTATGGAGGCACAGTGCTAAATGCTGGGGCCACAAAGGCAAAAATCAGCCCCTATTCCAGGGACTTGAAATTCTCAGTATCTCCCCCTTCCATATGGTGCACATTGAAGAGAGCTCAGGAATGAAGAATCTGAAAGCCATGGTTCAACTCTGGTTCTAGTTTGGGCTAATTCCGTAACCTTTGCCAAGTCCCTTCGTCACTTCAAGCCTCATTTGCTTTTTTTTGAAAGAGGAGAAAACCTGCCTACATCATTCTGAGACATTATCCTAGCTAGCTTTGGTCCCCATGAAAGGAATATATTCAATTTTGTCTGGGAAGGTTCATCAAGAATCACTGGCCGGCTTCGACAGTTCGTCATTTCAGTACTATTCTATTAAATCCAATTCAAAAAGCATTTATTAATTGCCAAACATATAAATAATAGGCATTGTGCTAGGTGCTAAGGATTCAGACAAAAAAAAAGTGGTTCCTACCCTCAAGGGGCTTCTACGCTACGCTTCGGGGAGAAGCCAACATGGAAACAAGTAAGCTAATGTGTGCCCATCTGAAGGGAAATTATTATTGGGGGGATCAGAAAAGGCTTGATTTGGAAGGTGGGGAACCTATGTGAAGATAGTGGCATGGTGGAAAGACCACTAGATTTGAAGCTAGAAATATGTGAATTCAAATCCAGCCTCAGACATTTTCTGGAGGTGCTGGACTTTTTGGTCTGATTGTTCATGAGTGTCTACCCACATTCTCCCCAATGTCAGTTTAGCTATTAGCACTGGGTCAGCACCTACCACTAACATTTACTCCCTATGGGACTTCAGTAAGGCTCTTCAGCTGGCTAGCTTTTTCCACCTGTAAAATGAGGGGGTAGATTACATGGCTTCTGAAGCCCCTTCTATCTCTAGACCTATGAGCCTTTTCTTTTCCTTAATTTAATTTAAAAATATTTAGTTAGCCTCAGCTCCCCACTCCCTCTCTCTTCAACAAAAGAAACAATAGCATATTTTTTTTAACAATTTTCTTTAGAAGAGAAGCTTTAGATAATGAGCACCTAGCTCCACACATAGCATTCTGCTCCCACCTCCCCTATATTTTTATAGCTTAGCTCTTGACATGCTAATGTGCTGGTTGAACTACAAAAAAACTTTGATTTTTCTCAAATATTCATTATGTGAATTTTGGATACAAAAATGCTCCCAAATTCATTCAGCATCCTAGTATTAAAAATAACCAGCTGCCAACTGCCAGCTCCATCTCCCTGTTTTCTTTCATTTTAAGCTAAGAAGGGTAAAATTTACTGAAATTTACTGATGTTTTCCTTGCCTTTGCTTTCCGACTGTGCAAAATGAACGGCTTAACAGAGCAGGAGGAGAGCAATTTCATGTTTTACTCTCGCCTCCAGATCTGCCCACCCTGCAGCACAGAAGGAGACACTCTCAAAGACAATACTTATTTATTTAGTCAGTAGGAAATTCTCTTGTCCGGGAAAAGAAATCTCACTCATCTTGAGGACTTTAAATAGCAAACAGCTGTTTTGTTTTTTCCTAGTCCATCAAATCCTTTGAATGTCCTGATTAGTTGTTATCCAAGAACTGTATTTTGAAAGACATAATGAAGCAGTTTGGAGATGAGACTGTAAATGATCTTCCAAGAGCAGAGGAGAAAACATCCTCATGCTTTGGGCTGAAGCACATTAACCAGCTCCCTCCACAGATGAATGCAAAGTATTCCTTTCAACCCTTTGTACTTCTCTTAGAAGGTTTTAGGATGAAGGATTAGCAGTAAAATGAGGGGCTTGGATAAATGGTCCCTAAGCCCCCCCTTCTAATTCTAGAGCTGCAGTCCTAGATCCAAGAAAACAAAAGGAGCGAGGACCACACTGCCATCTTTTCAAGCACACAGCTGCCACAGCAATGATGTGGATGCCGATCCTACTGGGACTTTTTTCATAACTATAGATGCAAAATATGCCCATGAACTTTATGTAGCTGTGCACACACAAGCCTGTAGACTGAAGCGATGGATCCAAGGTAAGAAGGGAAGGGGAGAGAAGGGGCTACTGTCTCATTATGTGTAGAGTGAGCCCATGACTTGTTTCACAGGTTTGTAAAACATTAGACGTTTGTCTCCTTCAGAGGCCAACGATGGTACGTGAAAGGTACCCTAACCAAAGCAGGATTAGAGGCTTACAGAAGCACAGCTCCAGCCTTGCAGTTAGTTACAAGCACTTGAAATATTTTAATCTCCTTTGATCCTCATGACATATCTTCATGGCAGGCACTGAAATAATCTTGATTCCATTTTACAGATGAGAAGACTTAAGGAAGAAGGATAAGGGAGGAGAGTGTAGGCCTACGAATGGGGAAGTCATAAAAGAAGGTGGGGGGGAGGGAGGAATGATGAACAGAAAGAGAAAACTCAAGCCAAACAGCCCCCAAAGCACTGGTGCCATTGGCAGAGATGTTGTGTTCAATCCAGCCCCCCGAGCTAACTGCCCAGTGCTTTGGCCAAGTCCCTTAACCCTTCTGAACACTCACTCTTCATTTATAAAATGAGGGCTTTGGGAAGAACCCTCTGGAATTTCTTCCAGCTGTAAAGCTATGATCCTATGGCTCTCAGCCACAGGGCAGTGCTGTACCAGTCCTAGCTACTCCTATCTTAGGATCACAGATTTAGAAAAGGAAAGGATTCCTGAGGAATCTTGTCCAAAATCCTTATCTTAGAGGGGAAACTTCAGCCTGGAGTCAGCCAAGACAAACATGAAAACAGGCCCTGACCTCAAGGGGCTCACACTCTATGCTCACTCCACTGTGTAAACCCTCTTGGGAAAAAACACAAGGACAGACTCCTCAGTCCCTCCCTTCCAGACTCTCCAGTGTCTGCTGCCATAAGCAATCCCCCAGAGCATCACGTCAAGGGAAATAGTGGTGCTAGGGGTAAAGCCATATTCTCCAGCCTTGCATCATGTTAGCAGCTCGCATCCTTATAACCACTGTTGTTGATCCAGAGCCTCAGATCTTGATCTGGGAGCTTTCTAGATCCTGTCTCCATTGAGCCCCACAACAACCCTGGAGGCAGACACTATTATTATCCCAATTTTAGGACTCCTCTCTCCTCACCTAATACCAGCTCATCTCTAGCTATTTTGACATATGAGTCTGTGGACTAATAAGCCTTGGCTCTCAGCCTTCTGCTACATCTACAGGCTCTGGCCTCTTCTCCACCCACCTCAGACATATAGATAGTCTGAGGGGGGGAAATGTTGAGCATCTTTCTCCCTCTTTTTCCATTAAGGAAAAAAACTCACAGAGCCCTTTTCTTGAGCAAATGAGGATGAGCCCAGTGTAGAACCCAAGAGGTCAGCTGGTAACACTACTACCAGTTGCTGTCCAGTGTCAATCATCTGTATCCTTACTAGCGGCATCAGCACATCCTCAAGGCCAACATGTGATATGCTTTGAAACACATATCAGCATGCCACCTGTGCCATCATGGGATCCAGAATCACCCAGAAAATCTTCTCATCACTCAGCTGCCCTTTGCAAAAGGCCCTACAGTACAGGAAAGAACACTAGACTTGGAGACAAGGGTCCTACATTCAAATTCCGATTCTTTCACTTATGATCCATATGAATGAGGCACGCCATTCACAGCCTCTGGGTGCCAATTTCCTCCTCTGGGAAGTGACATTTTAAGACAAAATGATCTCTTAGCTAGCTGCCAGTTTGAGGTCCTGTGATCCTACCCACAAAAACAGAGATGCATTGATCTGCCAAAGGCTTTATGAGCTAGCCTAGCCTCAGGTTTACAAGGATCTTAGTGCTCTGCCTTTAGATTAAGGGTTCTTAACCTTTTTTGCATCACAGACCCCTTTGGTATCCTTGGGGGAGCCTAGGGACCCCTTCGCAGAGTAATGCTTTTAAATGAAAGACAAAATACGGAAGATTAGAGTTAGCCGGTTCAATTGAATGTCATAAGTGCAAACACACGTCATACACAGAAACACAGAAGCCACCAATATGGAAACAGTCATCAAAAGTTGTTCTAAAGCTCACCAAGCCCAGGTTCAGAACCTTCACTGTAGAGGAAGGTGACTGAAAAGCCAGCCGCTCATTCATGTTGGAGCTATGATCGCCTTCCATGTTGGTTTGACGGTCTCGTGTTACTGGTATCCTGCTATTCTTTCTTAGTATTTTTACAATTTAACATAGCCTCCCATGTGTCAATCAAGGTGTCACACAAATTCTCTAGCAGACTCATTCCTCTCCCCAAACCTTTCATTAAGAATCCTCTAAAGGTAATGAGGGAGCTGAGAAAGATGAGCTTTACTGATGGAAAACAAGGTTTGTGAAGTAAACATAGTCCCTCCCTCAGACTGACACCCACTTTGATATTCTTGGACAACAGTCTAAATAGGCCAAATTGATACAAAACATGCATTAAAAAAATTCAAGTCAATTTAATTTAATTCTACAAACATTAAGTAAGGGCTTGCTATGTACAAAGGCTACACGCAGGAAATATAAAGAAAAAATGAACTAATGCCTGCCCTCCAGAAGCTTCCATTCCTACTAACAACTCTATACACAGGCTGTAAATTGACAAGGTTGGTATCTGCATAAAGTCTAGGAATCGGTGCTTGGATGTTGGAAGGTAAAAGACTTGACTGTGAAATGTTTAAGTAGTATTTTCTGAAATTATGGAAATGACAAAAATCACCAACTCCCAATTACTCTAAGAATTTTGTGTTGAAGAGGCAAGACTTCCTCTCTTCCTTTGGGGTGACTGGGGAGAAAATAAAATATTGATTTGTCCTTTCCCAAAGATGACTTTTGTGGCCGTCACTTTGTTTTCTTCATTGTTGAAAGTATAAAAGAAGACATTTCCAAATCATAGCATCTCACAGTTGGAAGGGACCTCCTGGGTCATCCACTCCAATCAATCATTGCCTGAATAGCAAGCCTTCTTACAATATCTCCCAACAGCATCATCCAGTTTCCAATTAGAGCCTCCCTTTTAGAAGGAATTCACTACCTTTGGAGGTAACCCATTCCACTCTTTAGAAACCTTAAATTGCTCAATACAATTCAATTCAACAAACAGTTTTTAAGCACATGCTTTATCTAAGGCACTGGGCTAGGGGCTGAAAGAACAAAACAAACAAACCAAAATCACAAGAGAAACAAGTTTCTGCTCCTAGGAAGTCGAAATGCTACTGAATATTTTTATGTAGATTTTTGTCATGTATCAAGCCAAAAGCTGTATTGCAGCAGCCCCATCAGTGCTTCTAAATCCTGCCCTTTGGCGCTGATCAGAATAAATAATTTCTTTCTTCCAGGTGGCAGCTTTTTGCTCATGTCTGCAACACCTCCCCAGGATTCTCATCAACTGAGATAAACTGCTTCAGTTCCTCCAAAGAATCAGCTCATCCTCCTCCCTCATCAGAGATCCTCATCCAAAGGCTGGCTGATGGGGGATGTTCCAAGCATTCTTGTTCAGACATGGCTTAGACTAGATGGAAGCTGAGGTTTATCCTAATCCTGAAATTCTGTGAGGATTTTATGATGACATGGTCTCTGTGCTGATCCACCATGAAAAAGTAATGTGTTACTTCTTTCTACCTTCCTTGTAACAGTTGTGACCACACACAACGATTGCGCAGTCTAATGAAGACTGGAATAATCAATCAATGAGTTTGTAACAAACACCTTCTAGGTACCAGGCAGAGGCAGTATGGTGTATTGGATAGAGAGCTGGCATCAGAGTCAGGACAATGTAGACTCAAGTCTCATCTCTGCACATACAGATCCTATCACCCTCGGCACTTCTCAGCTTCCCAGACAATGCTCTAAGGTTTAAGGTGCTGACTGGTTCTGGTAAACAGAGTCTCCTCCTTGGAAGTTCTGCTCCAGAGAAATCCCAGGGAATGTAAAAAACCACTTGGCCATCATTGCACCCTAGAGGCACTGGGCATACAAATACAACAGTTATGCCGTTCTGAGCTAGCCTCGTGGACATCAGGACATCTGGCAGGAGAGGGCAACATTCTCAGATGAGGAAATGAAGGCTAGATACAACAGAAGTACAACATGCTGGGTAGGGGAGAAGATGTGCAAAGGCAGGAATAAATAGGTGACATGGAAGCAGAGTCTCATAGGCTGCTTGGGCTTCCAAGACATAGATGTGAAGGGAGAGGGGGTATGAGGTCCAGTCTGGGCAAAGACATGGAGGTGGGAGATACAAGATATAATGGAAAAGAGTTTAGCTGAAGGCTAGAGTGAAGGAGGGGAAGTAACCCTCATCATCCATTCTGGAAACCCAGGCTAGAGCCAAATGGTAAAGGGCTTTCACAAGCACAGGAGTTAGTACTTTATCCTGAGGTAATGGATAGCCACAAAGACTCAGGAGCAGGAGATGGGAGAGTCACACTGGTGCATTAGGAACATCAGGTTGTGTGTAGGGTACTTGAGGGAGGGAAGGGACCAGAGGCTGATAGAGGATGACAACTACAGAAAGCTCTCAGCGTTGATACGTTATTTGTTTTACAGTGAATTTTTAGCTCCCCTCTGCCACATTCTCTCACACACACATATACACACTCACATACATAAACTCACACATGCACACTCACACACACACTCTTACAAACTCACACACTCACACATGCTATCACTCAAACACACTCACACACATGCACACACTCACAGTCTCACACTCTCACACTCATGCACATATACTCACATATGCACATGCACAAACTCACACTCATACATGCATGCATTCACACACACTCACACTCTCCCTCACACACTCTCATAAACTCTCTCACACACATGCTACCTTAGGGAATTTGTGTTTGTCACAACCGAAAGCATTTGGTGAAGAATCCCCAGAAATCAGTGCAAACGAAGGATAAGTACCAGCGGGAGGAGGTGCCACTCACTTAACTATGGGTTACAGCTGGATCAGAGCTTGAAGACCATCTGCCGGCCAGATCAGGGGGATCCTTCAGCACTGAAAGGAGCTGTTCTACAGAAATACAACATTCAGAAAGTCCGAGGTGCTCAGGAACTCCAAGCTGGCAGCTGTGGCTCACAAAGCAGCACAACACCCTGGATCCACTCTTCAAGTGAACAAAGGAAACCCTAGAGACCATGTAATGTATGTGCCTCATCTCTGGCCTGGGGAAAAGGAGGCTCATCTGCCAGCTCACCCAAAAGGCCTCCAAATGCGATTGATCTCATCAGGCTTGGAGTTTGAGGAAGGCTTGGAATTAGAAGGAAATTCAGATCCTGCCACTTATTAGCTGTGGGCTCCCTCTGAGCCCCAGTTTCTTCATCTGTGAAATGGGAATAATAGTGCCCCTCGTACCCACCCCATAGGGTTATTAGAGATTGAGATGACTCCAGAATATACAGACAAAGGAAGCACAATATGGGTGTCCCCAGAGTCTAACTAACTGGTTCAGCTCTGACGATTCACAGCTGCACTAAGGCTTTTGGGGCACCCTGTCCAAAAGTCAGAGTCATAGAGAGAAAGCTGCCATTGGCCCACGAGGCAAAGTCTTGATCTGACTCCAGGGCACGTGAGAATTGAGCTGTGGCATCTTAATCAATCAAGAGGCATTTATGAAGTGTGGATCATGCTGAAGGCTCCATACTAAGTGCTGGGGGTACCAATAGCGAAGACTGAGGCCTGCCCTGAAGGAGCTTACACTCTAATCTCATTTGCCATCGTATTATCATGTTGATACAATTTAATATATGAACACAGCTGCCACTTTCTCCCAGGCTCCCCAGGCCTTGGGATCAGGTAACCTGCCTCCTACCTGTGGCACCCAGGTGAGGCCCGCCTTGTTGTGATGGGAGACAAAGGGTTCACTTAAAGGGGAAAACATCATAAACCAGAAGCTTGTGAGGGTGAGGAAGAAGGAGGAGAAGGGGCTCAGGAAAGGCCTGACTTCGGACCCAGGCCTGGGCCCAGGACGGGCTACTCTACCTTGTCTTTGTTTTAGAACTACCTGGATTTGGGATCTTTAGGCAAATGTTTAGCTCCAAGAAGAGAGGGACAAGTCAGTCCTGCTGGACAGAGAGGTGAGGAAAGGAGGAAAGGGGAGGGAATCCTTCAGAAAGCCATGGAATACCAAAGAATACCAGATCTGCAGTCTGAGGTCCTGGGTTCAGATCTTGCCTCTGATATTTACTGGGTGAGCTAACCTTCACAGGTCTCCATTTCCTTGTCTTCAAAATGAGACAGATGAAACTCAGGGGTCTCTGAAGTCCTTCTGGCTCTTGATCTGGGATCCTATTACTTAGTACATGGCTAGTATTGGGCACAGGCAGTTGTCTACTCCCCCAAGCTCAGACGGGCATGTGCAGAATCATGCCAATGTTTGCCAACAGCATCACAAAAGGGAAAGATAACAGCATCTGATGACTTTGATTGATGCAAGCCTTAAAAGCCGAAGTCAGGACTTAGAGAAAAATTTAGACAGTGTGTTCTAATTAGGGCCATTTGGTGATGTGCCTAGTGGCTTCGAACAAGGCCAGCTCCCTTAAAAAAGACCCCCTGGAGTCACACTTCAAAGACTTTTGTCTGAGACCCTGACTGCAGCCAGGCCTTTTGCCCCCAAACTTCAGATACCTCAAAAAGACAAGTCCCTTATTAAATTATCCATCCTGTGTTGGTTCCAAGGTACAACATACTCAAGACCAAGATTACATCTAAACAAACCTAAGTTACTTTGAAGTCTTATCTCTTTTGTCTCCTCTTTGTTAATACCTTTAAGATGCTGACTGACCCTTTGGTGCCCAGAAAACCTGACTTTACCTAAAGATATGTCCAGGAACTAACAGGCTTAAGATGACGATAGTAAAACCTGAATCCTTTCATCTTTCTGCATAAAAATCTTGTTCAAAAAATCACTAAATCAAGTTCATGGTTCTTCCCTAAACTACCCACATGGCCTGGTTTTTTTTCCCACATCTCTACACACAACTGAGGCTGGAAGTCAGGTGGCTTCTGACATTTGGTGATTGTTGTCATGGTCTTTGGGGAAGAAGAGAGAAAAGTCCCTTTGAGGGCTAAGCAATGGTCCAACAAGGGCTCTTGTCAAGGACGGTGAGGTCCTGCCTGTGTTTCTGGGCAGGGGCAGGGTCCAGGGGTGGATGTGTTGTACAATGTAGGTTTGCTCCCTATGGCTGCTGATCAGAACCGTATGGACCAAGAAAGCCTTTTGAGAAGCCCATGTTTCTTGGGATTCTTAGGAAGCCATCATGGAGGGAGGGTCAGGGACTGCAAGTGCACGAGCATGGCCAGGTGGGACTCAGATCATACCGAATAATTTCAGGCACCAATTCTTTGTCTATAGCTACTGAATTCTTTATTAAGCATCACAATTCATGAACATGTCTACGACACTAATCTTTAAGGACAGCAAGATTTTTGAAAATACAAACATCCAGGTACAGTTTGATACGTTTTTCACTGCTCTTTAACGGTTACAATAACTGTCTAATTGAATGTGGATTTTCCTTTCAACCCTAAGGAATAAACAACATTTCAACCCAACTTTTCCTATTAGAGTCAAAATGCCACTGAGGCACCTAAATGGCTCTCATCTGGGTGTTTTAAGATTTGGAGCAGAGAAGCCCCCAAAAGCCCTGTCTGAGGGTTTCCTCCAGGCCTTCAAAAGGAGCCTTTCCCTGAGTGTTTGGCCATCCCCAGCGAAGGGGAGGAGGTGGTTTCTTAGGATTCTCCCCTGGTTTCCCCTGACTCTGCACTTCTCTGCCCTGATGCAGGAAGTGTCAAAAGCTCCATGACAGAGTCTACCCCTGCCCTGAGCACACCCATGCACTGTAGCTGCCTCTGACTGGGTCCATTCCCATCTCCTTACAGCCCCCTTTGGGGTTGCTCCATTCTTTCTCTTCACCAGGCTATTGGAAATCAGCCATATCCTTCACTAATCCTTTCAAGGTACCAAGAGTTTGGATTTTGAGCCTCTGATATAAAACGAAATATTAAAATGCATTTTATAGTTTCTCCTATTCATTAGTGAGACCAAAGTGGATCCTTTAAGTGTTTTTGATGAGTGACACATATCTAAGAGAAAGGACAGCCACTAGGCAAAGGGGAGATCCTGGCAAAACCCCCTAGACTCAGAGCCCAAGGGACCTCTGAGGCAGCCACTCTAAGGCCCTCAGGCCCAGAGAGGGGAACTTGCCGAAGGTGATGCAGACACTTAGTGACAGAGCTGGGCTTGAACCCCAGCCACTGTTTCCAAAGCAAGAGTTCAGACTTTCTGGATTCAATGTCATTGTCAAAGCACTGGTCACCATTGGCTAATTCCAAGGGTTGGTGAGTCCAAGATAAGGGACTGTGGGGGACGGAGCTGAGAGCAGCAGAGGAGGGAGAGAGGAGCAGCCCTCAAATTCCACAGTTCCAGAGAGGGGGACATCAATCTTGCCCCACTTTTTCCAAGAGTTAAGCAGCTGTGTTATAGGGAACCCAGCATCACAAGAAGCCTTGATATTCAGGGTCATGACACTCAGAGTCATCCTGAGTGCATGAGTAGTCCTTCCACAGGGCTCCCCATTTGTCTCCATTTGTAGGGTCTCCCCAAAGTCCTCCAAGTGTGCAATCAGCATCGTTCATCTTATGCTAGATCCAGTGCCTTAAGTTCCAACCAGGCAAAACTGATTGGGATCAGCTCTAATACACACACACACTCACTCACACACATATACACACTCACACATACACACATGTACACACCCACATACCCACAACACTCACATACTCACACTCATGCACAGTTCATACTCAAACACATACGCATACTCACACACATGCACATACACACACACACACGCACACACACTTCCCTCTCTGAGCCACCACATAAGCCACTTAATGAGACTTCAGAGAGTGATGGGTTTGGAATCAAAGGTGATTGAAGGTTCAAAGGTCTCTTCTGACTCTTCCTGGCTATGTGATTTGGACAAGTCTCTCAACGTCTAAAACCTTAGGTTTTTCATCTCTATGAAGGGTAGTCAGTGGAGAGCCAGTCTTAGGGTACAAAAGACCTGGGTTCAAATTCTGCCTCTGACATAGACTGGCAACACAACCTTGGGCTGTAGGTCACTTTAGTGGCTGGGGCCCAGGAAGCTCTAAGATTATAAATTCCAGGCCAGTTGGTGATCTATAGTGGTAGATGGGAGTGCCCACACTCCCACTTGCAGATGAAAACACAAGTCTCTGCTTCAAAAAGCCAGCCGTGTGTCAGTCACAAGTTTGGGGTAAGGGCCAAAGGATGTAGGGTGCATACATGCTGTGCCCGGCCTACTTGAAAGCCCCGTGAGACATCAGCCATGGTCACTAGTGCTTCTCCTGCTCATTCGTTCCCTCCCATCCAGCAGCTCCCACTTCCTCAGTGGCCACTTAGCCTATCTCGGGTACAAGAGGGCGCATGGTGCTAACTGGGGATTCATGCACTGGGAACAGAAGTTCCTAAGGCCCTTCCTGCCTGGACCCCCTTGGCCACTCCTCTGCCTAAGCCTGTGTCTCCTTTCACCAAATCGTGAGTTTAAGTCATTAAATAAAATGCAAAAGGAACTAATTATATTTAGATACAGTCAACATAATGTTAAAAAAAGTTCACAGACCCCAGGCTAAGAAGTCCTCCTTGCCCTGTTCCCTCGTTTTCCCTGCTTCTCTCCTTAGATTATAAACATGGTGAAGAGAAGGACCAGTTCTCTGCCTTCCTGGGCCATGGCCCACAATGCCTAACACAGCATTCTGTACAGCTCTCTAACCACCACGGGGCAAGTGGGACCCAGCCGCAGGGGACTGGCCTGCTAGGGGGCATGCTTGCTCTGGCCAGCTGGGGCTCACTTCTTCCCACTGTGACTACCACTCAGCAATTTCTTCTCTGGGTATTCCTATGACTTCGGCAGAACTACCCCTATCCCCATGGGCCTGCTCTCCTCGCAGAGCCAGACCAGAAGGGAAGAGGAGGGGAGAATGAGGCATTGCCCAGTGAATAGCACTCAGGAGAGACAGAAGGCTCACCAGGGGAGTGTGAATCATTCAGACTGCCGCCCACACCCGACCTTTGTGGTGCTCCTTTATATAACAGGGGGGCCCTCAAGCTCTCACCTCAAACCTCTGTCTCATTAATTAGCAAATGTCACAGATGCCAGGCATTGAGATGAAGCATGGGCCTCCTTGGCAGAGCCGATACAAAAGGGGCATCTGTGTTTTTCAGAGCTGTTTGTGTTAGCATTGTGTTGTGAAGGAGTTCTGTCTATTTTTCAAGTCAATTAACATTTATGGAGTGCCCACCAAGTGGGGCCTGATAAGGTGTGAATTATCGCATGCTCTGCCAAAGTAGTCACTGGGGGAGTTCATACAGCTACTATGTTACCACCATTAGCATCACCTGTGCTCTCTACCTGGAAGGGAAATTCCAACTTGCTCAGCATCTGACAAAGGAGCCTCCAGCTGAAGTTACAAGAAATCCAAGGTGAAGGGAAGAGATGGGGATGCACTTGGGATTCTGAAGGGAGCTTGTGGGAGAGATGAAGAAACAGCAGGAAGCAAGAAGCCAGTTAGAGGGTGCCACAGAGCACAGAGTGCAGGGTCTGGAGTTGGGAAGATTTCTTTTCCTGAGTTCAAATCTGCCCTCAGACATTTACAAGCTGTGTGACCCTAGCCAAGTCACTTTACCCTGCCTACCTCGGCTTCCTCATCTGTAAAGTGAGCTGGAGAAGGAAATGGCAAAGGGCTCCAGTGCCTCTGCCAGAAAGCCCCAAATGGAGTTACAGAGAGTCAGATAGGACTGAAAGGACAGACCAATAGGAACAGGAAGCAAGAACGAAAAGGACTCATTGGCACCAAGGTTCACAGACTAGGGGTGATTCACCAAAATGAGTCCGGAGCTGGGAGGGGAGATGGAGAAGCTGAAGGCTTCACAAGTGACAAGGAAAGGCAGGAAGATGTGCTCCAACCGGGCACCAGGAAGAGCTTCCTCGTTAGAATTCACCATAAACCGGCAGAACCTTTTCTGGTCAGTTAACGAGCCCTGGTTACACACCAACGAGGAGGTGCTGGGCACCATGCTAAGCACTCGAGATACAAAGAAGGCAGAGACAGTGCCTGCCCTCCAGGAGCTTCCAGTCCAATGGGGGACGAACATACAGACCAAGAGAGAGACTATTTAAACCAGAAGACTCTTTCTCAAGGGTTGTGTAAGTGAGAGAGTGTGGTAAAGTGGGTAGCGCCCTAGATAAGGAAGACCCTAGCTTCATCTTAGACACTAAGTAGCTGTATGCCCCTGGGTAATTCACTTCAATTAGTAACTCATTCAGCAAGCATTAATTAAGAGCTCACTATGTGCCAGGCACCGGGCTAAACAGTGAGGATCCAAGTCCAAGGAATGCAGTAATCCTGCATAAACCCTAATGGGCACGACACAAAAGAAATGATGATGTTTCTGCTATAAATAGACACACGGCACAAACAGGATGTGAATCAATACAGGCGTAGACAAAGCAGTTCAACAGAAGGGAGTGGGGAGGCGGGTAGAATCAGGAAGGACTTCCTGCAGGAGACGGTGCCTGATCTCTGCCTGGAGGAAGCTGGGGGAGTGAGGAGCGAGTTCATTCCAGGCACCGGGATGGCAAGCAGGAGGGAGCATCGCCAGCGACGAACAGAGATGGTGGATCACAGGGGAGCAGAGGAGAAGTAAAGTCCTACAAGGAGGGAAAGGTCAGAAGGACTCCAGCGCTAAGAACAGAAGAATTGGCATTTGTTCTTAAAGGCAGCAGGAAGCTAGAAGGGGTGGTTGAATCAATGGCCGGGTCTATGCTAAAAGCGGGGGAAGGGAATAAGCATTAATTCTGCACCTACTGCGTGTCAGGCATTGTGCTAAACACTAAGGACAATTATTGTAGCAGCAGCAGGTAGGATGGACCTGGAATGGTGAGCGACTTGAGAGTAGGGAGGTAGAAGCTGGTTGAGTGGAAAGAACGGATCAGATACAAAAGATGTCGGGAGGTAAAAATGGCGACTTATGAGAGGTGAGAGAGAGTAGCCAGGAAAATGCCAACGATGTGAACCCGGCAGGTTTGCAGGATGGCAGCATCTTCTGAAGAATTAGGGAAATTTGGAAGCAGGAAGTGGGGGGAAAGCTGACTCCTCCCAAGTGTTGAATATGCTGAATTTGAGAAAGCTCGGGAACTTTCGGTTTGGAATGTCTAATACACAATTGGTCATATGGGAATTCAGTTCAGGAGAGTGACTGGGAGAGTCTGTCTATGTGTAGATATACACATGTATAGATGTGAGTGCATGTATATCCACACATACATGTAAATATGTTCTTTGTTTGTGTCATCTACATAGAGATGCTGTTTGACTTATGGGAGATAACAAAGCTACCAAGAGCATGTAGGAAGAGAAGAGTACCCAGGTTAGAGCCCTATGTAACACGTATAGTTAGGGTTACGATATAATAATAATAACAAAGGAAACAGAAGAGTCCTCACACAGGTGGGAGGAAAACCTAGAGAAAGTGGCATCAGGAAAATCCACAGAAGAAAGAATATTCCAGAAGAGGGGTTGACAATAGTGTCAATGGAACAGATTGGTCAAGAAGGTTTAAACCTTTTTTAAAAACACCATTAGAGGGGCAGCTAGGTGGCGCATTGAATAGAGCACCGGCCCTGGAGTCAGGAGTACCTGAGTTCAAATCCTGCCTCAGACATTTAACACAAAAAACTAGCCATGTGACCTTGGGCAAGTCACTTAACCCCAACTGCCCTCCAAAAACAAAAAACAAACAAAAAAAAACACCATTAGACTTGGCAATTGAGCACTGGTAACCTGGGAGGCAACATTTTCAACTGAATGATGAAGTCAGAAGCTAAATTTCAAAGAATTGAGCAGAGTGTGAACATTGAGGAAGTGTAGACAGCAGGTGTAGACAGCTTTTAAGAACTTTGACTGAAAAAGGGAGGAAAGATATTAGATAATAGCATGGCCAGAGAGCATGGTAAGGATGGAGGAGACACCGGCAAATATGAAGCCAGTAGAGTAGGATCAAGGAAGTAGGAAAAAGCTGAGAGTGGGGATGATCAAAGGTACCGCCTGCCAGAGAAGATGGGAGGGGAGGAGATCAAGAGAACAAGGAAATGATCTTTGCAAGAGGAAGGGCCAAGTCAGAGACAAAATCCCTTCCTCTCTGTGAACCTTCACCTACAACCTTTCCCCCTTCCCACTCCTCACCCCTGTTGTGAGATGCTTAGTGACAAGATTCATACAAAAAGCTTTAGAAACATTAGCTTGAGTGCTTCCAAGGAGCCAGCTCATCCTCTGAGGCTTCCTCCCAGATCTAAAGCCTATTAACTCAGACCTGCAGGATTTCAGTCCCTTCTCCCAGATGGTAGGTAGTCCTCCTGCTTGCCCCACTGTAAAGGGGTATCCACTAGCCTCTCAAAAGGCAAGACCACCACTCCTGCTCTATACCCTTGGTCCCTGATGTACGAAGGCAGCTGCACAGGGTTTGAAATCTTTGGGCTTCAAATCTTGTTTCTTAGATTGATGATCACTTTTTCTAACGGAAGTTATTTTAGCTTCTTCCTTTGCTTTTTCCTGATATGAGCACATAAAAGGTGAAAATATATTCAGGAACTAGTACAAAAATGTGTTTGTACAAGGGACAGGTTGTGAATATTAATGAGATGATTGTTCTCCACTCTTCTGTTGAGAGCAGTTAAACAGATAAATAATTGATCATCTGAAACCATTTGTTCTGTTCTAAAAGTAGAAAGTGAATGTCAGATTGAAATCACACCCGCCCCCTTTCAATTTGCCTTGGCATTCTGAAGAATGAGCCGTTCAGAACAGATGCTTATCTGGATTTCCTCTCATTCCCTACAACCTTCTAACGTCTCTTAGAAGTTTAGACAAGTGGTACCAGAGATATCCAAATAGTAACTGGCATTTTCCTAGTCCTTTAGTGACAATCGACGTTTCCTGTGAGCCTCCTGAAGACTTCCAGGAGAAGGAGCCTTAGAAGTCACCCAATCCCCTCATTGTACAGATCAGGAAACTGAGGCTGAGGGAGGTCAACAGTCTCACCCAAGGACAGACAAGGAGTTAGTGACAAAGCCCAGATTCAGATTCAGGTCTGTCAACTTCAAATCCATCCGTCTTGATGCTATACTGCACAAAAGCAGGGAGGAGGCAGGGCAATGGCATTCCCTTTTATATCTGGGGACAGACTTGGGCACTGGCCTGTGATCACACCAACAGCAAAAGTCACAGGCACTATTTGAATTCAGGTGTTCCTGACTCCAAGGCCAGCTCTCTAACCATCACACTACACTGTTTCTCTCTGGAGATCTCTTTTGAGACCACATCTATCTTTAGGATTCAGATAAATCCAATATCACTTCCCTTTAAAGCACTCTGATTTGTCTGGCTTTCTTATTTGAAATTCAAAATTGTGTATTCTTCTGTTTGCCTAGGAATTCCTTTGATTTGCCACCCTTCTATCTCCCCATGATCCTTCATAAGTCAACCAAAACACAGCCAAACAGCTCTTTCCAAATGGAGTCCACCTGGAAAGTGCATCAAATTTAGAGACTGAAGGGGGGGACAAGCACGAGATCTTTGATGGAGGCTGAGCCCAACCATCACCATTTTTCTCACTTGCCAGAAGGCAAGCTCATTTTCTATTTAGAAATGAAAGTTCAGGGACAGCTGGGTGGATAGTGAATAAAGCACCCACCCTGGATTCAGGAGGACCTGAGTTCAAATCCAGCCTGAGACACTTGAAAATTACTAGCTGTGTGACTGGGAAAATCACTAACCCCAATTGCCTTGCCTTCTCCCCTCTAGAAGAAGGGAAGGGAAGGGAAGGTACAGGTGTGGCTACCTTACTTCCCTACCCCAGTGAGCTCCCTATTGCCTCCATATTCGAAATTCCTCTGTAGGGCATGTGAGCCCTTCACCATCTGGTTCCAGCCCTGATCTTTTCAGGTTCCTCACATATTAGTCTGCTCCTTTGTGAAATATCAAGTCTCTGTTGTTCCAACCAAAAGGGGCCTGATTGTTGTTGCTGGTGTGCTGGGCCTTGCTGGACATGTGACTTGGTGAGAGCCGATGGCTAAATTTTTAGCAGAAGCATTTTCACCTCAGAAATGGATGAATTCTGAAAATGACGACCTGATATATTGTTTTGTTGATTGGCCACACTTAACATGGTGGCCAAAATGCTAATAATTCAGATGAAACTTAAGGGAATATGTCCTGTGAATATGTTCAAAGGGCTATAAAACTATGTATACCCTTTCATCCAGCAATACCACTGCTAGGTCTGTATCCCAAAGACATTCCCCGAAAAAGTGGGGGAAAGGACCTACTTGTACAAAAATATTATCAGCAGCTCTTTTTGTGGTGTCTAAGACTAGGAAATCAAAGGGATGACCATCAATTGGGGAATGGTTAAACAAGCTGTGCCATATGATTGTAATGCAATATTATTGTGCTGTAAGAAATGACAAACAGGATGATTTCAGAAAAGCCTGGAAAGACTTACATGAACTGATGCAAAGTGAAGTCAACAGAACCAGAAGAACGTTGTGCACAGTAACAGCAACATTGTACCATGAAGGTCTATGAATGACTTAGCTGTTCTCAGCAATACAATGATCAAGACAATCCTAAAGGACTCATGATGAAGCATGTGCTCCTTCTCCAGAGAAAGAACAGAGACTGATTGAATACAGGGTGAAGCAGGTTATTTTTCACTTTCATTCTTTTTCTTTTATTCGTCTTCTTATACAAAACGACTAATACTGTTGTTTCAGGAACCAGGAAGGAGAGGGAGGGAGGGAGGGATAGAACTTGGAACTCAAAACTTAAAAAAGCTTAAAAATTATTTTAACATGCTGATTGGGGAAATTGTGTGTGTGTATGTGTGTGTGTATAACATCTTTTAAAATGTGTCCTGTGGATGTGTATTTTCAGAGAGCCTGTTCTTAAACATTATCAGCACATCTGTGGGCAGGGACTTGACATCTTCCTCTCCCCTCTCCCACTTCACCTTCACCTTTGACATTGCCAACCCTCTTTCAAGGCTCAATTCCCACCTTCAAAAAGCCACACGGGATTCTGTTGTTGTTAGTGCCCCCTCGATAATCAGCATTTTTGTATGTCCTGTATTTATTTATTCATCAGAAGCAAAAGGTCATATCAAAAACGGCAGCATATGTGTTGCTCTCCAGTCTGAGGAGGGTTTAGCAGGAGGTGTGGGCCTAATGGGGAAGGAAGAATTGAAAAGAATTTAATGACATCTCCAAGGAGGAATGTGACTCTTTCAATGAGGAGCTGGGGAAAGGGTCGGGGAGGGGGCTTGACTAACAAGAGAATTGAAAATGGGCTCCTTGATTAAAGAATTCTGAAGCAGTTGGAGCAAACTGTAACATTACAGGGCAAAGTTAAGGAATTTTTTTCTTTACTCAAAGTGTAGGTCAGGGGTTCTTAACTAGGGGTTTGTGTAGATAGATAGATAGATAGATAGATAGATAGATAGATAGATAGATAGATAGAGACAGATAGACAGATAGATGATAGATGATATAGATGGATGGATAGATAGACAGATAGATGATAGATAGATAGAGATAGATAGACAGATAGATAATAGATAGAGAGATAGATAGATGATAGACAGATAGATAGATAGATTGACTGACTGATTGATTGATTTAGATAGATTGCAATAACTGCTTCCCTTTGTGATCATATGTATTTTCCATACCCACATTAAAACATTAGTCTGGGGAAGGGGGTCCCCAGATTGCCTAAGGGTCCATCAGTGACAGAAAGAAGGTTAAGAACCCTGGCCTGGGTTGTAATTTGGCAACATTTTTGCTGGTGAACAGTGTCAAGGAACCAGTCTCTGCCTGACCTGCTTTGCCACGGTCTGCCCCCTTCAAATAGCCTTGCTGGCCTTTCCTCAGACCTCGGAACTCCCGTACTGGGCTTAATCGGCTCCCTTGGCCCCTAGCCCAGAGACTGGGGGAGCAGCTGATGAAGTGGCTCCCCGCCCCCTCGGCCCCCACTCTCCATCCCCTCGGACACCCCAGCCCTGGGCCAATCCCAATCCCAGGTATCCCGAAGACCTGCAGGAGGCCCCAGCAGCAAAGTGTTCACCTTCCATCCAAACCAAGTCACCAAATCATTCTCATTCCACAGACACCTGAGGTCTTATTAAAGTACGCCCTTCGGCGGAGGGGAGACCGAGTCCGAGGCTTTCCACTTGGGCTCGTTTTCAGGAGGAGCTGCCCGGGGCTGGTGCCTTGAAAACCTCCCCAGTGGGTCACCGTGTTCTCCACACAGCTTGGTCCCAGCACCTCCGAACTATCCTTTCCCAGTCCAGGCCTTGAGCTCCGAAGCGAGCCATCAGTGTTTGGTAAAACGATGCCATATAGAGGCCCTGCTGTGCTTCACATTCCTACAGTACGGCTCTCTGTCCTGTGACAGCCGTTAAGAAGCTAAAGTCACCGAGAACAGAACTGTGCAAAAATAAAGGACTTGTGCTGTAAAGATGCTGGCGGGAGCTGGGGCGGGCTGGGGCTGCCAGTCCCCACCATTCAACCCTAGGTGTCTGGAGGCTCCCGCCACATTACCCTCCTCCCCCGCCAATCTCTCCCCACGTCTCCCCCTCCCACTCTCCCCTCCACTTCTTCCCCCTACATCACCTCCTCAAGTCTCCCCCCCCATCCAGGGCTAACAAAGCCCACAAGGTCCTCCTTCCTCAGAGCCAGAGATGACCCCCGTTTCCTCTGCCTCCTCCCTGAGATGACCTCACCATGGTGGCCCACTCCGATCATTGCCGGGGGCGTGAATCATCTCTAGAGCCCCAGGAGGCTGCAGAGATGGATCCACGGAGTGGAAATGGAATAAGTGATAAATGATTCAGGGAGTAAAAAGAGGAGCCAGACTCTGGGATTAGCCACGAATAGTCCGTGAAGGAGCCTCCAGGACCACCGCCAGGCCCTTGGGCAGAGAGGCCGCTCCGCTGGCCGGAGGCATAGGCGCACATAGCGCTGGCTCACCCATGGTCCTGAATGATCCGAGCGCTGTTCATCAGAGGAGTGACAATAATCAGCAGCAGCATTTTCACATTCACTGCAATTTAAAGTTTGCCAAGCAGTAGGCATCGTGGGGGGGGGGGGAAACCCTGCCCCGGGGCCAGAGGGCTCGAGTTCAAATCCTACCCATGTGCCTGAGGGCCCGTTACGAGGGCTGGGGGGTTGTCTGTGTTTCCTCGTCTCTAAAACTAAGGCTTGGGAACCTTCCAGCTTGAAATCTGGGGCTCGGGAAGTGGGATCTGCCCGCTTCTGCCCTTTCTCTCCACTCCCCAGCTATGGTCTTGACCTGTTACTTCAGTGGCGCTGGGGCTTTCCAACCTTCCCCCACGCCGATAATCAAGTAGCCTCCGAAAGCCTGGACTGGCACAGGAAGGCGACTGATTTTAAAAAGCAGCCCTGCCCAACGGTCTAAGGCAGGATTCAACTTCAGGCCTTCCCAACCACAAACCCAACCTTTTGTCCACTGAGGCTGGACTCCCCCATTCATTCGTTAAATGAGGCCATCAGCCCCATCAAAGGACCTCCAAAGTCTCTTCCAGCTCTGGCCACCTAGAATCCCATGAAGCCATTTGTGCACTGGCTAGCAGCAAGACCCTCAGCTTTATTCCAGTGGCAGGTGTTAGAGACCCATTTGAACAATGAGGGGAAAGCAGACTTGGGTTCCAGTCCAAACTTCTGTAGGCATACACAGCTTGGCCTCCATGTTCCCCTGTCTCCAAGAAGGCCTCTGAGGCTCCTTCCAGCTCCAATCTGTGATCCAAATGATGCCCTTCTCCCATGCTTTCCAACACTCATGGAATGGTGCCACAAAATGTGACCAAAAACACACACACGCACACACACACACACACACACACATACACCAAGCCATGGGGCATCATTAAATAAGAGTCATTAACCTGGGGCTGGTGAACTGGACTCTACTTGGGTGCTGCTTAATCCTGTGCATTTCATGTCCTGCATTTTATGCTGTGTCTTCACAAGAAGGCAGCCCCAGACTTCCCTGAACCACCAAAGGGGTCCATAACCTGTAACAGGTGAAGAAGCCCTGGTGTGAAGAAAACACGCAAGTAGATGGAAATGCTCACCTTTTATAAATAGGTCCTCTGAAGTCTGGGTCATATGTCCTTGATTTCCCTGCATTAAGAAAAGAAGAAGAAGAATGCTCAGCAAAGCTGGAAGTAAACAGGCAGGAAAATGGGGGGAGGGACCCAGAGTGCTGAATGCTGTGGCCACAGGAGGACACCCCCAACAGAAGGGATGCCCACAGGCATGGATTTGTGTGCTCACACATGTAGACACACATGTGTGTGTGCCCAGACCTCCTCAGGAGGAGCAGCTGAGGAGCCCCCAGCAGCCGTCTTGACCCTGTTCTGCCTCCACAGCAGCAGATGGGAGAAGCAGAAGTGATGTCCAGGCTGGACATAGGCCAGCCTTCTGTAAGGGCCAGACTCTGCCACGGCCTGGACCTTCCTTCTGGCCTCCTTTCTGGGCCAGTCCTAGGATCAGCGACTGGGGCCTAGAAGGGTCTCAGAGGCCAAGCCAAGCAAAGCCCTCATTTTGCGAATAAGGAAGCCCAGGCTAAGGGGGGTCCCAGGGATACGGCGTGGCACTGGCGTTTGAACCCTGACTCTCTGACCTGTAACCCGCCCTCTCCCAGGTTTCACCACCATCTATCATTATGGAGCCAGTCAACAAACAGTTGTGGTCCGTACTATGTGCCAGTGTTGCCAAGTGTGTAGACACAAACATGAGAACAGACAGGCCCTGCCTTCAGGGAGCTTACAGTCTAACAGGAGAGACAACATGCACAACCACAAGCCCGCGAGATAAAGGCGGGAGAGGCCGGAGGCAGCCCATGGGGGGAAGGACTGAGAAAGGCTTCCTGTAGAAGGTGTGACTTGATTTGGGCCTTGAAGGACGCCAGGAAAGTGGGAGGTGGAGATGAGGAGGGAGGGTGCTCCAGGCACAGTGGACCGTCAGAGAAGAGGCCCTTTCTCCCAACACCACTGTTTGGTAGCCTAATGCAAGTATAGGTGTAAGGACCTCCGGCAGGAGGAAACTCCATCTACATATACAGGTAGCCATCTTCCCCAGAGCTCCAAAGGGTTCAATGGCTAGCCCTGGATCACACAATGAGGGAGGCTCAAGGAGGTCATATGATCATGAGATTACAGATTTGAAACTGGACAATCTCTTAGAGGTGGACTCCAGCTCTCTTGTCATAATGATGAGAACCTGAAGAGCACCAATGACTTGGGCAAGGTCATATAGGCAGTAATGGCAGGGCTGAGATCCACCTGGATCCGGACACCTCTGCTGTGACTCGACAGCGGACTTTTCCTCCATAGCAACAAAGCTGGAAGGACCTCAGAGGACTCCCCACCAAACAAATGAGGATGACAAGTTGAGGAGCCAGAGGCCTCCAAGTAGGGGAGAGCAGTAGGGGAGAGCTCAGGTCATCCCACACCTCCCAGGGCATTCCCTGGAGATGGTCGGTGCAAAAATCAGTACTTGAATCCAGACCCTCCAACTCCAAAGCTAGGATTTGAGAGACTGAGCCTCTCCATCAGTGCCAGGCATTAACAGTTTCATCTGGCACCGACTGCAGCATGGCCAGCAGCTCTGTTCCAGAGCCAGGCTCCTGCTTGGGGAATAGCTTTGGGGCTCAGCCAGGCTGGCATAGAGAACCGAAGGGCCAACTACAGCAAGTTGGGGCCAGTCTTAGCTCCAAGGCAGCAATGGCCAGTCACTGCCCAGCCCCAGGAAGCCACTACCCGAAGGAAGATAGAACAGGGGCAAGGCTTAGGTTAGAGGTCAGGTGGATTGGAAGGAAACCCTTGTCCGGGTATTGGATAGATAAGACAGCTGCTTGGATTCTCTTCAACTTTGAAACTGAGGGATCTTTTCTTCCTCTATTTATACATCCTGAAAACTTGCAAAATCCATAGACCAAATACCCCCACTCCTTCCCGCCACCTCAATTCAGGGGATGTAGAGTCCAATTTCTATGCCAAGATATAAGGTACATGCTTCATATTTAGTGAAGCAAAATACCAATCACAGATTTCCTAAGTGATGGATTTGAAGACCCAGCCTGATTCTCTCTTCATAATATCCTGTCGTCTCCCTAGCCCCCAGGAGAAAGCTCCCAGAGAGCTGGCTCCAAGCATCTGTCTGAAGTTCCTCTTCCTCTAGGAAGGGCCTAGTACTTAGCACAGATATGGCTCCAGGGGCAGATTGTTCATTTATGCTTCTTAACTAACTCAGAAGACTCCTTCTGCCTCATTCCCAGGATTCCCCAAATTAAGGTATCAGAGCAGCCCGCACTAACAGAGGCTTAGCCAATTACCCAGCTGTTTACTTGGGTCCTGCCAAGAAGAGGCTGGAAGCACTTATGCACCTCAGGGACCCCTCCTTTCCGTTTTGCCTTGTCCTGGCCCTCCCTGCACCCCCCCAAGGTAGTTGCAAGGGCTCCCCCAACCTCAGGGACATGTGAGCAGCGCACATTCGGTAGCACACTGGAACCCAGCCTTCTGTGATTCCCAGCACCCAAAGCAGTGGAAATTAGAACACTGAATATGGAGTGTTTTTTAAAAAGTGGCACTTCCTTACTATCTCTTTCTGTCTTTTCTGGAACCTCCCTTGGGATCAGAAGTAGGTGAGTGGAGAAATGCAGCCAGTTCAAGCTCTGATCACAGGGTCAGGGTATTTCCTCGGAGTCCAAGGGCTGTAGATTTAAAGCCAGAAGGGCCCTTAGAGGCCATTTAATCTGGTCCATTTGTTTGACAGAAAAGTAAAGTTAAGGCCTACAGCGGTCTAGGCGGTTTAAGGTCATGCAGGTGGCAGGTACCTGACTGATACCTGAACTCAGATGGTCTTGGCTGCCAGCCCAACATTCTCTCAGCCAGCCCACACTCCGAGTCCCATTGCAACGGATCTCAGTGACCATAAGACCCAGTCATCACTGAACTCCAAGTCATTCTAAGACACACACAATAAGTGCTCATTCAGCCTTGGCTTGACGGCCTCCAGCAGAGGGGGACTCAACACTGGCGAGGCAGCCCAGGTGGGCATTCAGGGGCAGTCTTTCCATATGTCGAGCTTAAATTGGTCTCCATGTAGCTTCCACTCATCACGTATCATTCTGCCCTCTGGGGTCAAGCAGAAAAAGACTACAGGAATGCCTTTCAAATATTTGGTGACAGCTAGTTGGCAAAGTCTTTTCTTGTCCTGCTTGAATATTCCTATATTCTCATCAACTGGCCCTCACACGGCATGGCCCTGAAGACCACCTAGATGCATTCCTCTGGACTCCAGCTCACAAAGGCTTTCCCAGGCCTGAACCCAATGCTCCAAGTCGAGTCTAACCAGGGTATGAGAACAATGGGACACTGGGTCTCTTTTAAAGTTCTATGAATCTCACGAACTGATACAAAGTGAAGTGAGCAGAACCAGGAGAATATTGTACATTGTGCAATGACAACTTTGATAGATTTAGCTCTGCTCAGCCGTACAATGATCCAGGACAATTCTAAAAGACTCACGATGGAAAAAGCTATCCACATCCAGAGAAAGAACTGTGGAGTCTGAATGCAGAGGGAAGCAGACGATTTTTCACTTTCTTCTTATTTTGTTCACAAAATGTCTAATTTGAAACGTTTTGCACGACTGCATATGTATAGCCTGTATCAGATTGCTTACTGCCTCAGGGAGAGGTGGAAGGATAGACTTCAGAACTCAAAACTCTGAAAAAAAAGGAAGTAAACAATTGTTTTACATGTAATTGGGGGAAAATAAAATAGATTTTTCAAAAGCCCAGTGGTTCTCAAGATACTGTACAGTTATTGAAAACAAGCAATCACATTCCAGACAAGATCCCGCTGAACTCAAGGCCATTTATTTCAATAGACAAACCCCAAATCCCCACAGAATTACAGCCCAGTGTTGTATGGGCAAAGGACCCCCTTCCTTATAAATCTCAGCTGGAATAGAATCAGCACCAGGTGCTTTGCCACACAAAAGGAGCCTAATGACATTCAAAACCTCTTCTTCAGTCGGAACTTTATCTAAGAGGGATTGATTTCAACCTGAGGTAAACAGGGAATGGCTGCAGCATGGACTGATGATGATTTGTTGAGAGTACTATGGAAGTGTTCAGCCCATCTCTCTAGGACCACGTCCTTATCACTCATCAGTGTGAATCCATCAGCACGGAGTAGTTGAGATGCCCCATCTCATCATGAAGCCAACCACACACCATGAAACTGAATCTTTTCCATTTGAATTGTCTTAGGAAGATTCTGAAGATCACCTAGCAGGATAAGGTACCAGACATGAGGTCCTTTCTCGAACAAAAAGGTCAAGCATTCAAACTCTGCTTCAGAGACCACAACTCTCAATGTCTGGCCACGTTTTCTTTGTTGGAATGCACAATGAATATTTGCCAAAAAAGACTATTTTATGGAGAACTCACACAGGGCAAGTGCTCATGTGGTGGCCAGCCATACAAGGACGCTCTTAAGGACTCTCTGAAGAACTTTGGAATTGATTGTGTAACATGGGGAACAGTGGCACAGGACAGCTCAGCATGGCATGCCCACATCAAAGAAGGTGCTGTGCTCTCGGAGCAGAGCAGAATTGAGACAGTTCAAAAGAAAGTTAGAGAATCCAGCCCAAATGTTCACATGGACTACGTGTGCCTGGTCTGTGGTAGAACATTCAGAGCAGTATGAGCTCAGACAGTGACAGTCGGACACACTGAAACTTGACTCCGGCACAGCGACACCATTCTGGTCCTCTTCTGGAATGAAGGACAGTAACTAGCACCAACCCAATGTAAGGATGCTCCCCACCCCCAATCCAAAAGGCCAATGGCCAAGAATCTGGGGTCCGTTCCAGTCTTTGTGAAGAAGCCCTGAAAACAGTTTTCTTGGAGAGCCTGAGGTGTGCAGCCCAGAAAAGAACAAAAGGAAAAAAGGGAGTAGATGTCAGCTATTATGGCAGTGGCCAAAGGAGGAGAAATGGTCATTAATAGGCTTTGGGGAGGTTTCAGAACCCTAAGTCAGGCAGGCTCAGGACCTTCCTGATCAGGAGGCAGAGGCCTGGACTTAGTTTTCCAAAATCCACAAAAGTTTAGAAAGCTGTGAAGCATGAAATGCCAATGGCCAAGGCTATGTCCCCTGGGCTGGCTCATAGACACAGTTGGAAACCCCAAGACACTGACATGGTTCCATGAAGTCCAGGGCCAGTCGGCTCACACACACTTGTAATAAAGGCTTGAGGAATGGGTAGATAAAATGGTGTGTTATCCACCTGGACCTACCTCCACAGTCATGTAATATGTCCTCCTGTTTTTCTGCCCTCTTGGTGGTAGGAGAGAAGAAGGAAAAGCCAAGCAAAGCAACTGAGCTTTATTTGTCCCAAGTTTCAGTCCCTTTTGCCATGTGTGGAGTTGGTGGGTATACGAGAAGGTGGCTGACCTGCTGCTGCTGCTGCTACAGCTGCTGCTTTGAGATTCAGCCCCCAAGGTCTCTGCCCCTCTGCCTCTGCCCCTCACATCCCAGTAAATTCATTCCTCTCACCAGTCTCAGTGTCAGGCTGATCTGAGTTAGTGCTTATCAGGGCTGGAGCAGTTTGGGGAGGGGGGAGCAATCCAGTCACTGCTTTTGATCCTCAACCAGGGAAATCCTTGAGCACAAATGCTTCTTGCCAGGAAGGTACCAGGGCTCTGCCTGTAACATACTGTCCCAGAGGCAGCTGTGGACACAGTCCATAAATCACTGCACCTGAAGTCAAGAAGACCTAAGTTCAAAGAGCCCCAGGATATTTACAGGATATGGGACCCTGGGCAAACCTCTTAACCTGACTCAGCCTCAGTCTCCTCATCTGAAAATAGGGGTCACAGGAGCGCTGACCTCCCAGGCCCATTGTGAGGACAGACAAGGTCATATCTGCAAAACTTTACCAGTCACAGTCTTACCTAAATGCTAACTATTAATGTTAAAAATCACAGCTTTTTAAGGCGTTTAGCCATCAAGTCCACGCTCTTCATTCTTAAGGGGAGGGAACTGAAACTGGAGAGAAGGGAGGTGATTCCCCCAGTCAGCAGCAGGGAAAGGATCTGGAGTCAGCTCTGGGAGCTCACAAAGGAATTTATCTTTACACAGATTATCTGGAGAGTTTACAAACTACTTTACAGAGAATGTATTTTACATGGGAAACATCAGTGACTCAGAGAGATTAGGTGATCGGCTCAGGTTACACAGCAAAGTCAGAGGCAAGATTTGAACCCAGTCCATCTGACTGAAAATCTGCATGTAAGCGGGCAGTGAGCTATCTTCTGCCTCAAGGAAGGGGCAGGATTCAGCCCAGGGCTGCTTTGGGCTGAGGCCTAAGGCCACACCGGCTACCGGCCTTTCCAGATACTCTCTAGTGTTTTAGCTCCGCTCCATGCTTGCTCATCCTATGCTTGTCCAACCAACAACATGTAGGCATATTTAACTGTAAGCCCTGGGCCAGTAACCGTGAATACTTCCCAAATGGACCATTCGCTAAATCTGTTCAGTCTCCATTTGCTGTAAAGCACCAACCTTTTGCTGTCTGCCCTTCAGGAATGGTTCTGCTTCAGGGAAGGCATGGAGAAAGAACGGAGGACAGAACTGAATCAGTTGGAGCGAACCGTTTCCCAGAGGAAGAAATTCCCTCCACCAAAGCTAGTCAGCAAATCTCTGAGCCAAGTCACCAGCCAGGGTCACACACACAGCCAGTATGTGCACCAGGGGGAACATAAGCCCAGCTCCTCCTGGCTCCAAGACCAGCTGCACAGCCCCTTCACTGTACCACAGAAAGCCAAAATGGCGCTCTTCACTTAGGGTGTCCCTGCCAAGGGTAGCATATCAGAACGGACCGTTTCACCAACATGGGAGAATACTAGAGTGGAAACTTTCCTCCAGTGAAAATGGCATCCCTGCTCATCACTCACGGGATAAACCTCCTAGGACGAAGGCCCAGAGCTGGGTGACTCAGGACTAAGTGACTTGACCAGGGTTGCACAGCTAGTTTGGAAGGGCTAGAAGTGAGATTTGCACCCAGGTTTTCCTGACTCCATGGCCAGCACTCCCATCAATAGCCCTCACTGTCCCACTATGTCAAAGGCTAAATCCAAAGGGCTGGAGTGTTGGCTACAGGAAGCACCCGAAACAATGCCCTCTGACATAGACTTTGCTAGCTGTCCAAGCACATACTGATAAGACTTACAGAAATCCACCAGAGTACTTTCTTCATTCACTTCAGCAAAATTATGGGGATCACTGGGTTTAGCCTCCATAGAATCATCCATTTATATTTCTGAGAGACAGACCTCAGAGGGAACTGAGGCACAGAAACATTGAATTTGCCCAAGAGCCTCCAGAAATAATTAACAGCTGATTCAAGCCTGTCCAAATCCCTTGCACACACATGGGGACCCTCAGACCTGCACATACATTTGGGAAACCTTGGTAACTAAAAGGAGAGCCTTGACTAGTTAAGGGTCCAAGAAACCAGGGATCGGGTCAGGTTTCCAAGAACGTAACAAAGAAACAGCTAACAGAGGTTTCTTTGTCCGTAGTCATTCAGCCAGACGTCACATGGCTGAGCCAAGTACCTAGTGAAAGTCACAAATACTATCAAGACATACACATTAGCCAGAGTGCGTCACACAGTAGGCAGCAGGGTAAATTTGGTTCTGGATCTGAAAAGCGTTGCCTTTAACACAACCATCCAACTCATTGGGAGAAAGACCTTGTCACAGTCTCTGGTCTCAGTCATCACAGGCTCCATAGACCTTCAGGAGTGTGGGTTCTGGGATATCAATTCTCTTTTTCCACTTGACGCTTATGTAAAGCTCACCTTTGTGTTTTCTAGTAAGCCCATGATCTGATTACACTGAAAATGATTCTTACTTGCTTACAAAGAGAGAAAATTGGGAAGGTGGAGATGGTTCCAGTTAGCCATCTTCTGAGAGTTTCTTCCAAGAAAGAGCTGTTACTGCCAAAGGTAATTGTGTTTATCAACTTCAATGTGGAGAAAAGGGAAATACTCAGCCTGCTCGCCCTGCATCTCCAGCCTACCACAGTCTAGTAAAACAAACAAAAAAACCCCAATGTTTTGTGTGCAGAACACTACACTTATTATTCACAGTGAAATTAAAACAAATTAAAATTCATTGGCAAAATTAAACAATCATTTATGCCAGATACCCCCTATACAGAAGCAACTACCCCTATCATCATGTGGAACAGCATGTGGACTGAGCAACCCAAGGTCTCTGTCTCTGGTTTCGATCATTCCCTAAGGAATGACCAGGTTGGTCGTCCCCACCTTAAGACCTATGTCCTCTCTGCTCTAAATAGCTCTCAAATGTTGCATCAGAAACATTAAAAATTAAAAAGCATGCGATGTTAAAGAATAATTAAAGCCTTTGGGAGCTCAAAGAGCACAGGAGAGAAGACACTGGTGTAGAATAATGATTTATACTTGTGCCTGCAATCATTAACAAACGGACCTGATCATGGCTGTTCATCCATGAGTAGGTCTATTCCTCGGGTCTCCCTAAAAGGACTTTCACACAGAGGTTACATCACCATGTCATTACCAAAAACACTTAAGAGTCAGGCTGTAAATGGAGTGCAGGCTATAAAATTAGTCCTGTCATTTTTAATTTCACAGCAATAAGTTTGGCACACAGTTACATGATTGTTTCTCGAAAACAAAATCAAGACTTCCCTCAATTCTATTCTGTACTTCCAATTAAATGTGGGGCTGGTGTTCAGTTAGCATGAAGGGAACTATCTTTCTCCTCGGATCACTGGGGGGAAGTTAGTCAAAGTGACAAAGCCAAGCCACCTTCACAAGACCTAGAACACATCAATATACACTTTTCCCATAATAGCTGTCCTCTGGCTTGGCCGTGCCTCCAGCTCATATCATGAATTTCCAAATGCAGATTCCCATGTAAATGGCACCATTGACCCAGCAGGCTCTAAGCCACTGAGATACTACTTATCTGAGTTTAAAAATAAAGTTGTTTGAGTAACAGTGGGCATCTCCAATAAGAGGGGAGTCTGAAAGGAGGCTAAGGTTTCCACAAATAGAAAAATGGCATCACTCCAGTCCTACCCTCTTTTTTCAGACCACACATACTACGTCACCTGGCAAGGACTACCCAGATCAGGGGTGGGGAACCTGCAGCCTCAAGGTCACAAGCGTGGCCCTTTGACTTGAGAACCTAGAGGTCCACATGAGGCCTTGAGGCCACAGATTCCCAAGCCCTGATAGATCCTAAATCCCTGTTGTAAGGCTTCCTTCAGCTCTCAGAGGTCAATGAGGTGATGATTTACCCTCTTTCTCCGCAGGGGACAACCCCATTCACACATGTCCAAAGGAGGAGCCTTATAACTAAAGATATCTCAGTAACTCATTCTTAATTGCAATTTCTTCCATTTAAAATAATTCTAATCTTTTTATTTTGAGGGGATTTCTGCTTATTGAAGCCTACCCTGCCCCTGAGCTTTCAAGTTGTAAGCAGAGGTCCCTGTGGCTCCTGAACAGAGCAGAATGACATGCCCAAGGATGGCAAAGGGATTTGTGCCCAGATGCCCAGAGGGAGCCTTGTCTCCAGGCCCTTCAAGATGATGAATATGTCTTCCTTCATGCCTTCAGGGCAAAGCCAAATCTCTTCTTGCCAAGAGATGGGAGTTTAGGGACCGTGCCAACCCACCAGTCTAGGGCCTAGATAAGAGCTCTTCTGGCTGGTCTCTGTCAACACATAAGTGTGGGGCCGGCAAACACTGCGAGAGCCAGCAGGGGCCCTCTCAGACCAAGCTGGGTCACCAAACATCTGATCGCCCACTGTGAGACAGGCTGTGGAGACCACAGAAGAGATCAGGTCTGCTTGGTGAGAAGGAGGTGTCTGACACTTTGAGTTTGCTGGGGTGGGCAAGGTGTCAGAACTGGGAGGGATTAGTGGAGGGAGTTGTGGCTATAAGAAACAGAAAAGGGAGGGAGAGAGGGGGGAGAATGGCTGAGCTGAGGTGCCCTCATGGTCACCATGTGGCTGGTCTGGCCATGTCTGCAGTGCAGTGCCCAGTTCTAAGCCCCGTGGTTTAGGCAGGATCTTGATGAGCCGGTATGAGCCAGGGAAAGCCAGCCAGGATGGTCAGGTCAGTAAAAACCATGCCAGAAGAGGTGAGGCAGAAGGAACCAGGACATGAGAAGGCTGCACCATGAAGAGAAAGGGCAGAGGGAGTCCATAATTGTGTCTAAGTGTGGATCAGAGAATCATCTATTTAGAACTGGAAGGCAGCTTAGAGACCACAAGGCCCAAATCTCTCATTTTCAGGATGAGGAAACCGAGACCCAGGTTCTCAGTCTCCAAAGACCAAGTAGAAGCAGTGGCAGCACAGCAGAGCGAGCCCTGGGCCTAGAGTTCAAATCCTGACTCTGACACTTACTACTTGTGTGACTGAGGGTGGCTAGTTTTGTGGCCTTGGCTTCTCCTCTCTCTGCTGCTTTTCCCTCATTTGTAACATGAGAAGGCTGGACTCAACATCACGTGTCAGGTGTGTCAAGGGGCTGTCTTGTTCAGGTCCAGGCTCAGCTGGATGGCCACAGACCTTGCTCCCAACTTGACAATGTGGTGACTCCAGTTCATTTTTTTTAATTAAGCTTTTCAGCTTCTTCCAGAGCAACAATACTCACTGACTCCCATTGCAGATGTGTCCACCCAAGTCCAAGGTCCACCTGAGTCCTCCGGGCACACTGAAGGGTGGGGCATTGAGCAATCGCCTGGCTCTAACTCTGTACACTGGAATGTCAATAGGGAAAGGCTGTCACACTGCTGGATATCTTCTATCTTGTCCTTCATGAGAAAATCCTGCAGGTTCATTTGTTGCTTCCCTGCCTTCAGAGTTGAGGAACAGATTTTATCCAGTTAAAGTCTATCACACACACAGCTTCCTCTTACCCAGATGACTTTGCCCAGAAGGAAAAACCAAATAAAATGTCCCCAGCAGATGGGGCTTCCCTCCCTTTTGGGATACAGGCCTTGACCTTTGGGGTTTGGGGTTTGCCTTTTCTCAGACTGATTCACACCATTCCTGATCTCTGGTCCTTTAGCCAACCCTGTTCCTTTTTATGGTCTTTGAATGGACTAAAATTCTTTTCAGTTTGAGTTCTTTTGGTTGAAGCCACTGCCAACGTTCCCAAGTTTCCTGGGTCCATTTGGCTTCTGCCCTGGGAATCTTGTTTTCTCTCTCTTCCCTCTTCTCTTTAGCATGGGTTCAATTCCCGAGCTGTTCTTGACTCTGAAGCAGGGTATTCTCCATTCTCTCCACAGTGTCAAACCCTGGGTAGGCACTTGACAAATGATCATTGATGGATGGACGGACTAATTGAGTAACTGACCTCTACCCTGTTTTCCTTTTCTCCCTGGACTTTGGGTATCCTAGAGGACCTTAGAATACAATGGCCATCCAGGTCAGTCCATTTCTGAAGTGTGAATCCCAGACTTTCAGCAGCATCATAGCTCTGGAGGTGGAAGGGAGCCTGGGCACTGTTGCCTCATACCAAGCTTGGAATCAACAAAAGCCCCTGTTAAATGTCTCCCTAGATTTAGCCCCATTGCTGACCCTGCTTTCTTTGGATCCTCACTCTGGCATCCATCCCTTCCATCTCTGTGCCATCTGTTAGTCAGTTCTGTGTTACGTGAAGGAATCTTTCCTCACTCCATATTCAAAATGTTAGCTATCAAGAGTGAACCAAGCCAGAGAACTGGGAACTGGCAGAAATCTCCATTCCACGATGCCCTCCAAGGAGACCACTAATGTCAGTCTGGTCCTGTCTCCAGCTTTTAGACATACACAGATAAGGGCCACCCACCCAGTTCATACTGCAGTATGCATTGGCTATCATCTTCCCACCAAGGAACAACCACATGGAAAAGAGAAAACCCCAAATGGTTTTCCAGGGGACCCAATCACCCAGGGAAGGGAGCCCAAGAGCCAGTCCCTAACTCTTGAGGAAAGAATCTAGTACTTGTAATGTCTGAGGAAGAGTAAGAACTCAGGTCTTCCTGACTCTAAGTCAGGTACTCTATCCCCTGTGCCACTTGCTACTTCCTCCTTTGTTCTCAGATTAGCACTTGGCATGAAAGTGGGCATTTAATTAAGCAGGACTTGCTGAATCCAGCTGAGCTGTGCCAGTTTTTTCTGCTTCCCCTTACACCCTCCACAAACTGAACCACTTGGGTTCCTGCTTCCCCAGCATAAACTCTGACCCATAAAAATCCTTAGAAGTCATATTAGTGAGGTCAAGCTTAGTGTTTGGGTGGCCAGATTGTACAGGAGCCTTGAATACCAAACAAGGGAGTTTGAAATTTACACAAGAGAAATTGGGAGTTAAAGTTTTTTTGTGCAGAACAGCAATAAAACTGTCTCTATGAATGAAGAAGCTTAGTTTGTCAGCAGTGTGAAGGATGGATTAGCAGAGACAGAATGGAACTAGGAAGAGTACTAGAGGGTGGTGAGGAGGGGCAGTGGGACCAGGGGAGTCACCCTGGGACTAGAAAGCAGGGAGGAAGATGTTCCAGATGCAGGATGCTGCTTGAGAAGGAAGTCTGAGTAGGCAGACATCATCAGAGAGCCTGAAGAAGGTTGTGGCCACCGTCCAAGAGTGTAGAAAGAAAGGTGCCCAGCTCAGGACTTGGGGAGCTACTCAGGCATCCATGAGGAGACGGCCCCAGGATTTTGGAGGCATAGGCCTGGGATTCAGAAGAGAGGCTGGGGCTAGAGATACAGATCTGGGAACCCTCTCCCTCAAAGTGGCAGATGGTGATGGATGGCGATGATGACCAGAAAATTATCTTTATATGACATTTAAAGGTTTACAAAACATTTCTAGATGTTCTCTCATATGGTCCCTGCAACACAACCCTATGAGGCAAGTCCTATTATTATCCCCATTTTACAGATGGTGAAACAGAGGCTAAGAATGGTTAAATGACATCTCAAAGTCATACAGCCAATAAATTTCCAAGGCAGCATTTGAAATCAGGTCTTCCTGATGCTGTCTCCTAATAGACCCCTCACTCTCACACCTCCCACGAAACCAGGGGAATGAGCGAGCTTGTCAAAGAAAGAAGGCAGACAGAGGAGAGAAGGAAGTCAAGGACAGGATCTTGGGAAACACACAATGTGAGGGACTGGGAACAGAATGATTTAGGAAAGTAAAGAGAGAGCAAGCTAGAATGGAACGTGGACCATGCAGTGCGAGCCATGTCTCTGAAGCCAAGGCAGTGGGGGGATGCAATGGTTAGAGCAATGGGTCAATCCTCATTCAGATCTTTCTTCCAAAACTTGCTAGCTGCATGACCCTGGGCAAGTCACTTAACCTGTCTTCCTCAGTTTCTTCAATTATAAAATAAGTGTGATCATAGCAACTTCCTCCCAGGGTTATTGTGAGTCTAAAAGGAGATACTGCTTGCTTAACACTCTGCCTAGCACAGAACAGGAATTTAATAAATGCTTCTTTTCTTGTTTCCTTCTTTCTAAGGGATAGAAACTCATCCAATAGAAAGAGGGGATTAACAAGGTTAAATGGACAGACCAGTTGAGAAAGATGAAAGTAGAAAAGAGGCCACTGAATTTGGTGATTCCAAAGTCATTTGTGACCTTTGAGAGAACCAGCCTTAGGAGAGTAATAGGGGCAAAGACCAAGTGACAAAGGTAAGTGAGAGTCTTGAGGAAGTGGAGGCAAAGACTGCCAACTTTTTCAAGAATTTGATGGCAAGAGTGAGAAAAGAAATGGCTGAGAGGAGCTGACCGAGGCTGAAGAATGCAGTGAGTGTCCTTGTGAGGAGGCGAAGGTCTGAGAGAAGATGTAGGGGAAAAGGCAGAGGCTGGCAATGAGTGAAGGGAGGGGGAGGGACTGCTAGAACATTCCCTGGGGTAGGCAGAAAGGAAGGTGCCTTGGCTTTGATGGCCAGAGAGAAGGAGAAGAAAGCTGGAGAATGAGGCCAAAAGGTGATTCAGAAACAGTAGCAGCGAGCTAAGGAGGGAGGGAGGGGGCCATGGGGTGGTTTCCATCTTTTTGGTAAAGTCAGATTCCAACTTGTCTGTTCCAAGGGGATGAGATCCGATCACAGTTATGGTCTTGAGAAAAGAAGAAAAGATTTGAAACTATCACTAGGAGGGATGAAAGAGGGAGTCAACCAGAGTGGAGAGGGAGCATTATTGAGCAGCAGAGAGGGTCCTGCCGGCATCACACACCATAAATTGGTAGTGGGCAAAATCAGTTCGATTTCATGACACTCAGAAGCAAATTAATAACGAGGGCCAACTGTGGAATACAGGTGTTGGAGAATTTCAGCTGCAGGTCTTTAATCAGATGAAGTATGGCCTTTTGCATCAGCAGAGGCTCCTGGGTGAAATAAAAGTAATCATATTCAATTAAGAAGGTACAAAGGTCCAGGCAATTATGGCTCCCATTCTAAGGAACAGGTTGCCATGGCCCTTTGAAATATAAGTGTCAAAACAAATTCCTCAGAGCACCTCCAAGGCTTCTGAAACAAACAGGGGGAGACCTACATTTTTGAATCTAGGTGTTTTTCTTCAGCCTCCTCACTCCCTGGCTTTCTCCCCAGATTTACAGTAACCACTGTAACCACTAAGTAACCACTCAGTATCCACTGAGAAGTCCCATGAGGTACAGCCAATGGACCACCACTTCTAGGAAGCCTTCCAGGAAGCTGCTACTGTTTATGTCCTTTGCCTTATCAAATTATCTGACCTATGTTGTAAACTTTCAAAGCATGACTGCTTTCTGGCAGGAAAAGCTTTGTGTATTGTACTCCCTATTAGAATGGGAGCTCCTTGAGGGCAGGCCACTTAGTAGATAGAGAGTAGTGTCCTAGGTTGTAGATTTAGAGCCAGGAGAGGTTATCAAGTCTAACCCTCCCTCATTCTGCATATGAAGAAACAGGAACAGACGGATGAGGTGACTTGCCCAGAGTCATGCAGCTCCCAATGTCTGAGGTAGGATAGACACCCGTGTTCCTGGCCCCAAGCCCAGTGTTGTATCCACTATGCCCTCCAGCTCCTCTTTCAATGAGAACATTTCTTCATTCATTCTTGATGTCTTTCCTTATAGAATAAAAACTCATTAAGGCCAGAGGCGATGGATGTTTCATTCTCCCTTCCTATCACCAGCATGTACGTTGTACACAGTGGGAACAAGAAATGCCCATTGGAGCATTAGATTGGATTAACAAGGCTTCGGCTCTATTCCAGTCTGATGGACACCATGATGCTGAAGCCCAGGGGGAGTCACCATTGGAATGATGAGTCAGACTTCCAGAAGCTGTTCTCTGCATTGAGAGAGGACTCCATCATCATGCTCTATTCCCATCTTGAATCTTCCATTATCGTTAGAAGTAACAATAACTTCAACTGACATCAGGATCTCTTGTTTTTAAGTGTCTTACATGTTTCTCCTTGGATCCACAGAACTGCCAGAGTTATTGGGGCTGAGCACTGGACCTGGATACCAGAGCACCTAAATCAAATTCTAACTCAGATACTTACTGGCTGGGGGGCCTTGGGAAAGTCACTTAAATTCACTCAGCCTCCGTGTCCCCATCTGTATAATGGGGATAACAACAGCAGCAAGAGGATGTATGATAGAAGTTGCTCTGTAAACCTGAAAGTACTACATGAATGTCAGGAATGAGTGTCATTACCCCCACTGATCACATAAGGAAACTGAGTCCCAGTGATTTTTCCATGATCTCACAGAAATTATCATCAGAGGCAGGATTAGAAATTAGGTCAGCCCGAGTGCAAGCCCAGCTGTCTCTCCATGCCAGGCCAGGCTGATGACATGAGGAAGACAACATTGGGAAGGGAGTTCAGGGTGCCATGGGGAAGAGGGGGCTGAGGATTACATCTCCTCAGAAATAATGAGTCTGTGATGGTATGGAATGTCTCCACAGACAAACATCACAGATTTTACAGGGTTGTGCTTTTCTCTAAATGCTGATCCACAGTTACTCAAATGGAAAAAAACCTTTTAGCTTTCAAATTTTCCCTTGAGGTATTTAAGAATGGTGGATTTTCCAATTGGCCAAATGTGGCTGTGGAAAATGGATTTGGAGTCAGAGGACCCAAGTTCAAATCTCAGCTCTGCCCCTTCCTATAAATGTGCCCTGGAGCAAGTCACCTCACTTCCCTGGGCTCAATTTCTCCATCTATAAATAGGGGTGGGGGAATAGATGACCTTATAGGTCCCTTTCTGGCTCTGGATCCAGTCTACTCCTCTTATCCACTTACTGATTCAGTCAGTCAATAAGTATTGATTAATCACTGATTGTGTGCAAGGCACCAAACTAAGTGGTCGGGATACAAAAAGAGTCAAAAGTTAGTCCCTTCCCTCCAGGAGCTTACAGTCTAAAATAGGGGAGACAACAAGCAAACAACTACGTAAAAACAAGACAGAGACAAGACAAATCATAGATAATTGATGTAGGGGAAGACCTAAGTATTAAAAGGGATTAGGAAAGGCCCCCAGTAGAAGGTGACATATTTGGGGAAGCCAGGGGGTGGCGAGGAGGAGGGAGAGCGTTCCAGGCGTGGGGGGCAGCCAGAGAAAACGCCCAGACTCGGGAGATGGAGGGGCTTGAGGTGGGGGGGGGGGGACAGCCGGAAGGTCAGTGCCAATGGATTGTGGAGTCCCTGGAGCCAACTGAGGAGTCAGAACACTGGAAGAGTCGGTGAGCGCCAGCTGGGAAAGGGCTTTAAATGCCGAGCGCTAACATCCAGTGCTTACTGTGAGCTTTCCCTCTCTCCGATAAAGCCCCCGGACCGTTCATGCTGATTCCGAGGACATACCATGTTCTCATATAAGAGCACGGCTGGTCCAGGGGACGCCTCTGCGGTCTACACCGCACTGCAGATGGAAGGTCCTAAAGACAAGCCTGATTCTGCCAGTCGAGCCTGATCTTCAGGGATGTGCCCCTAAAAACCTCGCAGAGTATAAAATGGCCAACTCTGAGGTTTATAAGAAAATGTGAAAAAGCCTATTAAACAGCTCTTTTTGAAAGCCACAGCGATGCCGGCCTTCTGGCCCCATTCCAGCTGACACAGCAGACAGGTGTTTTCATACGGTTTTCTGAAATGTAAAACATCGCAGGTTTGATAACAAATGGCTTATGGGAGGAATGAGTCTGAGGACTGGGAAAGAGCATGGAATAAATCCCTGTTTACTCAGAACAGCTGGAAGGGACCGTATTCTGGCTGAACAAATGTGCTGGCTCATTATATAAGTACTCACCATTATGTAAGCACACACCAAACAGGTGAATGACAGATTTTCATACCTTAAATACAATAAAATTAAAATCAATCCCACCTGGATAGCATTTGATGGCTTATAAAGCCCTTCTTTTCTTAGATTATTTCCAAGTTAGCCACTAAGAACATAATTTTTTCTCTAAAACATAGACAATTCTTTTTTGTGTGACCACTTGTATTTTATGAACAGCCATCTTTCTTTTCTTCATTCCATACAATATTACTTTGAATAATATTTAGCTTACAAATGCTGCCCTAAAAATTTATATATGAGCAAACTCTTCCATCCATCTTGCTTCTACCCAGACTGACTGGCTGGTCCAGACAAATGACTACTTGCTTCACTCTTCATTGACTCCTTCCTGCTGTCATCCCACCCCAACCTCAAGAGCCCAGATTGGTGAGTAATGGCCCTGCCCAGGTCCTGTCACCTCACCCAAAATAGCTGCACTACCCACTTCACAATGCAACAAAAAGCAGATCCTGAGAAAACAAGCCTTCCGAGAGTTTCATCTGACTCTGACTCAAGCTAATTATCCCAAGAGCTTCTGTAGCTGAAACTAGAAAGAGCCACAAAATGATGGGATGGGAACACACCTTCTAACATACCACCTATGGCGACCTCTTCTTGGTCAGTAAGGACCAGCACATGTGGTCTCCACCACTTTCACTTAGGCAAAGATGTGGCCATGATATATTTCCAAAATTAAGTCAGGAGTAGCAGCTAGACCAGAATGCCAAGGCCCCACCAACAGCCTGGGCATAACAGACCAACCAAGGCTTCCCTGAGGTCAGGCATCACTCGCACACAAGCCCTGCCAACAGACCATGAAATGCCAGACATACATATTCAACTGTCTGCTGAGTCACGACATCCAGTGAATTGTTACATGGTGACAGATGTGCCAGCGGCCTGGACTAGGTGGGGCCCAGATGAAATCAGGATATGAGGATCCTCCCAGTGATCTTCTTCATACGCTGAGTCCAGAGATATTACTATAACTACCTCCATCAAGTTCACCACAACATGAAAAAATGTTGCCAAACCATGCAAACAAAAAAAAGTGGATGAAAACCAAAAATTAATAAAATTACTATAAATTTCAGTGGCATAGACCTTTAGAGTTTACAGAGTACATTTATGACAGCAGCCGTTTTCATATGGTCCAGACTATGACATCAAATTAGAATCACAGTCATTATATTTCATTTAAAAGAGACTTCATCTTAATAAAAAGTACACATTTTTAATGCTTTGAGACATTAATAATGTGCATATATTAGCCCATTTGATCCTTACAATGGCTCTGAGAGGTAGGTGCTATCACCATTTTACAGATGAGGAAAATGAGGCTGGGTAAAGTTAAGTGAATTGCCCAGGGTCACACAGCTACTAAGTATCTGAGCCAGAATTTGAACTTGAGTCTTCTTGACTCAAAGGCCAATGCTCTATCCACTGTGCCAGCTGGAAGCCTCCTCCTAGTCCAGCCTGTACCTCAGCAGGTTTTCCTCTAGTGACTCTAGGCCTCTGGGCATGCACCTTCCATCTGAATACCTTCACTAAAGAAAAATGGAGGCAATCATGTGGAACAGGGTGTAGAGCCCTGGGCTTGTAGTTCAAGTCCAGCCTCAGACATTCAGTAACTGTGCAACCTTGGGAAGTCACTCAAGCCTCAAGTTTCCTCATTTGTAAAATGATCTGGAGAAGGACATGGCAAAGCCTTCCATTGTCTGCCCGTAAAACTCCCAAAGGGGCCATGAAGAGCCCAGCACAACTGATAAGTGACTACACAAGAAGGTACTCACCCAAAGTCCTGTTCAACTGCCTCATCCTGGCTTGGAGATAACTCCATCATGGTGGTGGCTGACAAATCTGTAGAATTTTAAGGTTCACAAACATTGTCTCACTGGAGCCCCCCAACATTCCCTTGGGGTAGGAGCCAATGGTCTTGTGTGGAAGCATCTTACAGATGAGTCAGGAGACAGTAAATGACTCTCCAGCGGTCGCAGCCAGTGACCATCAGAGACAAGAGGAAGCCGGCTTCCCAATTCCAAGGCCGACACTACCCTCTGAGCTCAGCAGCTTTAATGGATAAGGGACTTCTGCCTACCCTGCCTCTGGTTCTCTAGGCTGCTCCCATTCCTCTCCCAATATGCCAATCACCATTTGGAAAAATAGCTCAATTGGCTTTTAGAAATTAGCTTAACATTGGTTTGACTGGAAAACCAGAGGTAAAAAAGAAAAAAGTGTTTTAGATGCAGACAGGGAAGGTAAGTGGAGAAGAGATTACTGCTGAATAAGGATGGATGAGGGAGGACCGGAGGAGGGCCATAAACATCTCAATAGTCACCCAAGGAACAGGGAAAAATGAACACCTTTCTCTTTGCCAGTCACTCATCTAGACCTGGGACCTAGGGAGTCACCAGGGAAGGGACCAGGATGAAAAATGGGCAGTCCTAAGGAACCAAGACACTATAGGAGTACCAGCAGGAAGTGAGAGACAGAAAAAGGAAGAGATGAGGAAAGGAAGAGCCTTCTGTGGAACCCACACAGCACCCAGGGAACAGAGGCCTAGTCTGCTCTTGTGGGATCCTGGAGCAGCTGCCACTCTGTAATGCTGTTATTACCATGGGGGACAAGTGTCAAAGCACATCCCGTATCTGATTTCAGTGTTGTCCAGAGGAACGAGCATCCATCTGATTGTTTATGGTCTTTGAGAGGCTCTCATATTAAATTCCATCCACCGTGACAGGGGTCATTGCCCTGCTCACCTCAAGTAACTCATTCGACTGATCACTGGGATTCGTAAACCAACATTATAAAGAAAATGCTGAATTCGGGATAGAAGTAACTGTCTCATGGCTATGACATGATTGTGCTCAAGGCAGGATTTGTAGACACAGACTTGGACTCCAGAATCAATGCCCTCACCAATGTCCTAAACTGTCTCCAGAAAAAATGGGCAGGGTCTTGGAATAAGAGATTGGGCTGTTGATTGAAAGATTGCTTCTAGATACGAAGAAAGGTAGTATATAAGCAATACAGCATGAAAGAAAAAGTACACAAAGAATTATTCACAAAAAGGAGGGAACAAAAGAGCTCTGTTTCTATGCTTACCTAGATGCCAATCCAAGGGATGCAGCCAAACTAATTAATGGGGGTAGTAAATGACCTTCACAAGGTAAATGGTGGGTAAGAGAGCTTCCAACCTTCCACCTTCCCCAAGACCACTGATAAAGCCCCCCAAATGTGAGATGCAAAGAAAAATGGGTGAAAAGAGAAATATTTTAGTGCTTCAAACATTCCTAATAAATGTCAAATGTGTCCTATTAACTATTTGAGGCGATTTGTAAACAAATGGCCTGACCAGAAATAGCTGAACAGCTAAAGGCTCTGCTCTGTGCATGGGGAGAAGGTCTCTAAAAATCATTACTTCCCACATTCATTTAAAATGACTTACTTTATAAAGCCTGATCAAAATTATGAGATTCTCACGAGAAAACAAACATGCAAGAACATTAAGAGAAAGTGTTAAAAAAAAAAAAAGAAAGAGGGGAGGGAAGAAGAGGAAGAAAAGACGGAGGAGGAGGGGGAAGAGAGAGAAAGGTAAAGAGAGGAGAAGAAAGAGAGGGAAAGAAAAAGATGGAGAGAGTGAGGGAGGAGGTGAGAGAGAGTGAAAAAGTGAGAAAAGAAGGGCTACAAGTGAGAGTGAGAACAATGCAGTAGAATAAAGATCCCAAAAAGAGAAGAAAAGAAGCACAAAAAATTAGCATTTGATAAACTTGAAGTGTCAGAGAACAGAATTATCGTTTAATGAAAATTATTGGGAAAATTGGAGGCAATATGGTGTAAACTTAGTTTAGAGCCGACCCTCATGCAATACTTTGTACTATAATAAATTCAAAAGGATCAATGAGTTAAATATTAGCAATAAAACATAAAAAGATTAGAAGGAATAATAAATATATCTTTAATACAATGTATGGATACATTATTTTGTTTTTAAATCAATTAAACAAATGGAAGAAATTACTGGGGTTGAAGTAGATGAATTCAAATGTATAAATTTTATAAATCTGTACAACAAAAAGGCAAGAAGACCAAAATAAAAAGTAACAAGTTGATGTTTATGCATTAAATAAATCTGGAAAAAATCTGATGACTGGCATCTATAAAGAACTGAAACAAATAAATGAGACCCCAATTGGATAAATGACCAAAGGATATGAACAGACACTGTCCCAAAGCAGGAAGATAAACTGCAGATAATAATATGGATTTTTTTCTGGTTATCAAAGACATGCAAATTAAATTCACATTAAGGAATCACTTCATATTGTGAAACTGGCAGAAAAGAAGTGTAAACATTAAAACTCAACCAATGGTAAGCTTTGGGGAAACAGGCATATTTGCAAATCAGTCAAAATCATTTTGGAGGCTGAGCTAGGAATACAAGAGAGAATTACAAAACTCATTGTTCCTTCTGACCTTCTGATCCTATTACTAGGAATATATCTAAAGGGAAGAGTTGAATGCGGGGGGAGGGGGCCGGGCAGGGGAGACCTTTTGGTGCAAACATGTGGCGGCTTTACCTGTAGTAACAAATTATTTAAAAACTAATTCAATGAACATTGACTAAGCTCCTACTATGTTCCAGGCACTGAAAGGATCAAGGACAGTTATAAATAAGAATATGAAGAAATAAGGGGAAAGATGAAACAATGAGAAAAGGAAACAATGAGTGGCAGAACTCACGGAGAGCATATACTTTGTATCTAGAACCATGAGTGGACAGGCATGAAAGGTCAAGGACAGAAGGGCAGGGAGAGGGGAGATGTGGCTACGGTTTCCCCTTTCTTGGTCATATCACATCATGTTATGTTTGGGGGAGGTTTTTGCTTCTTGTTTCCCTTCACTGGGATTAGTTTTAATCGTGTATATAAAAAAAAAGGATTTTGACCTGAGGGGATCTTAGCCACGAAACAGTCCCTGAGCCCCAGTCACAGAGGCTGCCCCAGAGGGGCCCCATCCACCAGCCCTCACAGGCAGCCCTGACTCAGGAAAAAAAGTCAACCTTCGAAAGGTATTTTGTACACATTTTCTAAGCACAATGCAAATTTATAAAAACAGCAACATTTGGTCCAGCCAGATTTAAATGATCAATATTTTACACCAGGTTTGGGGAGGGGGGGTGATAGTTTCATTATTCATGATGAAATCTGAGTAAGTCCATCATGCACAACTCAAATGTCATTCAAAGGGCAGGAGCTTGTGAATTGTTTTTAATAAGACTTTTAAAAATGAATTCACCGTAGCACCTTAGCATATAATCTGTAGCCCTCTAGCACACATCTATGTTATTGTGGAGCGATTGTCTAACTAGGGGAAGAGAATGAATATTTGTAACACCTACTATGTGCCAGACAAGCACTTTTTACAAATGGAATCTCACTGGATCCTCCAAAAACATGGGGGTGCATATGATAAACAGTGTGTATGAAAGAGACAAATCTGTACTATATCAAACGTACAAATATAAAGATGCTATCTTTTCAACAATACTGTAGTTAATACTCAATAAACATTTGTTAAGCACCTACTTCTGTGTGCCAGACCCTGTGCTAAGTACTGGAGACACAAAGAAGCAGGAGACAGTTTCTGCCCACAAGGCTTACAATCTAATGGGGGAAAACAACTCCCCAAAAGAAGAGAAAAATAGGAGGGAGTAGAGGATGCCCCCACGGGGGAGGGAGGACTAGGGGAGAGAGTAGCTGGAAACAGGAATTTCTATGTCTAATATTCCTCATGGGGACTAAAATGGGGTAAGGCACCCAGCAGAAGCTTTTTAAAGAGATGAATGAATGACTGGATGGATGAATATCAAAGACCGGAGTCATCCCCTTTTCACAGAATCACAGATTTAGAGCTAGAACGAGACTGAAAGCACATTTACTTCTTTATACAGATAAAGAAACTGAGGGTCAGGGAGCAATGACAATCCCAGGGTCATATAGGCAGAGCCACACTTCAAAATTAGATGCTCTGACTCTGAAAGCCCACACTCCTTCCACAGTATCTTTTGCTTCAGAAAATTCATTGTGCTGAAACTATTTCTACTTTTCAAATTTAAATATTAAATACTTAATATATTAATTTATAAAAGTCATTCCTAGGGCTGATATTAATAAGACAGCAAACAGAGGTGGCTCCCAGACTAAGATCAGCTACAAACGCTTTCGTTTGACCACTGAAAGCTCTTCACCACCCAATCCCAAGCTGCAGAGCTTTCTGGGCTATCCCCTTCTCCCTCTGCTGTTGCCCATCAGACTGGCTTTCCTCACACATGATCCTCCACCTCCCACCTCCTGGCCTGGGCCCTGGCTGTCCCTCCCACCTAGAATGCCTTCCCTTCTCCCGCCAGAGTAGAATCACCTCCTACAACACCTTTGCCAGTGTCCCCTCCCTCTTCTTGCCTTTTCCTTCAGAATGACCCCGTCATTTCCTTGTGAATGTTTAATTGATTCTGCTTTTAGCCCGTGGAAGACAAGCTCTTTGAAGGCAGAGACTGCTTTCCTTCCTTTTCTATCTGTCCTCAGCTGCTAGAACAGTGTTGGGCACACAGTAGGTGCTCCACACTGAGGCTCCACACTGATGGTCCACGCTGAGGTGCCACACTGAGGCTCCCTGATCAATTGATGGAATGATTGATGATAAGGTGTTCACGAAGTGAAGTTTGTAATGGACATTGTCACCCTCATTTTACAGATGAGACGAGTAAGACCAGGAGATGATGGGTGATGTCCCCATGGTCCCAAAGACAGGTCCCACCCTAAGGGAGCCCACATTCTAATGGGAGAAGACGGGACATAAAAGAACAATAAGGTCACCAACCCGATTACTGTAGCGCCTTTGAGTGTACCAGATGTGCAGGGAGGACCAGTATCTTCAGTGGGAGGGCTGCCCATCCCCCTCTGGTGCCCACCTGGCACCCAGCTCTCACCTGTGGCTCCAAGAAGGGAGCAAGTACAGGGGCCACAGCCCAGGAAACCACCTCAGCAGATGGCTAAACCCGGCTGGGGGGACTGATGGAGCTGAGTTAGGGGTGTCTCCTCCGGGCATGTGAAGGCTTCCCACAGTGGGTGAGAATGGGTGGATAAGAGCAGTTTGTTCCAGTGGCCATGAGGGAGACTGGGGAGCCCTCAGAGCTCTGACAGACATGGAAGACGCCAAGGTCACCCACCATATCCTGGGCCATCGCCCGGCGTCTCCACTTCTGTCCTGCCCCTGAACCACAACGACTCCATAGGAGAGTGAGGTTCTTGATTTTGCAGCTCTGCCATGGAAATCCAATTCACAAGAGAGTCATGAACAGCCCCTGTGATGTCAATAGTCCTGTTCAAAACTGGAGGACAAGCAACAGCCTCCTATGTGCCAGTCACCACGCTAAGCACTTCACAAGCATCGTCTTGCCAATCCTCGCAACAACTCTGGGAAGGGGGCACTATTATTACCCCCATTTTTCAGATGAGGACACTGAGGCAGAGGTTAAGTAATTTGTCCAGGATCACACAGCTACTAGGTATCTAAGGGTGAATTTGAACTCAGTTCTTCCTGGCTCCAGGAGCACAAATGTGGAACAGGGAGGAGGAACAGAGAAAGGAGCCATGGTGCAGGCAGGACTTGAACCCAGGTCTACTGGCTGGTCTATGACTCTATTCTATGTCACCAGGACCAGCTAAGAAATCAAGAGTACACACACACACACACACACACACACACACACACACACACACACACACATACCTCTCCCCCCATCCCTGAGCCTAGTGTCATCTCTCTGCGCAGCCCTTTGGTTGGGCTAGGGATACTGATAGTCTTCCCAAAGGCCAATCTCACAGGTGCTGGACTAGATCTTTGCTAAGTGCCCTCCCCTGTCCTAGGACTTTGCTTCCCTCCCACACGGCAAAGCTTTACTCAGGGCAAACTCCACTCTCTACCTACAGACTACGTTTAATCCAAAGAAGGCATCTTCTAAGTGGAGGGGGAGAGAGTAAGACTCTGCCAGCCCCTGAAAACACATTCCCTTTGGTTGGTGGTCAGATGGACACCATTATTTCAGTTTAGAAAGGCCAACAGCCTACATGAAGCTAAGTCAATCCATCAGCAAACAATTAGAGCAGACTTGTTCCAGGCATCTTATAAGTAGTGGGGATGGAGTATTTGTACAAGGATCAGCAAATGACCAGGCCTAGAATTCAGGGAAGGCAATGGAAGGGCAGGAAGCCTGGACTGGAGGGAGAGATGCAACTGTCCCAAGCTGGACATGCTGAGCCCTGGGGGACTGTGTGCTTGGCCCCTGGGGTAACAGGAGCCTGTGCTATTAACAGCCCTGGTAACAGGACTCGAGCTCACACCTGGTTCTCCTGTGCATCTGGCCCTTCTCCCTCAAGGTTGTCTGTTCTCCATAAAGGTCTACTTCTTTATGTATCAAGAGTGACTTAGGAAACCCAGATTTACTGGACAAAAATGCAGAAGAGAAAGTGCCCTTCACAAAGTTTGGGTTTGTAGGACGGAGGGAGAGCTCATAACAAGGAAGATTAAACGGGGATTTGGGGAAGATTTCAGGGGGACTCTGGACAGTAGATAGGGTGTTCACAGGCAGCCATGGAGTTGGGGCCATACGGGTGAGGGATGGCACTACAAAGTAAACAAAGGGATGGAAGTGAGAAATCATGGTACATATTCCAGTCTAGAACTAATATGGTTCTGGAGGGGCCTCGGGGGAGAGACACCTGCAGAGGCAGCCACAGTCACATTTTGCAGGTCCTTAGGTGCCAAGAGCATGGGTTCCAATGTTTTATCTGAAGGGCAATGGGGAGCCATTGACAGCTTTAGGGATGGGGGAGTGGCAGGATCATACTAGAAAAATTAGTCTGACCACCTTGGAACACAGAAGCAGTGAAGTAAAGCCTTCTCTGTCCTCCAGCATCATCCATCTCCTGTCTTTCTGTCAAGTAATACACTTTCCTTACAAAATGATAGTAAAGAATGCAGCCTGACGTAGACTATTGGCACCAGGAATGAAAATGACATTATGGAGCTCAGAGAAACAGGAACCACCAATGGATCAGCTATGGAGAATGAAGTGGGAGTGGGGCGGTCAGAGGAGGTTTGGAGGCCCAGAGGACCTGGGAATGTGGGCAGGGACACTGGGGGAACCAGGACAGTCAGTAAGAATTGTCTGGAGAGGAAGGACAAGCTGAGCTTGAAGAACCACCATAACAACCAGGAAGAAATGATGGACAGACAGTTGGAAGGCCAGCTCTAAAGCTCAGGTTGTACATTATAGCCTGAAGAATCCATGGACCCAGTCACAGTCCCCCGTACAGGAACCGATGAGATTGGGGGGAGGGAGAGCAGAGAGGGATCATATAGAAAGGGACCAGGGATGGGATGGATACAGAGTCTAGATGAAAGGAACAAACATTTAGAGGGAAGGAAACCTCCTTTTTTGAACAGCACCAAACCTGTGTCTTAGGACTGTTTGACTCCCCTTGGAGGCCATCTCCTCTGAGGCTTACAGCAGCTGTTAACAGAGATCTGGAAATGATTTTCCAGGACATTCCACAGACTGGAATGCTTCTGAACATGCGGACTTGGAGCAGAGATCAAAGGCATTGAGTGCAATGGACCCAGACAAAGATCACTGTTGCAATGACCTTTTCCTTGGAGCTGGGGAAAAGTCATGGCTGGCTCCTCCTTGGCCTGCAGGGCTGAGCAGAGAGCAGCAGGACCCTGGCCCCCAGAGCAAGCCCACTCTAGTGGAACTGATGAGTAAGCAGGGTGGAGAGACAGCAGCTCAATGGCCAAAATTCCTGCAGCTGCAGGGAAGAGGGAACAGATTCCAGCTCCCAGACCCTAGTGGGGAAGTCCTCCCTGAACCTGGGGGGAGCCAGGAAAATGGCTATTTCTTTCACCTTGAAACAGGAGACAGAAGAATGAGGCTCCATCTGGAAGGGGAGAAATGGAGAGGGTCAATGTTTCCATCAGTTGCTAATATTTTATTACCCTTGGATTTGATCCACATTAACTTCTTACTGAGATAATGACTCTTTGCTACCTAAGCTGGCTCCACGTTGTTGCATCCTGGGAAGGGAAGGAAGGACAGAAACAAATGGGGGAGGTGGGAGGGAGGGGACACAAAAGCAATCAAGTGAATGAGTCCTCCTCAGTGTGGGTGGGTCATTGCATTAAATGGCAGTTGTTCCATCCATGGTCCTGGCTGCCTCTCCTGTCAGTTCCAGAATTTAACACCATTGTGTTGTAGCTAAAGAAAAGCCAGTTAGTAAAAAGGGCTTAATTCAGAGACTGACACATAGTAGGAGCTATAAAAAATGTTTATTCTCTTAGCGCTTCCAACCCTCCGGAGGACCACCAACCAAAATGCAAGGTGTCCCCAAGTCTCAGGCAGCTTCAATAGCTTGAAATTGCCCTGAGAGTTTTGGGACATTCTCTATCCAATGAACTACTTTAAATGTGGCCCACTTAAAATATGACCATTAATTAGGGTTAACCAGTTTGCTTCACTCCAAAAGCTGCATTCAGCTTTATTTAAAACATCCTTCTCCAATTCAAGACAAGCTGCCTTTACTTGTTTACTTTCAAACATTGGGGTACATGGAACATTTTGTAAATGAGCTGCAATTTCTTTGTTTTGGCTCAATCACACACACACACACACACACCTGGGAAAGTCACTTCACCCCGTTTGCCTCAGTTTCCTTATCTGTAAAATGAACTGGAGAAATAAATGGCAAATCACTTCAGGATCTTTGCCAAGAAAACCCAAAAAAGGGTCATGAAAAGTCGGACACAACAGAAACAGAACCAAATATGCACATCTGTACTGTGTACTTATATTCATGCATATGTGTATAGATAGAGATAAAGAGAGACCTATCAGCCAGCTAGCACTTATTAAGCTCTCTCTTCACCAGACACTGCCAGGGGGCTGGGGGGGGCATACTAGAATGGGGGATATCATGAAAGACAAGGAGCTCAAAATGTAATGGGAGAGACAAGATGCAGACAAACTAGAGATGGCATCTGTTGGGGGGGGAACAAGAGCAGACCCATTACTCCAACGAAAGGCTTCCTCCAGAGGGTGGAATTTCCACAGGACTTGGAGGAAGCCAGGTAGAGGTGGAGGTGGGAAGGAGAATGTTCCAGGCCTTAGGGTCAGCCAGAAGAAAGCTGAACCAGGAGATGCCTCTGCATGAAAGAAGAGTAAGGAAATCTTGGTCTGTGTTGATTTCAGGGTCCAGAGTTGGTTCCAGGGTCCAGAGTGCTACATGTACCACCAGTTGTGTAACCCTGGGAAGATTGCTACATCTGACTGAGCCTGTTTCCTCCTCTGTAAAATGAGGGGGTTGGACTGGACTTTGGGAAGGTGGGACTTTGATTTCTGGAACCAGAAATAATACAAGCTGCTTTTGTACTTTCTAGCCCCAGCCCACTCCCCAGTGGGAGAGCCTTCCTCTACTCCCTTCATGGTCTAATAACCCAAAGAATCCTTCCCCCATCTGTTCCACTCCAAAAAACTATCAATCCAAGCTGTTCTCGGGTTTCTCTGCTCACTGACATCACTTGCAAGCCCTTAAGACCTTCTTGAAGGAGTACCTATGCTTGAAACTCCCTTCATTTTCTCAGAGGTACTTTCACAAGGATTAGAAATGGTTGCCCCTGGTATTTCCCATACCATGTCCTCTTCAGAACAAGGCTACATAGCCACCAATGCCCCCCAAACCTGCATATTGTGTAGTAATGTTAACCATCTGCAGCAAACCATGACAGGCAGACATCTCTGACTGCCATTCACTATGGTTGGTTAAATTAAATTAGTCACAGTCTATGTGACTACCCACTCAGCTGTTGCAAACAATGGATGTATTAATTGAACATCAAGAAACTGAGCTAATGACTTTGAACTCTTATTAGGTCCTCTGCCATTTACCACTCCCTCTCAGCCACCACCATCAAAAAGCATAATTTTAAAGATCTGATGTCTTATCATGGATTCCTAACTACCATCTATGGACTAGGCTTCTGGAAATGGAACTTCATCTGGGATGGCAAGGTGACAGTCTTTCTGTCAGAGAACAAAGAGAGGGAGGAGGTCCTTGTTTGCCGTGTTAATCACGCCTAGCTCTCTTGGCCCTGACTCTTCTGAAAATGGAGACCAATTCTATCCTCTTTGATCCCATGACACGATGACCTGTTTACCAGCTGTCAAAGCAAATTTCTAGTACAGAGTAGCCCAATTAACAAGCATCGGCCAGGCCTTGCCGGGCACACAGAGACACACTCCCTTACTCAGTCAGTTGAAATTTTGCCAGGAACTTATTAACCAATCCTAATGAACTGCTGTTTTCCATTTAAAATACCATTAGTTTCCTATGCTTTGTTGCACCTAGGTATTAAAAGGAAGAGACACTGTCAAGATCAGGGATGGAAAGCAACGTGTCCCTTGCCAAAGTCTTCCTACACATGTCACCATCACCCTCTTTCATGATCTAGACAGGATCAGACATTTTTGTTGACTAAAAAAAGCAACCCCACCCATCCATTTCTATCACTCAGCCAATAGCTGAACAACTTACTTTATGTGAACATAATCAGGTATTATTGGCTCTAAGAAATGGTGAAAGAAACCATTTCAGAGGCATTCTGGAAGATGTGTAGATCCAGCCTCTGCTGCAGCCATATGGCATGAGCAGAACCAGGAGAATCATTCATGCTATAATAATTTTGAAACACTTAAGAATTCTTTTTATTCATTTATTTTTTTTATTTTTAATTGACTTTATTTACTTTTAGTTTACAGGATTCAGTTCTACAATCCCTTCAGTTTCAAATTTTCTCCCCTCCCTTCCCCCATGGTGGCATGTAATCAAGTATAGGATCTGCAAATACTTTCACATTGTACAGTAGTCTGGTTGTATAGAAGGGTTGTAACCAATGGAGTGAACAATGGGAAAAAGAAAGAAAATCAAACATGAAAAAGAACGATAGCATGTAGATTGCTTCAATCTCCATTTAAACTCTGGTCTTTCTAGATCTCTCTGAATGTAGACATCTCCTTCCATCCTGAGACTTGTAGAGTTGTCTTATACCTGTGCATTGCTGAGAAGAGTCCAACTTATCAAGGTTGGCCGTCACACATACAATGTGTCTGTGATTGTGTACAAATTTTTCCTGGTTTTGCTTTTCTCAGTTAGCACCAATTCGTATAAGCCTTTCCAGGTACATATGAAGTCCATCTACTCCCCATTTCTTATAGCACAATAGTATTCCATTACATTCATATACCACACCTTGTTTAGCCATTCCCCACTTGATGAGCATCCCCTAAATTTCCAGGTTTTTGCCATCACAAAGTGAGTTGCAATAAATATTTTTGTACATATGGGACCTTTTCCCACTTCTATGATCTCTTTGGAATACAATTCAGAAGTGGAATTACTGGGTCAAAGGGTATGCAATTATTTATAGCCCTTTGGGCATAGTTCCAGATTGCTCTCCAGAATGGTTGTATCAGTTCACAGCTCCACCAACAATGTATTAGTGTTCCAATTTTTCCACATTCTCTCCAGCACTTGTCATTTTCCTGTTTTATCATCTTAGTCAATCTGACTGGTGAGATGTGGTACCTCAAAGTTGTTTTGAAGAATTCTGATCAATGTGATGACCAATTGAGATTCTAGAGGACAGAGGATGAAGAACACCACCCACCTCCTAACAGAGAACTGAGGGACTAAAGGAAGAAGGAGGAAAACAGATTCAGCCTCCTCCAATGCCGGGAATGGTTTTGCTTGATTATGCTTATTTGTTACAAGGGTTTGCTTTTTCCAAGGAGGAAATCCTTGGAAAAAATAAGAAAATAAGAGAAAACCAAAGCTCAAAAATTGAAGGCTTTTTTTATTTAAACAAAGGACCCTCAAACCCTTTATTTTCATTTGGACCCAAGTTTTCATCTGCAAAAGGACCTCAAAATGGAAACTCTTTGTTCCAGGTCGGGTCAGAGAGCTCTCTGATTGTCAGGAGCTCTGGCACAGAGTCAGGCCAGAGTCAGAAGCAGGACTAGAACCGTCTCCTTGCTTCTGAGTCTCTCTCAACGTCACTTCAAGAGGCCTGTCTTCAAGAGGACCTTCCAGCAGACATCGCGTTTAAGTCAGGAGCCTTCTCCTCCGCTACAGGCTTTCAGCTCTTTTAGAAAACCCACTGACATCGGCTGAGGATATGTACACACCACCCCAACGGCCCCCAAAGATCCCGTCTGCCTAGAAGGCAGCAGCTGAGGACAGTTACTTTCCACACTCTTTGAAGTTGCCTGAAATATTTCTCCCAACTCCCTTTTAAAGGAGCTCTCTTCATCCTTCTATAGTGCACTGAGCACAGCAGTGAACTGCCCTTCGGTGGTCTCTCCCCCAAGCCTGGAATGACCTTCCTCCTTACCTCCCCTCCAATCCCTGCTCATCTTCAATGCCCAGCCCAAGCACCTCCTACTCCAGGAAGCCCGTCCTGATTAACCTTCTACTTTCTGGTACCGATTTCACAAGCGAGTTGCAGTGGGCAGGGAGCCTTGCCAATGAGACAGAGTGGCTGAGGCACCCTGGACAGATCTCTCTGTGCTGACCTGCATCCACAGGGGGCGTGTCCTCAGGGACCGAGCCCGTGAAAGCCCAGATCCAGTCTTTACTGTTCCACGTTGTTTACTTAACAGTGTATAGTTTGTTTCATCATAAGAGAATGTAAGGTCTTTGAGGACAGGACTCTGCTTCCATTGCTGCTTTTGTCTATCACCTAGCATAGTACTGGAACATAGTATTGAAGAGGGAGGGAGAGAGAAAGGAAGGAAGGAAGGAAAGAAGGAAGGAAGGAAGGAAGGAAGGAAGGAAGGAAGGAAGGAAGGAAGGAAGGAAGGAAGGAAAGGAGAGAGGGAAAAAGGGTTAGGGATAGAGGAAGAAAGAAAAGAAAGAAGGGAGAAAGGAAGAAAGACAAGGGGAGGGAGGAAGGGAAAGAGGGAAGGAGGCAGGAAGGAAGGATTTGAAGACACTACCACTGATCTTGAGAATATCTGATCTACCACCACACACCCTTACTAATGGGGACTTGCAGCCAGAGTGAAGGGCCTGGGTTCCTTCTGGCAGCTGAGAAATGCTGTGAGTCCCCACAAGGTGTGACGTTCTTACAATCACCTTTTCAGAAGTCACCTCCAAGCCTTAGAAGGCTCCCTTGGGCTCTTTTTGGGCAACAAGCTGCATGTAAAGGAATCAGAGAGCAGTGGACACCCCAATACCTGCAGACGCATGCAGGGAGCTCACGTGGAAGCGCAAAGAGCTGGAGCAAATACTGACAGATTTATCAATCAGTGCCTGGTCAGGCTTGGCTCCTTTGGGGAAGGCGGGCCAATAATCCCAGGAAAGCAAACACACATTCATGAGAGCAGCCAGTGCGCAGAGGTTCACGCCTGTTTCCAACACCTTCATGTTCATCCCACTAGCAGCTTCCTTTCCTTTCCAGGTGGTTAAGATTCTATTTGTCTTTCTCTGGAGTTTCCAGCATTATTTGCCTAGAAACCAAAACCGCGAAGTGAACTTGGAGGGTACCAAGCCTCTGGAATTAGAACCTTTGGTAAGAAGCGGGGTGAAGCGCTCACCAAACCCCAGCCCTTTTATTTCCAGATAGGCCTCACCCTTTCTGTCCCTGGCCAGGAGCCTTTGGCTAGTGTCCAGGGTCAGCAGGCTCCAGGCCACAAATCCTGTCTGGCTGGGAGCTCCCACCCCTGGCTCTGCCAGCCGTGCAGCAAACAGGGGCAGACCTGAGCAGAAGGCAGAGGAGGAGCAGGCTGCTGGAGGCTCGGGGCTCTTCTCCCTACCAGGAGAGAAGCTTTAGAACCCAAAGGGCTTCAGAGCATCTGGCCCAATCCCCCCATCTTACCAATGGAAGCGTCTGAAACCTGAGAAAGCTCAGAGGACTCATCCAGCATCCCTGAGGCAGGAAGCATCTTCAGGATCTAAACTCAGACCCCTGACTCCAGAGGCAGCTTTCTTTCTACTAGACTGTAACATCTCCCACGTGGAATTAGTAACGACCATACAAACATCACACAAATGGAACGGTCGCTGTCATTATTGGCCATTGCTGCTGTTGTCCAGTCGCTTCAGTCCGATTTGTCTCTTCACGCCTGCCCATTTGGGGTTTTCCTGGCAAAGATATTTTGCCATTTCTTTTTCTGGCTTATTTTACAGATGAGGAAACTGAGGCAAACAGGGTAAGGTGACTTGCCCAGGGTCACAGAGCTGGGAAGTTTCTGAGGCTGGATTTGAACTCAGATCTTTCTGGCTCCAGGTCTAGCGCTCTATCTGCTGAGCCACCTAGCTGTCATTTTTTTAAAAATTATTGTTAGTGGTCCATAAATGCCAATTGCTAAGTTGGTACAAGAATAAGAGGATTTTCCAAATACTAGACCAATTAAGCATCAAAGAGAGCAGATAAAGCTGATCACTAGTGTGTCAGGTGGCCCCGATGAGGAGGGTGAGACAGCCTGCAAGCTCCAGGGCCCAGGAAGGGGCACTGTGGCACCCCAGGGAGCCGGATCCAGTGGAGGAGGCAGCAGAAACCCACTGTCTTTCCCCCTCTGGAGCTACAGCCTCCTCCCTCAGAGGGAAAGGGTGGCTTCATTAAATCACCTGCAGGTGATTCCAGAGCAGTATGGTCCCACTGTTGGAAGATAGAATGTTTCTTCTTCCTCAGAGAACCCCTATGCCTACAAGCTAATGCCAGTGTCCCAATCAGCCCATCACCACCTGAGCATGCTAGCCTCAAGCCCACCTGCTGTGGCCCCCTTCTACCACTTCAGGCTGGGCTTCCTCAGGTGTCCTGATCATGGAGCCTTTCAAACAATGGTCTTGAATTAATTCACCCAAATGCTGGGAGCTGGGAGTGGGGGCAGCCCAACTCTGCTCCCAAGAGATTCCTAGGGTCTCTCCATCCTCCCTCCTCATGTGCAGCCATTGGAAGATGTCCCACTAACACCAGGGGACCTGACACTCTGTGACCCCAAGGGAAACATCCCCCCCCCAGTACAGCAGTCACCTGCATCAAGGTCCTTCTGGATTGCAACCAAAAGTTAACTTGAACAGTGACTATAATTCGGCTTTGTTACCCTTCCTCTCCATCCCTTCTCCCTTCTCCTTTCTCCAGCCTACCGCAGGTCCAGATAAACAGTCCATTAATACTAAAGCAGACCCACACAAGAGATGGGGGTTAAGTGCTTTCTGAAAGGAAAATCAGCCACAGACCTCTTGAGAGCACTTGAAAGTTTGCAGCACCCTTAAACACAGGTTTCATCTGATCCCTACAATAGGAGAAGCTGATGCTGAAGAGGGTAAGAAAAGCTGGGTGTTTGAGGGACCCCAAAGAATCCCTGGAGGGTTCTAGTCTGGAAAGAATTCTCTGGACTCAAGCAATCTTGTAAGTCAGGATTGTAAAAGTTTATTTTTAAGCTTTACAATGGGCAGGAGGTCTTAGGGAACCTGCAAACTTAGGGGACTCAGGGGTATAGATTATAAAGCCATAAAATCAGTTATCAATTATGCTAACTAGGTGAGTAAAGGTGGGATTAGGGAGCAGTTAAGGAGTGGTCAGTACCTAAAGGAACATGCACTTTTTGTATCTACTGCTCAGGCGTATTGCCCATAATCCACTGGGAAAAAGCCCAAGGTGGGGTCTGCATGGAGGTGTGGTTTTAGGCTTGAAACATCACTGGGTCACTGTATGGTCAGAGATGACTGAGAGGTGTCCATCTGTTACACATCAGTGTCCTGTTTGACAAGATGGAGGTTGGGAAGCTAGATTAATTGGGGATCCAGGATGTGCCTGATTGGAGAAGAGTTAGCTTACTGATAGTGCATTAAAGGATTCATAGATGCAACTGGTCATTAGAACAAGGGAGATGCATGTTTCTCTAAGCTAAAGGGATTGTTTATAGATGTTTTAGTGAAGGATTCATAGGTATAGCTTGTTATTGTACCAACCAGAGATTAAGCAGTTCATGAATTGTAACTAGGCAGAGTGCTGGCCTAGGGAAGAGGCAGAGTTAATGTTTTTAGACTGTGGAAAGTGTGATTTCACAACTTGATTTCACAGGCTGATGTTACAAACATAGGTACCCCAATACATGTGTGATTTTATGAACTGAAGTTACAACTGGATGTTACAAACATAGGCACCCCAACACCCCATCAATGCTCCAAAAAGGCATTATCCCCATTTTACATGTGAAAAAACTCAGGCTAAAAAGTCACCTAGATGCCTTCTTCCCAAATACTGGACTACATCACTCTCATGACAGCCAGGGAAGAAGCAGCTTTGCCTAGGTGGCTTGTGGGGTGTGCAAACCCTGTCCCGGGGGGATCTGGAGAGGCTTTGGGAAGCAGGGACTTGCCCTGAATGCTTGGGAGGAAATGCACCTAAAGCAGCAGGTCTGAAAACCATCTTTACCTACTTCCCCAGTCTCTGAGGAAAGCCTGTTGGAAACTAGACTATGAGTTGGGGCTGCTACCCTGATTGATCCCTAAGAAAAGCAAGGCCCAAAGAACCAAAGTTGCCTGCCTGAGCTTGGGGTGAGGCCCAAGCAGGTGTCCCACCAGGGATCCTGTGCCACATTCTTCCTACCACTCTCCTCTGGGGAACCTAGACTCTCCAACCCTTCAGACTTTCTGTCAAACGAACCTGGCTCGGAGGGTGGAAGTAGAAGCTCTTGGGGAAAGCCATAATCCTCACCAGGGGTGCACAAAGAAGCCATCTTTCAAACATTCACAAAGACAGGGAGAGAATGTGGGCCCTGATTAGGAAAAGGACCAGGATGTGCCTTGTTCCTCTCCAGGCTACACCTGGGCTTCCTCCACCAAGCCACTCAAACTAGTCCTTCCTACCACCTCAAAAGCTCTTCCATCTGTTGAAATCCCAGCATGAGCACTAAGAAAAGGCTGAGGGATCCAAAAATATCCCCTTTGCCAAAGTGAGCAAGGAAAGAGGCCGCCTCTGGATGGATCCTTGTTAGATGGGAGGCCCCTCAGAGGCATCAGACTCCTCCAGAAACCATGGACACGTATTCCTCAGAAAAGGAAACAACTTTGAAGAGAACAACATGGAAAAGGCCTTGATCAGTCACCTCAAACACATCTAGTCATTTGGGCTCAGGCTCAAGAAGCAACAGTCAATCAAGTGACTTCCTGGAACAGGGAGGTCATATCTACACCCCAGCTCCTCTCCAGTCCAGCCCCTTCTCCCTGTTCCTGTAGCCCCTACCTTATGATGGCTCAGAGCCACATCTCTTCTCATACAGACTTGTGACTGCTTCCCCATGAGCCTCCCTGCCTCAGGTCCATCCCCAATCCATTCCAGCCTGTAGGCTGCTGCCAAAGAGATTTTCCTAAACCCCAAGTCTGATCCTGGCAGTCATTGTAGGGGTGCCATATTCCATACAATTCCCTCATTTGGCTTTTAAAGCCTGAAACTTCCCTTTCCAGCCTCATTGCAACTTATGTCCATTCCTGCCCTTTACAAACCAGCCAAATCCACCTCTTCCCTCTGTTGCCCCCCACAGCCCTCATCCCTGCCTCCATGCCACCCCCAATCAAGACTCAGCCCAACCACTTTCTAGTTGAAGGCTTTCCTATCCTGTTCTCCCCACCAAGTCCTAGTGATCTGCCATCTTCTCAGAATGCCTCTCCCTCCCAAACTGGCCGATACTGGACCCCCTTCTATTTATGTTGGCTCTCTATGGACTCTGCATCCCGCATTAGACTGGAAGCTTCGTTAGAGCCCCATGCCTAGCCATAGCAGACTGCTCACAAGCTCCCACCAGCACAGAACTCCAAGGAGCAGCGCAGATTGCCTCTGTCTGTCTGTCAGGCACAATCATTATTTCCCATCGTTAGCAACAAGCCCAGCTCCCCCGGATTATTTTTAGGCAAACTTGTTTAAAAGTCCCAGCACATGTTGATCTTTCCAAATCAGTCACCATTTATCCTTCCTAAACACATCAGTCAGAATCTGTGCTTGCCATGGGAATGCTGGCCATCTATTTATAGATACAGACTTGGGAGTTTAGGCACCAAAATGTCCCCGAATCAGAAAACTCATCTTCGTCCATCCTCAGACTCGCGGCTTCTATTTTTACAGATTTACAAAACACTGTCAAAAATTCTACCTTACACCAATGATAAGTGCATAAATACAAGTTATTTCCAGGCCATTAATCAGCCTTTCCTCAAGAAAATGACATTTAGGGGACTGGAATAAATTAGCGAGGCAGATTCTCAGTGACAGAGTCTACATATGTAAACTGAAGGAGAGAAGCCAGGCAATTATCTGGATAATCAAGCTAAAAATAGCCTTCCACCTGAAGTCAGGGCCAGCCTCAGGCAGAGGCAGAGCAGACTGGGGGCCCAGCTACTACAGGGGGTCCAAGCCCCTCATTCTACAACACAGGAAACTGAAGCCAAGCATGTGGAAGGGGTTTCTCCAAAGTCAGACGCAGCTGAGCCACGATTAGAACCCAGGCCCCAGGTCTTCGAAGTGAATGCTCCTCCTGTATCAAGATGCTTATTTTAAGGGGTCTGAGAAAAGCCTTGGGAGGCCAGGGAATAAGGAGGCAAGAGCACTAGACTCGGCATCCGGAAGCCTCGGTGCCAGTCCCTGGGACCCCAGCTGGGGCCTGGGGGAAGTCACTTCATACATCCCGGAACCTCAGTGTCCCATCACCCCGTGGCACTGCCTAGGGGCCACCGTCAGTGCTGCTTGTCCTTTGTTCCTGAAGAGGACTGTGAGTCAGGAAAGTGATGCTGTGAGGGGCAAGTGAAGCAGATAGAAGTGAGGCAGGGCTGTGCAGTGGTCAGCCTCACTGTCACCTCCTGAGCCATCTGGGTCCAGTGGCCAGATGGAGGTGGTCAGAGTGCTTGCCCTGGAGTCCAGATGACCTGAATTCAAATCCAGCCTCAGACACTTGCTAGTTGTGTGACCCTGGGTAAGACACTTCACCGTTTTCCTCAGTTTGCTCATCTGTCAAATGAGCTGGAGAAAGAAATGGCAAACCTCTCCAGTATCTCTGCTAAGAAAACCCAGATGGGGACACAGAGTCAGACAAGACTGAGACAACCCCACACTTCACGGGGCGGGGGTGGGGAGAATACTCCATAATCTGTAAAGTGCTATGTCAATATGGGCTGTGCTGAGCATCCTCCTGTGTTGGCTTCTAAAGCAGGACCTTTAAATTCCTCTGTCAGCAGTCACTCTTTGGGGAGGGAGGAAGGAGCTGAGAGAGGATGGGGTAATCAGGGACCCCCAGCAGAACCCCAGCCCTGGCTGAGGTGTCAGATGCCACCAGTCCCATCTGGCATAGGGAGGTTGAGGACTTCCACAGATATCCTATGGACTCTTCCCCTAATTCAGTGGAGACAACTCCCTACTGAAGGGGCCACAAGACAAATTAAGTTACAAAAGCTGAAGAGGGTCAGTCGCAGTAACATGGGAGCAGACGTGTTCTTTCCATCCTCCCAGACTTGGTGTGCATTTGCCCTTGGCTCAAGATGCAGGAAGTGGACACTAAAACCTCTGAAAACCTGTCTGACAGAATCTAGCTCACTGAGAGTGATGGGGTGCCCCTGAGCCAGGTTTCAGCTTGCTGGGCTTGTGGCATCATGGGCTGGGCTGGGCCCAAGGACCGCCCAGAGGAGCCCATGTAGCCACTAACAAATACTCCTGCTTCATAGAAGGTGCTATATGTGGCTGCTTGCATGCCAAATCCCTTCAGATGGAGAGCTCCCCTTGGCATCCCCAGTCCCTGGCACCATGTGGGACACACAGCAGGTGCTTGTTGACTAATACCCTGGAGTGAACTTGTTTTCATAAGATCAAGGAAATCCAACATTTATCCAAAACTCTCTAAAGAGCTCTGTGCTCAGGGCCAAGAGGGATGGCCAGCCAAATTCAAAGCCATCCTTGCCTTTGGGAAGCTTATAGACTAGAAGGGAGGGTGCTTGATTCCTGGCAGGATGAGGGCGACATGACCATTAGAGGCTTGCAGAGGAAGATGAGGGTGGGCTGACAAGGGAAAGAGAAAGAAGTGGAGAAACGTCAGATTTGGAGTCCAAGGGGAGAGGCAGCCCAGTGTGGCAAAGGAGCCTTGGCAGTTGGAGGGCCTGGGTTCCAATGCTCCATCCACCACTTCCTGCTTCTATGACCCAGAACAAGTCAAGGGGGCTGGCCTTGGAGGTAGAGGGCAGAACAAGACTTGGGAAGATCTGAGTTGAGATGCCAATGAGACACTCCGTTCAAAATGTCTATAAGGCTCTTGGTGATATGCATTTGGAGCAAAGGAGAGAGAATCTGGGAGTCAAGGAGAGAATCTGTTCATTGACTGGGGGCTTTCAGGGGGTCTGCACTTCTCACAGTGTCTCCCTCAGAGCTAGCCATGTAAGGACCTTAGAGTTCAGCTAAGGAGGAGACTGGGGCCTTCTGACTTCAGACTGTCAGCTCTCAACACTAGCATTGGACCTGGAGTCAAGACACACAACCAATCATGGAGCACCTACTGTGTGTCAGGCGCTGAACTATACACTAGGGACACAGAGACATATATGAAATATTCCCTGACTTGGTTCCTTCCTCAGACACTTAGCTGTGTGAAAATAAACAAGTCCTTTTACCTCCCAGCCTCAGTTTCCTCATCTGTAAAATAAAGATATTTATTACCTTACTTCATATGGTTGTTGTGAGAATCCAATGACATAAAGTATGCAAATGTGAACCTGGAAAAGCTCTAAGAACTTTCATCATCATCACCATCATCATCATCACCATCATCACCATCATCATCACCATCATCATCATCACCATCATCATCATCATCATCACCATCACCACCATCATCATCACCATCATCATCACCATCATCATCATCATCATCATCATCACCATCATCACCATCACCATCATCACCATCATCATCACCATCATCATCATCATCATCACCATCATCATCATCATCAAATGCTCCTCTTGTTCAATGGAGTTCAGATGGTAATAGTCCTGGGACTAATCTTACTCTCCTTGACCTAAAGTTTTGCTAAGGCCCATTCCCTGCCCTCAGCAGGCATTAACCTCCTGATAGGTAGAACACGAACAGCCTCCCAGGGGATTTTTTCCCTGGCCCCCAAGTTCCCCCTACAGCCAAAGAAATCATTTTTCTAACCCTTTGAAAGTCAACAGTCAGCAATAGTGTTCACTCCCTCCAGGGATTTGTGAGGTGAGAAATATTCAAAGCAGGAGGTGACATACCAAATCATTATTTCAATATTGTTTGGAAATTCATTAGACCTCTTTCTAGGTTTGTTTTTCAGCAGGTCCAGGGTTTCATTAACTTATTTGTTCAATAGGTCCTTAAGGTGACCCCACGGGCAAGCAGACTGAGCATTTTTTCCAGGATAATAGTCTAGTGGAGTGAGGAGAAGAGCAGTTTCGGCTTTTATTAGCGAATTGAAATGCGCTCATTGTCTTTTTATCACTTTAATAGTTTGGTGTATTGCAGGTAAGGCATTATCAATTCATATCCACTGAGAGGCAGACCGGATTTTTGACAATGTAGCAGAAAGAAGTAATAACCGCCTCTATTTGAAGGGAAAGGGAGAACCAGCCCATTAGAGAGAAGCCCATAATTCAGGGGGACATTCAGGAGGATTGCTTGTTTGCTCCTTCGGTTTCAGAGAGAGGCATGGCTGTTTCCAACGCGATTCCTTTTCAGCAGAGGATTCATGCTCCTTCATTTCCTCTGGTCTACACGCGCTAGTCAATTAGGAAGACTTGGATGGGGCTCTCAGAGCCAGCGCTATCCGTAATGACAACAGGCTTCCTCCCCTCCAGGCTGCAAAACCATCTTCATAAAGCCATCTTCAGAAGGCCGTCTTCGTAATGCGCTCCGAACAGGCTAAGGCTTCCCATCAGCTCTGATTTCGAAGCCTTCTCAGAAGCCCGTCTCCCCACGCCTTCCTAAACTGCATCTGATGAGGCCCATCATGGGGACAAAAGCTGCTCTGCAGCAAATTCAATTGGAAGGAGACAGCGTTCTCTGCAATAAGCTCTGCTGATTGTGTTCCCGGTGAGGCCTGAGGCCGTGGCAACTTGTTTCCTGAAAACATCTTCTGCCACAATTTCTTTGCGGACTCATTCAGGAAGGAAAATGGCAGGGGTGGTGAGATCCTGCATCTGGAGCTGGAAGGGCCCTCCTCCAGCCCCCTCCTTTCAGAGAGGAGGAAGCCAGGGCCATAGAAGCCCAGAGTCAGGGAGGAGACTGGCCTTGGAGGCAGGAAGATCTGAGTTCAAATATTGCTTCAGACACTTATTAGCTTTGTGATCCTGGGTAGGTCATGTGCTACAGTTTTTGGGGGTCAGGCTGTATAGGTTTCACCTATACCCTTCCTCAACAGGCTTCGGGCGTCCCCAGCTTCGGGCTTCTGCTTACTCTGGGAGAAACAGCTGCACAGAAAAACTCAGGACACAGGACTTGCTTCCAGCTATACTCTCTAAGCTTGGCGTGGCTGGAACTCTCCCTCATTCTCTAAGCTTGGCGTGGCTGGAACTCTTCTTCAGAACACAACACTTGCTTCTAACTACTTTCTCTAAACCTGGCATGGCTGGACTTCCTTCTGCCTCCAGGTAGCCTGTATTTAAGTCCTTTCTCCAGGGCCCCCCTGGCCATGCCCTCGCCACAGCGAACCAATCGTGCATCACCCCAAAGGCAGAGAGATTATCCTGCTTATTGCAAACAGGTGCAACCTTTGCATTCTGCCCCCAGGTGATCACAGGCCTCCTGTTAGCTGAGGACCAGTTCAACCCATTACCAACAAGAGCCCCAACAGTTATGGAAGCTCTCTGAGCCTTGATTCCCGTATTTGTAAACTGGGGATAATTAGGACATTTACTTCCAAAGGATCATTAGGTCTGAGCACTGCACAGGTGCTGTTATTGTACCTGATGGTGATGTTGTGGGTACCACGTGAAGAAAAGGCCTCTGCCAATGAATCTTATCTCCATCTCTGCAACTTGCAGTTTTGGAGGAGGGCCCCAAAGGGTCTGTGTCTTGCACCTGAGTCTTCCTGACCCCCAGGCTGGGCGCCTGAGAGAGGCTTGAGAGGAGGACCCCTAAGTGGGTTGCCTCAGGTCTTCCAGCTCATCAGGAGCAGAGAGAAGACATACAAGAGACACCAAACCAAGGCCTCCCCCAAAATATGGCCAAGGGGAGGCTGCCGCTGCCTCCACCCGGCTCCTCTGAGGCACTTCATCTCTAACATCTCCCTGAATGTTTTTATACATGAACACACAAATCATTCCTTATAATCACAGAGGAAATGAAAAATAATATTGTGCCCATCATTATACCCGCAGAGTCTGACATCACCATTATTTCACACAATCACCGAGCCATTTCCATAGAGTGCCCATTACAGTCGGCACAAATGAATGAGCTCTGTTCCGGGACTGCATTAGCTGCCTCATCTTGATTCTATAATGCTGGCTTATGACTAGGTGCTGTCTCCACAAGGCCGTTCTGGCCAAACTGTATAAACAGGGGGAGGCTTCTGGGCATCTCTTCCTCCCGAGAAACAGTGAGCCCAGCCAAGACATGGGCACTAGACCCTAGGGTTCTGAAGCAAGGATCACACTTTAGAGCTGATAGGAATCACAAGGGGCACACTGCAACCCCCTTATTTTCATTTCAATGTTTGGTCTCAAGTTCAGTGGGAAAGGCTTAGGAGCTTGCCCAAGGCCCCCCAGGAAACAATAAAGCCAGGATTGGAAGTCAGGCCATCTTTCTCCCCTCTCCTCTCCCTCCTGAATGTCCCATCTTCTGCAGGAGGCCTCACAATCTACACACACACACACACACACACACACACACACCTACCTGTCCTGTGCATGTGATTTGTATGGACACAGGGGGTTGTTGTCTGTTGCCCCATCAGCAGTCATACCGACTACATGCCAGTCACTGTGCTAAGTGTCAGGGATGCAAAGGGCAGCAGAAGACAGCCTGCCCTCAGGGAGTTCACCTTCTAAAGGGGGAAGCAGTGCACACACAAGCCCCGAAGAAGACTTGTGCTAACAGACCAAAGAGTTCTCAGAGTAGGCAGGAGCTGAGCTAGGAGGGGGAAGGAGAGGGCAGCAGGCTGAGATGAGGAGGTAGGGGATTCTAGGTGGTGTCAGGATCCAGAGGGTCTTATGAATCAGCAGCCAGGAGGCCAGTGACACTGGAACACCAGGTACTTGAGAGGGAGTAGCAAATGCAGGAAGGAGCCAGGTTATCGAGGGCTTTGATCACCAGAAAGAGGTCTTTGCATTGGATAGTAGAGGAGATAGGCAGCTCTGGCAGCCAATTAGACAGTAGAGGGCAGAGTCAGACCAGCGTGGTAGCTGAGTGAAGGATGAACTCTAGCAGGGAGAGACTTGAGGCCCAACCAACAGGCCACATCAGTGGGGTGGGCAGGAGGTGATGGGTGACTGTGTCAGAAGGTGGGGGGGTGCATATTCAAGGGATGTTACAAGTTAAAATCAACAGGACTTAGCCACTGATTGAATGAATTATGTGTGTGTGGGGGGGGTGTTAGAGACACTAAGTGTTCAAGAATGCTGCCCACGTTGTTAGTCTATGTGACTTGGTGCCATCTGCAGCAATAGCACTTTGGAAGGTAGGAGGCATCAGGCTGAGAGGAAAGAAAATGAGTCAGCTCTGGGATATGCCAAGTTTACACTGTCTGTAGGACATACACTCTGACTGAGATGGCATGTATTAAGTACCTACTATTGCCAGGCACTGTGCTAAGTACTGGGAATTCATAAAGAGGTAAAAACCAATCCCTGCCCTCCAGGAGTTCACAGTCTAACTGGAAAGAGAAGCAAATACATGCAAACAAGCTGAGACAAAAAGGAAGAAGTCACAAAGTGAAAGGCCTTGGAGTTAAGAGAGGCAAGGAACAGCTTCCTGTAGAGGATGGGACTTTCACTGGCACTTACAGAAGCCAGGGAAGCCAGCAGAGATGAGGAGGAAGAGCATTTCCAGGCATGGGGGCAGCCAGAGAGAATGCCCAGAGCTGGGAGAGAAAGGGTGTGTGATTTCTGCCTTGTTAACCCTGTTTGTGAAATAGCCAGGAGGTCGGTGTCACTGGCTTCAAGACGACACGTCAAGGAGTAAGGTGTTGGAAGCCTGGAAAAGTCAAAGGGGGTTAAAATATAAAGGGCTCTGAATACCAAACAGGATTTGTATTTGATCCTAGGGAGCCATTGGAGTTTGTTGAAAGGGAAGGCTGGGGGGGGGGAGGGTCAGATCTTCACTTTGGAAGAATCTCTTTGGTGACTGAAGGGAGGATGGATTGGAGGGTGAAGACTGGAGGCAGGCAGACACCCCAGCAGCTACTTCAATAATCCGGGGATGATGAGGTGCTTCACTAGAGTGGCAGCAGCATCAGAAGAGTGAAGGGATGTTAACAGGGGAGAAATCACAGGCTCTGGCACTGTCTTGGATCTGGGGATGAGAGAAAGGGATGAGCCCAGGATGGCTCCTAGGTTGGGAGCCTGAGGCACTGGGCAGATGGGGTGCCTTCCACAGCGATAGGGAAGGTAGGAGGGACTAGGGTTTAGGGAAAAAGATGGTGAGCTCCATTTTAGACCTAGGGAGTTGAAGATGTTTTCAGCTACAAAATGATGGGTCTGGAAGTGGTGACACCTGTGGTTGTTTACAGACCTAAATCTGTGATGCTATGGGCTTCATATCATAGGTAGCCTTTAAAATGACCCCAGAGGCTCCAAACTTTTCTAGGAAGAAAACCTAAGTGCAATTTCTCAGAACACACCCAAGGAGGCTCTTTTGATTCACAGTTTGAACCCACATTCGCCCAGGTCTGTGAAATGATGCCTCCTCTGAACTGAGCACATTCTCCAAGTCTGTACTATATAGCTCTATTAGGTTTGAATCAATTATCACATGTTGTAGAATTATAACTTCAGACAGGACAAATCTGAATCCCTGTGGTCACTCAAGGGGAATTCATACTGAAAATACCAAAACTTGTCCCAGGCCAATTTTACAAATGCACTTTTTAATAAAGGTCCTTGTATATTGCAAAATGTCAGTCACAAATGAAAGTTGCCATTTAAAATTATCGTTAGAGAATGCCAATTATTTATTCACTAGGAAAAGTAGCAAGTAGATTTACTATATTGGTTTTTAGTCAGCACAGGAGTCTTAGAGGTCATTCAAGAACATAAACAGAGATACAACGTCTTGTGCAAAACTCTACTTGGAACATGACATGAAGATTCAATAAATTTCCATTTTTGACTGTAAAATTATATCTGCTTATCACAGTAAAACAGTCAATGTATTTTTAAAATATTCAACTTCTCCATCCCTGCCATAATTATCCGTGTAAAAACCTGTCAGCTTGGTTTGCTCAAAGGGAGTGACAGCCGAAATGAAACATCAGCATGATGGATTTCGGCAGCAGCCCGGCAAGAGGGAGCCGCCTTTGGCATCCAAGAAGATCTATCACAGGCATAAGTACAACTTCCTCAAATGTCACAATTTTAACTTTCTGCTTTTATCACTCATTCCTTAAGGATCACCCCTCCTATTCTGACCAGAGTGATTCATAGCAACATTACCAAAGTCTCCAAAGTCTGGGCCATTACTGATAGCTGAAAGGGGATTACAATCACCAGAAATGGACCCTCGGGGTAGTTTCAATTTGCAGACAGCTAGGTGAGACCCAGCAGGCCACTCAAATCCAAGAGCAATGGTCCAGATGCTGATTTGGCCCCAGCACTCTGATGATTGAAATGATTAAATCAGTGCCCAAGCTTGTCTTCGAGGCTAAGACTGTCTTTTATTCATCATTGAAATAACTACAACAAAAAAATGTCATTTGGTTCCTGTGAATGAACTTAGCTTCAGAAACAGAGGTGGGCATCAATGACAAGCCTTCATCCAGCACATCCCCTGGAGTAAACTTCCTTGGGGCTTCACGAAAAGAGAAAGATATCTGAGCATTTCCTTTCCCACCTGTGTGACCTGATTCAGTCCCCAAGCATACATTAAGCACCAACTGTGGTCTAGCCCCCCCCTCCCAGTGTCACTGGCCAAATGCTGGGGCCACAGTCCTGTCCTTCTCTGGTGGGGAGACAGTAGACTCAAACTTTCCAAGTAAATACACCATCTACTCTACAATGACATTAGTAAGATGGTGGTGGTTGGGAAGGGCTTGGGGGAAGACTGAATGACTGAAAAGTCAGTCAGGAGACAGTGTAGGGAGTGAGAAATGGGCAGGAGGAGCCTGGCACTGGACCATACAGCCTTTTGGCCACTGCTGATGTCATAGCAAGCCCCTTAAGTCTTGTCAACTGTTTCACTAACAGATGGATTCATCTCTGAGGTTCAGTTTCTTCACCTATAAAGTGGGCAAAATGATGATGAAAGTGCTTGCCTTACAGGTGGTCATGAAGCTTATTCATTCATTCAAAAACCATCTAGTAAGCTCTTTCCATGTGCTGGGGGTTGAATTTAAATGAGATGATGAAATGCCACTATTGTCACTGCTGCTTCTAGCTGTCTGTCTTGTTCTCCTTTTTTAATGGAGCTCAAATCCAAACAGTCCTGGGAAGTGTCTCTACCTTGCTCTGGCCATTTCTATTGCACAACTGGATAAAAGTCACTTTTTTTGTAACTGAAAACTACGGGACACAAGCCAGTCTTCTGTAGGCTCCCTGAAAGTGTCCTCCGGGCACCTTAGGACAGTGCTTGAGGTGCAGCAGAGACTTATATGTTTGTTGACTTGCCTTGACCCCCCCCCCATAGGAGAGGGGGCCATAGGGATGAGGGGCCTTTTCCTGTCCCCACCTGGCTTTGAGTTCTTTTGCTAGATCTCTGTTCCTAAAAATTAATTTACTTCATTCTGTACGCATTGTAATCTGTCCCCTCCATGCTCCCCAATGAAACAGTGAGCAAATCAGATGAACAAAATTAAAGCTTTTCTTCACAAACATCTTGCACCGTTCAAGTCAAGGAGGAAGCCAGGCACCAGCCCTAATATCAAGACACTCGAACTACAGGTTGGAAGTGGCTGGTCTTCTGACCAATCAGTGAAGGGGAGCCTCACTGCAGGAGCGTAACATGGGGGCTGGCATGAGCAGAGGAGGATTTCTTTATTTTAGATGGTCTGAGCACGATGGGGTAGTCATGAAGCAGCTAGTAAAGGAAAAGGCTGAAGATGAGAGAGAGAGGAGAATGAGCAATGAAGTCAGTCCCAGAGGGGACGAGGAGAGTCACAGCGTTTGGTGAACAAGGCACGCATGGACGCACACACGCACAAAGGCAAAAATTCAAACATAAAAACCAGATGAGGGGAAAGTTGGGGGCACAGAATAGCCTGAAAAGTTTTATTGGAACCAGTACAGTAACCAATCAGCCCACGAACCTTTAGAAAGCACCAGGAACTTCAGGCACCTCAGATAGAAATACAGTAAGTACCATGTCCTTGCAAGGTGTTTTCGCGTCATGGAGTCACAAATACATATATCTATATGTGGCATAAAGATAAGGTGAATAAATACAGATTAGTCCAGTACCCCATAGTTTGGGAGGGAAGGCATCGCCAATTGGAGCGATCATGGAAGGTTTCATCCAGCAGATGGATCTTCAAGGAAAAGAGGGCCTCTCTAAGGTAGCAGTAAGGAGCCTGGGGGAGCACAAGGACAAAGGCTTGGAAATGGGAGAGGAGGTGGTATGAATAAGGACCAGAGCACAGGACAGTTTGGCTGGACCACAGAATGCAAGAGGAAGAATAACCACCAATGAGGTGGGAAAGTCAGGCCAGCGCCAGGAGGAGACGCTTTAAAAGCTAAGCGGAGGACAGTCTGTTTTATCCTTGATGAAATAAGAAGGGACTGGAGTCAGCTAAGCAGGGGAATGATGAACAGTTAGATCCTTAGTTAAGAAGACTGCCTGGTAGAGATGTGGAAGGATAGACTAGTGATGAGAGGCAGGAGGCAGAAGGACCAGCTACAAGACTGCTACATTGTGGGAGGCTGGATGATGCAGTGGGTAGAGCACCGGCCCTGGAGTCAGGAGGACCTGAGTACAAATCAGGCCTCAGACACTTAACACATGCTAGCCGTGTGACCTTGGACAAGTCACTTAACTCCAATTGCCATGCCTGTGCCCCCTCCAAAAAAAAAAAAAGAAAACAGAAGACTGCCACAATGCTCTAGCCAAGAGGTGATGCGGGCCTGAACTAACATGGCAGCAGCATGAGGGAGGAGAGTGGGCGTAAGCTGGCCAAGTGGTGAGGGCAAGCTTTAGCAAGTGCCTAGCCATGGGAGGTGGGAAGAAGGAAGATGGAAGGGTCATTCCAAATCATTGCCACTACTTGTCTCCCAACGACGCTCTAAATAAAAAGGAGCATCAAGGTTCACATCAGGACTTGGATTTTTTTTAACGTAAAGGCCACTATAGAAAAATTGTTCTGGTTGTTAATAGATTGATTAGTCTTGAAATTTTCCATCGATGTTCAGTCTTCGCTCCGAGTGAAGATGACGTCTCCTGTCTACAACAAGGGCAGCGTTTGCACATAGGAACCTTTGTCTTGGTCGGCTCTGGACGATCCTCTATCGCCTCTGAGATATCACAGTCTGGGCAGTTCTCTGAAGCCAAGACCATGATGATGGTGCATTGATGATGACAGATGAGAAGAGAGACCGCCAGAAGGCCGTGGAACCACCACAGCTTCCAGAAGGGCCCCAGACCCAGGGATCAGATGGCAGTGCAGCCATCGGAGCAGAGGTGGGTTCAGCTGACTGAGGCATCCCCAATTCCAGTGCTCAGTGCATCTGTCTTCACATCATGATGCAAGATGAATAAAGATGCTAATTAATTATCACTAAAAAGTCACAATTAAACATAATTGGCTTGCCCCAGCTCTCCCCTAAGCCTTCATCCATGTACAGTGTTCCTTGAAAGGGTACGAAGTGGAGGCTAATAAAAGGAATAGAAATGGGGGCTTCATAAAGTTTCTTTCCTCAGGTCGTTTGCATCAAGCTACACGCCTCATAAAAGAGGCTGCCTGGAGGACTGGACACAGGGCTGACCCTGGTGTCTGGAAGGCCTGGGATGAAATGCCACCCCCGTTAGTCCCCTAAACTCGGGGAGCCTCGGTTTCTTCCTGTCTTGCAAGACTAATGGTCCCTGCAGAACCTCCCTTAGAGGCTTACTGAGGCCAAAGCAAAGGCAAAGCATCTTGGGCACCTTAGAGGGAAACATGGCATCAAAGGACTACTAACCTTCGGTAGCTTCAAACTGCCCTGAGCCTTCTGGGATGTGCTAAATACTAACAACTCTCCAAGTCTAGACATTGCAGGTCAGACGCCAGCCTGCCCTGGCGGAGGGAGTTTTCTCCTGGAGAAGAGTTCCCTATCCTAATAAAATCGCTGCTCCAACTCCCACCTACCCACCCCCAAAAGCGTTCAACAAATGGTAACTTAGAATTCTCTCTCAGCGAATACGTCTCACTTAGGCTCTCTCCCAGAAAACACATAGCTTTATTTGGTCCCAGCTTCCTCCTGGTAGGTCCCATTCTCCCCAGGAACCAGGGCCACACCCTTGCCCCACTCCAGACACTCCCCAGGCAGGGGCAACTTCGGGTGATTCACCAATCTTCTTAGTCTGTGAGATGAGAAGGCTGGGCTTGGTTCTGGATCAGGATCCTGGGATGACCCATTAGAAGACTTTGGTACAATGGAAAGAGGACTGAGTGTAGTGTCCAAAGACCCTCTTCTGGAAACCCAGCTCTGCCACTGACCAGTAGATTGCCCTGGCAGAGAGGATGGATGCTGGGGAATGTTGACCAACCCGGCTCTCCTGGGGAAAATGTCTACTCACTCCTGAAACTTTCACAAGCACCTCTCTTGAGGGCAAATGTGGCCCCACACTTGTAAGCTTAAGCTGCACCAGTAACATCTTCTCTGAGGCTGTAACTGCACAAGCAGCAGAACAATAAACCTGGCTGTAATTTGTTGTTTTGCTGATTTCTGAGACACAAAGACTCAGCCCCCAAAATCTCACAATCAGCTCTCACAGCACATTCCAGGGAACCTCCTGGCCTCAGCCTTCTCACTGTAAGAGGAGACTGTTGGGCTGGATGACTTTTTGGGGGTGGGGGCAATGGGGTCTCCCTTTCTTGCCCTGGTTGAAAGTACAGTAAACTCAGTGGTCTGATCCTGCTGCTGGGGAGCAATTCCTGGGCTGCTTCCAGCCTGGGCCAGTCTGCTCTTCTTTAGAGAAATTCAATCAACTTTTGCTAAGCACCTACTGTGCCAGGTACTGTGCTAAGGTACAGGGACGGATCAGGGTACAATTCTGCCAAAGGATTTCCCAGTTCTTCTATGATGTGCCAAAGCCTAGCCCAGTCAATCAGCCAAGAAACATGGATCACGGGCCTACTATGCGCCAGGGTGGGCCTACTATGTGCCAGGCTGTGCATAAGGCTAGGACAAAGGGGGAAAATAAACAGTCCCTGTTCTCAAGGAACTCACATGGGGGGGGGGGAGAGAATCAGGGAAGGGATATAATATACAAACACGTGTTTCCAAACAAGACAATGGAAGGACATGTGGGCGAGGAGGGGGCAAAAAGCACCCCCCCCAACGCTTTGCAAACCCTTTGGGAGAGCTTTGGCAGAGGTGATAACAGCAACACCGGCTTAATACATATAGCACTTTCAAGTCTGCCAACGTTTGCAAATATTTCATCTCATCTGATCCTCACAACAACCTCTGGAGCAGTTTATACATGAAGAAACAGAGGCAGAGAGAGTGACTCGGCCAAGGTCACACAGCTGGTGCCCTGAGCAGAATTATTAGGAGTCAGATAATAGCAAACAGTGGAGTGCAGTGAGCAGGGGCATGAGGCGTCAGATGAGTCCTCAGCAAGACAGAGTCAAGCTGGAGAGACGAGGCAAGGACCGCCACCAGCAGCCCCTGCAGAAGTCCAGGCAGGAGGCAAGGAGGGCTTGCAACAGGGGTGGGAGTGGGAACAAGGAGACCCATACGGGAGGCGCTGCTGCCATCCAGAGCCTGGCCATTCCCTGGAAGAAGACAGACAGATGGGGAAAAGGAGAGAGCGGTGACAAGGGGAATCGTCCCGTCCCTTCCGAGCTCGAGCTGGGGAACTAGAGCTGGGAGCCGGGCTCAGCCCCCGGCTTCAATGCACCGGGGAATTTCAAGCTTTTATACTCATTTTTTGATGGTTTTTCTTCCCGCTGAAGCAGAGAACATTAAGGAATAAATATTGTTGGGTTTTCTCCAGACTCCAAGTAAGGCTCACATTTATTGTTTTAAGGAGGAAATAAAATCCTTTTACTGCACACATTCTGAGAAATAGAAAAAATAAAATAAAACCAGAGTGATCTCTCCAAAGATGAAAGTATCACTCATAAGCTCAGCTCCCAGGCTGGGTGGTAGCCCGGGTCAATGGTGGAAGATTTCTTCTGGGCTCCTCATTTTGAGTTACAGGTTCCGAGGACAAATGCTCCGCCATCAACTGCTCAAGCAGGAGACAGTGGGAGTGGGGATAACTAGGCTCAGGCCCTTCCATTTTGCTAGACAATGAGCATTTATTAAGCCTTTACGGCACTGCCTGTGCTAAGCGCGTAGCGTGTAATAAACGCTGGTTGACTGGCTGACATGGATGCCCATGACACGCATAGTCCGAAGAATAAAACTATCCCTTCAAGGGGGCTACGTTGTAACAGAACTTAAGGCAACAATGTGTACGCAAATAGAGAAATTTGTACTGAGCAGACGCTCACATCACTTCGCCCGAGAGCTCAGCTTGCGAGGATTTCTGACTGCAGCCTAGGCTCTGCACTAGACACTGGGAGGGGAAGGACAATGAACGAGACAGTCCCTGCTCTCAAGAAAGTGCCGTTCTTCAAGCTGAGGATCAAAGACACAACTGGACAGACTCAAAGAAAGCGAGCTCAGTGAGGCCAGGGGAGGACCGACCCTTTCCCTAAGGAGAGTCCCCGTTTGGGGGCCACCAGGTGGCCCGGCACGAGCCACATGGGCATCGGTGGGCCGAGCGGCAGCCTCCCTAAGGAGAGGGAGGCACGTCACCAGCTTGGCCGCAGCGGAGGAGTCTTTCAGTAATAGAAAGCCTTCAATAAAATTCCACAAGCCTTTATTAAGGTCCCAGCTGGTGTTTTAGGTGATGAGAATACGCAGTAAAAAGGGAAACATTTCCTGGCTTCAAGCAGATGACAGTCCACTAAGGAAGAAAGCAGCCTGTGCCCAAGTAAGTAATGCAAGGTCCAAAGTGTTGTCAAGGAGAGATCGCTAGTGCGGGAAGAGGGGACGGACCAGGAATAACTGCATGTAGGAGACCGCAGGAGGGAGGGGAAAGGGCTTGGAATTGAGAGGCACGGCGCCTGAGTTTGAATCCTTGCTCTGGCATTATCCGGGTAACTTTGGACAAGCTGCTTTAATACTCTTGGCCTCAGTGTCCTCACTCATAAAGTAAAGGGGCTAGACCAAATGATCTCTGATTTCCCTTTAAATTCCAAATCCATGATCCTGCGACCCCAGGTGGTCCCTGAGGGGACTCTGACGGAAGGTAGGGATTCTTGGAGCCAAGGATACAGTACAGCTGTAAGTGGTAGAGGGAGGGAGGGGAGAGAAGCTTTGGAAGACTGATAAATCTTAGAGGGAGTACAAACTGGGTTGGGGAGGGCTGGGAGTGCTTACAAAGACACAGTCCCAACTCCTTCAAGGGAGCCATACCAGATCAAATATCACAGAGTCAAGATCACATTTGACTTCTTCTGTTTGATTTTATTTGAGTGATGAACAAATGTTTAAACATTTATTTATTTGCAACTGGAAAACATTCTTCCAGGCAAGCATTGATTGGCCTTAAAAAAAGAGAAGGGGAAAAGCACAGCACAGAGAAGCAAAAGTAGAAATAATTCCTCAGAGCCAAATTATAACTCAGCCAGATGTTCTCAGGAGTGAGAGCAACTGTATTAAAATTAACAGCTATGTGCCTACAGAACATAAACTGTATAACTTGGTCTCCCTGAAATAGAGTCCCTCTACAGCACTATCAATGGGCCTGCCAGGATGGAATGGGGTGGTGCCAGGCTCGCTCCCTACAAATAGCTGTGTCGTCGCTCACATCTGCTCTGGTGACAAGAGAGCTCCAGATGGTCCTGCTGTAATCTGGGGCCCTTCTCCCTCCCTGCACCAGCATTCTGCCCAGGAAGATGTTGATTCCCAACCCAATGCCCCGATCAGAGTCTGTTCTGTGTGAAGACGAGAAATGCATTCACAATATGTAAGTGCAGCATTTGGGGGGTTCATCATCTGCTTGGTAAAATGAAACTTTTACAAGCACATAATCATGAGCAAAATAAGTCTCTTCTTCCACTGAGGTTTGGTTTTTCTCTCCCTGCTCCTGGAAGCATCCAAACACCCCGAGACTCTGGCTTTGCCATTTTGCAAACACAAGTAAGTGGTTTTTTTCCAAAGCAGAATCCTGGATCAGAGCAACTTCATGTGTGGCATGAGAAATGATAGTCATTTCCCATGGGCTCTGCCGCCTTTGACAAGACTGGAGAGTGGCTGGCGCTGCAAACATTGGGTGTAAATGCATTTTGATGCTGAAAATTCAGTGTCTCCAACACCTGCTTTTGTTTATCATTCTTCCACCTCACCCAGAACATTTTGCAAGGAAGGCACAAATGTATCATGATCATTAAGCAAGATTCTGCAAGATTCTCCCCTTCCTTGGGCTGTTCTGAGGGAACCTCCTTTGGATGAAGAATAGTTTGGATCCTTTAGCAGCAACCACCAGAAAGAGGCAGTGTGGGAGAGGATAAAGGGCCTGGCTCTAGAAACAAACAAGCTGGATTCGAATTCCACCTCTGACATCTCTGTGACTTTGGGAAAGGGACCTTAACTAGCTAGGTGGTGCATGGTTGGAATGTCATGCCTGGAGTCAGAAAGGCCCGAATTCAAATCTGGTCTCACACTTATTAGCTGTGTGACACTAGCCAGACACTTCACCTCTGCTAGCCTCAGCTTCCTCAGTAAAAACTGGGGGTAACAATAGCACCTACCTCATAGGGCTTGATGTGGGCATCAAACAAGATGTTTTTAAAATAACTTAGAAAGGTACCTGGCACATAGTAGGTGCTACATACGTGATTATTTCCTGTCTTCATGAATCCTTGAACTAAATGGTCTCTGGGGTCCCTTCCTCCTCCAGATCTGTGATTCTATGTGCCCCCCTAACCAGCCTGGCTATACTGCAGGGTATGCAAACAACAGATAGGACCTATGAAAAATAATGACCCATCCTATGTTTAGGACGGTATTCTCATATCAGCTCTGAGGAGTCTCTATTGAGAGACTCTGAAAGAACACAAGGCCATCTGTAGCTGAATGGGACATCAGACTCAGCAGGTCCACAGCAGAACCTATAATCATCTCCCCCCCCCAAAAAAACAATAAAAAAATAAGCCCCTTCCTCTTCTACCTACTGTCAAGGAAACCATCACCATCACCCTCCTAGTGAACAACTTCCCTGCCTCAGAGATCTTCACCCCATGTATCCAGTTTTCCTGACTCCAGTCGGTCGCCAAGTCTTGTCAATTCTAGGACACCACATCTGACATTTGTCCCCATCTATGGTCCCATGGGCCAGCACTCTGGTTCAGGCTCTCATCACCTGTCTCGGGATTATTTAAAGAGCTAGTGTTAATTTGTAGTTCGGTAGTTTTTCAGTTGTATCTGACTCTTGATGACCTCATTTGGGGTTTTCTTGGCAAAGATACTGGAATGATTTGCCATTTCCTTCTCCAGTTCATTTTACAGATGAGGAAATGGAAGCAAACAGGGTTAAGTGACTTGTTTAGGGTCACAAAGGAAGGAAGTGTCTGAGGCCAGATTTGAATTCATAAACATGAGTCTTCCTGACTTCAGGTCTGGCGTTCTATCCACCTGTGATCAAATAGAGGTGAGAGTATGATAAATGACCGCTCCACTATGGAAACCTACTAAGCATTAACAGGTAGCATTAATACAGACCTTATTATGTGCAGAGCACTTTTATAACTATCTTACTGATCTCCAGGACAATCCTCTGAGGTAGGTGCTGCTATGATTCCCATCTTACAAATGAAGAAACTAAGGCAGACCAAACAGAGTTTGGGTGACTTACCCAGGGTCACACAGCTAGTAAGTGTCTGGGGCTAGATTTGAACTCAGGTTTTCCTGACTCCAGGTCCAGTGTTCTATCCAATGGACCACCAAGCTTCCTCCTAATTGGTCTTACCTTCAGTCTTTCTCCTCTACAATCTATCCTTCACACAGGGCCAAACTGAAATTCCTAAAGCACAAATCTGCCCACGACCCTTCCCTGTCAATAAACTCTAGGGTCTTCCTTTGGCCTCTGGATGAGATGCACATTTCTCTTTTCTTTTGCAGTCCAGCTGCCATCTACCTTGCCTGTCCTACTGCGCACGATTATTCTTCACGAATCTCTTTCACTCCTTCTCAGCCTCCACAACCATTGTCATCCAGAAATTTCCAGGGCAAACACAGAACCTAACAAAATGCACCATGCTGCCAACTTCATCCAATAACAAAGGATGATGACACAGTCGTATTAATTCACTAAGCCTTGGAAAGATAATATACTTTTACTGTTTCCAGGCAGGCCTGGATCTTTTTTTTTAACCACACCGTTAAGGTTTCTTTTTTAGTTTCATAAAATTAATGGTTTGTAACATCATGTTACAGTGCAGGACTAAGGGCACCTTTCTCATCACTGCCTGACTCTCTGCCTCAGAAGGTTCCTGGCACAGAAGTATCTTAACAGGCTAATATTAAGGGATTCTTTATTCCCACAGGAAGAAGAGTTTCAACACTCCCCAGACTGTGAATTCAATTTGGGAAAGGAGCAAAGGGCCATAAGAATTTCCTGGTCTGTAAAATGAGAGGGACAGATCACCTGATCTCCAGGGCCCTCAGTCTCTGATCCTGGGAGCCAACAAAGAAACGGGAGTTTTTATTCATCCCCATCTAGAAGGAAGCCAGTCTCTTGTTCGTGTGTAGACGATGCATAGAGACAGCACATTCTTCTGAAAGTCAGACCTGAAAGGCCCTGGATCTGGAGTCTGAAGACTTGGGGTCAAAGTCCAGCTCTGCCACATACCAGGATACCTTCTGACTCAGGGCCTCGGTGTCCACATATATAAAGTGGGGATCACCACACTTGTCCTGTCCGCTAGCTTTCAAGGCTGTTAGGAAGAAAGTATCTTACAAAACAGAAAGTTTTATATAAATTCAAACCATTATTATGCTGCTACCCCAATAGCTTAACCCTATGACCATCGGCTACTCCCCCCGTGAGGAAGGCTCCCCTATTCAAACGCAAGGGAGAATGACAGAATCTTAGAGATAGATGGGTCCCAGAGGTTAGCTACGAAGAAAAGACAAAGACAAAGGATCCAGACCACCCCACCAAAGGACTCTGCGACATCATAGCAGAACTCGGAAGCTGACTTATGCGAAGGGCCACCCCCACCCCAAGGGCTCAGCAGTCCTGCCAGACTGGACCTGCCATCCCTTTGGGCAGCCTCACATGTAGGCACCTTGTGCTCTGAGCCCAGGCAGGACTATCCCTCCCCCATCTTCATTTGGAGTGGGAGGACTTGGATTCAAATCCCTCTCTGTTATCACCTTCAGAGAACTTTACATTTATCCGTTTATTTCACTGGAGTCGGTCATCTGTTCTAGTCTGCCCAAAGCTCTGGACATTAACTCTGCCTTTGTCAGAGGAGCTGGATTCATGATCTGGTCCTGACACTTACTGCCTGTGCTACCGTAAGCAAATCGCTTAACTTGGCTTCCGTTAACTTTGTGATGTTTTAATAATTATATTCCAATATCATTGGCTTCCTTTGGAATTGTACATGATTTATCTGATGTGTTTATTTATTATTAAAACAGGACCCCAAGTTCTAAACAATGATTTCGCTTCCTCTTGGGTCTCATTTTCTGTTGGGGGCGGGGGGGGGGGTTTGGAGCTGTTCCTTTAAAGCCAGCCCACGCTCCCCACAGGCCCCTTAAGATGAACACAACAGAGGGGACAAGACAGACCGACGCACAGACAACCCCTCTGGCCCGATATCCTCCACGGGAGCCAAGCAAAAGCGCAGCCTGGACCCTGTCTGCTTTCATCTCCTCAGTGCCCCTCTGAGATCTGAGCAGCTCTCAGACAAAGCCAGGCCCAGCCTGGAAGAACAAGGGCCAGACAGAGACTGGAGGGGGCTGCATGGGGGGGGGGGCATGTGCAGAGCACCCCCTGCCACGACGCTTCCACCTCCAGCAGCTCTTCTGGAGGGCAGCAAAGCTATGAATTTTGAAAGACACAACTGTTTAGACTTGGTCCTCATTCTGCAAAGTTAATAACGTCTTAGAGGGCTCATTAATCCCAAAGAGCCTGGGGGAAAACCACACACACAGAACACACACTCCATCTAAATATTCTTGCTCTACAACTATCATCTTTTCAGTTGTAATTTTAAATAGCCAGCCTGTGATGAAAATTAAAATAACTTTGTCAATTAACCAGAAGGTTGGTTGGGGTGGAGGGAGCTCCATCTGGGGATGGGAGATATCAGCGCCCCGGGGTGGCCCTTGACCGTGTGCCACCCCCCGATAACATTCAGCTCACCTCTTCCTAGGCTCCTAAAATCCAAGTTTTTCATCTAAAAGCTGGAATGACTGTGTTCCGTTAAGATAATATTCCCCAGTTGGAAGGATTATTTCAACACAATTCTCCTGATAAAAGCATCAATTAAAACATGTATGAAGATTCACAATTCATGCCTCTAATCTGGGTCTTCTCTCTCTGGCAGGGTAATTCTTTTCTGCATGTAAGATGTGTCCCGTGAACCTCGTCACCCTCCTCTGTCCCACAGGCTCAAATCCTTCTCTCCCAATGAACCAATGGCCAGCCTTCTCCCGACCCCAGCCCCCACACAGCTCAGCCTCCTTGTCTGGGGCCTGGGCTGAAGACCTCTTCTGACATGATAGACTGTCATTTCCCTCAACTTCAAAGGTAACTGGCTATAAAATTGTTTTATGTATCGAGGACCCCTAGTCTTGGGGTGGAAATACGGACTGTAATTCACCTCTGGCAATGCAGCCTATTCATCGGCACTCACACTGTACTGGGGGCTTCAGAATGCCGTTGAAGCTCCCTGATTGAATCATGGTCTTGCATTCAGCTGAGGCTCTTTTATTCCTCATGAAAATCACCCACCAGCTTTTCCCACTCTCCCCAAGACCTCCGCAAGGGTCCTAAAGGGAGTTGTATTTTGCATAATCTTCCCCCAAATAGCTTTTTAGGGGCCTTCATGAGCCAAAAATGGGATAAAATCTTTTCCAGACCTTGCTAGGAGGGAAACCTCAGGAAACTGCAACGGCCCCAGCTTCCTTCCAAAGAGGAGAGAGGAGGCGGTGGATGGTGGGACTCAGCCTCGAGGCCAAAGGCAGGACCACGCTCTTCCCCCACACTGATGTCCCAAATCCAGGTTTCCTATCTGACCTACTCACTGTCCTTAGGTCCCACCACAGCACAGAGGCCTCCCCATTTTCCTCTTTGAAGGAAATGCCCCAACTCTTCCTACCTACCTCAGCCAGGATCCTCGGCATCATAGAATTGTCCCCAAAGTTTACTGAATTAAAGTCATCAGTAGCACTGTGGGGTCTCTCTGAAGCCATCTATTATGACACCAAGCCAAGGCATGAGTCTTGACAAGAATCTCAGCATGTGGCAGGCCCATTCCCCTCAGAGCATTGCTGCGGAAGACAAGCTGGACTCCTGATGAAGGCACTCTCCAGCCTCCCCTGGCCTCTCAATGCTCCTCCCTGGAGCACCTCATAGCTGTTTGGGGGAGGTAGTGAGTGTACTCTGGTGCGTCCCATTTAATGGCATGCAAACCCCTTGGGGTCTGTGACAACATCCACGGGGTTCACTCCTTCACATCCTTTAACAGGACCTTAAGAAGTTAACAACTCTGGGATGTGAATAGTATATTGAAATACCAAGGATTTGCCATAGGTTTATTCGTTGTTGTTAAGAGGAGTTCAGGAAACCAGAGACATTGGGAACCACATGTGGGTTCTCAACATTCCAGAGAGCCCCCTACCCGGATCTCTCCTTCTCAGCCTTGTTCATTTAACTGTGTACAAATCACATCCTCTTCCTTATAACCTCCCATATCCTTCCTGAGGGCAATAACACTAACAGCTAACATTTATGTGGCACATACTGCATACCAGGCAGGCGCTGTGCCAAGCATTCTATAATTATCATCATGTTTGGGCCTCACAAAAGCCCTGTGAGCCAGGTGCTATGATAATTCCCATTTTACAGATGAGAAAACTGGAGGCAAAAAGAAGTAAGGTGACAAGCTCAGGGGCACACAGCTACTAAGAGTCTGAGGCCAGATTAGAACTCAGGGCACTCCAGTCTCAGCACTCTGCTCTGTGAGGCTCCCTACCTGGAGGCAGCTAGGGTAGGGATTATATCATCTTGTCTTTAATTCCCCAGAGGTAGCCTTGGTGCATAACAGAGAGCTAGCCCCAAAGCTGAACGATTAGGTCCAAGTCCCCTCTCTGACGCACAAAAGGCTGTGTGACCCTGAGCCAGTAACTTAACTTGGAAGTGCTGAGATGCACTGGTAGAAGGGGTTTTCTCACCTGGGAGTTCCCTACATCTATGAAATTATATGTATGTTCCCCACCCCCTCCCTGACCTAGCACTGAGCCCAGCCCTTGAACGACAGCAGACACTCCACGTGGAACTGGGCTGAGCATGCTCCTGAGTGGTTGCCCAGCGCAGCTGAGGCTGCCTCACACCCAGGAATGTGTCCAAACAGAAGGATCCCTAGCAGTGCCACATTTGCCAAGGTCACTTACACCAAGCCCCAGAACATCTCCAGAGGCATCCGTGAGATCCACCAGTGGAGCTGCTGCAGAACAAAGGAAAAGGAGGGAGAGGAGGAAGTGGAGAAGGAGGTCCCATGTTTCACAGATTAAAACATATGACCGAATTGACCCCTCATTAAATTAATCCATCTGTGTAAGACACAAAGAGAGACAGAGACAGACAGATCTAGATTAAACAAGAAAATGACTGAGGAAGACATCAAGCTACCTTATATTCCATACCCAGCCTCAGATACTAGCTTCATGACCCTGGGCAAGTCATTTAACCTCTGCTGGCTTCAGTTCTCTCATCCATAAAAAGTGAATTGTAATAGCCCTCCTCCCAGGATTATTATGAGAATAAAATGAGATGTTTGTAGGATTCTTCCAATCTTAATGTGCCTCAATCATTATTATATCAGTGTAAAAGTAGACAGTATTCTCAATGTACCCTGCCTACTCCCTGACACAAGAGCCTGTTTACAAACAGGAACAAAAGTCTTCCCTATGCTCTTCCCAAGCAGCCCAGGTATGGTGGGTAGAATGTTGTCCTTGAAGTCAGAATTCCTCAGGTTCAAATGTTGTCCCTGACACTGGCTGGCTGTGAGCCCTGGGCCAACCTCTCCAATCTGCACTCCGGAGCTCCCTAGACTATCTCCTGAGCTCCTATCAGGCAGTGATACCTGTACAGGTATCCTGTACCTGCACAGATGATGTTAGAGATCTTTTCCTCTTCAGAGACTGGCCCCAATATCCTGTGACTTTGGCTAAATGCCTTCTCATGTGGAGCTCTCCTTCCAAGCTCTGGGCCATCTGCAGGAGATGCCACATGATGGCTGTATCTAAAGTCCTAGATAGACCACAGGCCAGCATAGGACCAAGTCCGGGTCACTACCATATGCCCTTGGAGGTTCACATCCAATGTGACATCCAACCACTAACTTCGACTCCTGGATCCAGTCCTTCATCCCCCTGGCTCTAGATACTCTGATGCCTCATCATCCTGCCTACACATTTCCATCTATCTACAAGGACAACACAGAATAATTCCCACCTTATGACATTTCCAAATGGCTCCAACTGGGCCTTTTGCCTCAAAGTTTCAAGCAAAGACAAAGCAATTTCAGGATTTTACCAATAGACATGGCCCATTGTAACCTGCAAAGTGCTCTGTGTCCCCATAAAGAGATGTGGAGGGCAGCCACTGGGGTATAAGGAGCCCTTGGCTGGGAGCGAGGAGACCCGGGTTCTCACCTCATCTCCTCTCCCAACCAGCAGGGTAACCTTGAACTTCTCCAGGATTGGTGCCTCCCAAGTGAGTGAGTGAGTTCATCCTGATGCTCCTTTTCCAGTTCCAAAACCCTAAGACTCCATGATCTGTGGAAGGTGACTGAGCATAGCCAGTTGGGTCAGCTAGGGTTGGAGAGTAAAGGCAAAAATGAAAGGAAAGGTGTGGGGTGGGAGGCAGCTCCTTCCTCTGAGCCTCACTCAGAATATGAGCATGACCAGCAGGCTCCAGACTCTTCTTCCCCCACCAGATGGTCCTGCTCGCTAGACACCATCCTTGACTCCAGCCTGTCAGAGACTGGTGGCACCAATAAGGCAGGGATGTGAGCCAACCACCCAGCTTCCTCCAAGGCAGCAAGGCTATTTGGTGTATGCCCAAGGGCAGGGGAAAATGGGTACAGCTTTGTTATGCTTCAGGAAGTTTATCCAATGTTAATCATTCAAAATCATTATTTCTCACTTGAATCAAGCCCAGCCAAGAGAAATCCTGGATCAAAGTTGGCAATCTGCTTTGTCTTCACCATTTATGAATCATACAATTAGATTTTAGATTTTAGATCTGACTAGTCAGATTTTATCTAGCTGTCAAAGGCAGATTACTTACCTAAATATAGAAAAGGCAACTTTAGGAAAAATAAGAGATAAGCTTTGGGATCAGTTTGCCCCCCACCCCCACCCCACTTCTCCCCCACCTCCTTCCTTCTTCCCCCCAACCCAGGACAGAGAGGTAGGTGGAGGGGAAGAACCTATTTCTCAGTCTGGTACCTATGCACTGGAGTGAAAAGCCAAAGACTAGTGATAACTCTAATGCCCCCTGCTGGGCACCTTCAGCTGCCCCAGTGAGGTAACTAAAAGCAAAGACAGCAGCTCCACATGGACCGGTGTCACTTCCAGCACTCAAACTCTCAATCCCTTGAGTCCTATAGCAAAAAGTGTCTTTCTGTCTGTCTGTGTCTCTGTCTGTGTTTGTCTGTCTCTGTCTCTGTGTCTGTTTCTCTAACACACACACACACACACACACACACACATACACACACACATACAACCTGGGCTACAATTCTCAGAGGCTCCCACAGCTAGGCTCTAAAGCCTTCTTTCTGCTTGCAAAACTCCATCTCCAAAAGCCTGCTACAACAGAAATCCTAGGATTTAGAGCTGGAATTGACTTGGGAGGTCATCTAGTCAGACTAATATTCATAACATTTCCAGCTGCAAAAGACCTTAGATATCTCCCACCTTCGAAGACGAGGAAGAGGGGGAGGGTAAATTTTTTGCCCCAGGATATTGTAGAGAGAATCTCCACTTTGGGTAGGATGTGGGGTTAGAGAATCCCCAAGGTTTTATACAATCCGTTAATCTAATTTGGGCATTCTGAGAACATCTCTAGAGTTACTTCCAAGACACAGTAATTGTACTGATGGCTTTCCCTATCATATATCAGGATTTTTTTTTCTGTTATAGACAACTTGCATGTTAAATGTCTAGGCTCTATTCTTATTGTTTCTAGGGGGTTCTTCATGAGGAAAAAAAAACAGCTTTATTTTTCAGTCCAGGTGTGTTTTCTCCCTAGAAATCTTAACAAACTTTGACCAATGGTAAACTGGGTTAGAATTCATGTTTGAGCAGCTCAGTTGGTAATGGTTAGCTTGACTGAGCAGCAACACTGTTAATGCCTGAAAGTCTGAACTAAATGAATGTATTATGATGGTGAGTCCTAGCGACCCTAGTAATCCCAGCTAATTAAAATGACCAGCTCGGAACCAGGTCATCAATCGTATATTGACACGGCATCACACTCTTGTTTAATTTTAGAATCCATCTCCTGTCTTTGATCTATTTTTTCTTCAAATATATATGCAGACTTATGCCGCATTTAATATCTAATACATCTTTTATACTGCCTATCTATTGTCATTGCCCGATTTTATTATGGGAACCAATAGAAGAAATCAAATATACACACACAAACACACACACACGCGCGTGCACACACACACACACACACACACACACCTTATCGAGAAAGCTATCAACCAACCAACTAACATTCTGTAAAAACTTACTCTATGTTAGAGATTGGAGACACGCTGACAAAGGAAACAGCCTTTGTCCTCACATACCTTACATTCTCTCAAGGGAAAGAACAGGAATATATGCAAGGGTCTACAAAATAAACAGGTAATTTGGGAGAAGTCAAGATCTTCTGCCCAGGTCAAAAATACTTTTTGTTGGAAGAACAGTGCTTGAGCTGGGGAAGAGGCCATAGAGGATGGAGGCATTCCTGCCATGAGGGACAGTCCATGCAGAGACATGGAGATAAGAGATGACTCACTGAGTGGGGAAATGAGAAGAAAGAGCCTGGAACAATGGTTGTTCCCTATTTCTAGCATGGGTCCACGGCTTTCCCTCAGCCAGATTCATCACCTTGGAGCTGTCCTTGACTCTGTAGAGTATTTTATAATGTTCTTTTATATTATACTATGTATAATATATTATACTTTTTATAAAATATAAACGTATAAAATATACATTTAAAATATAAGTACATGAATATAAATTATATATATATGTATATAACACACATAATGTGTGTTAATATGAAATAGAATTAACTACAAAGTTACATCTTGCAAGATCTCGTTCATGCTGGGGCTTATCTGCCTTGACCAGCATGGTGGCTGATGCTTTGTCAGTGGCTGTGCCCCACCTGCTCAGAGTCTCTAGTTTCCTTCAAAGGCCAGCTCTGTGGCCCCAGCCCCAGCCCCAGCCGCAAGCCTCCTGTTTCCTTAGGACCTGGGGGATGGGGAGGGCTCTAGTCCCACTCCTTCATTTTACAGATGAGGAAATGAAGGGCCAGAGAAGGTGGGTGACTTGCCCAAAGTCACACAGGCAGTGAATAGCAGGGGTGGTATTTGAACACAGATCCTCTGAGCCCAGAACTGGGGTTCTTTATGCCTTGTTCATTCCTTTGTACTCCCAGTACCCCACATAGGGAGCTGCACATAGCAGGCTCTTCATAAGCTCTTGCTGTCTGATTCTTTTGTTTTTACGCATCCTCCTGAAGGCCCTCTGTCACTGTGTCCAGAGCTTTCCACAGACCCTAAGGCATGCAGAGTTTTTCCTTATCAGGTACAATGGGTGCTTTCTGTTTGTTTGCACTTATTTCCTATGTGGAAGGATCTGGCAAACAAAGAGAATTAGGGAAAGGATGCACTGAGACTTCATTGGGTTGGGGAACTCCCTAGTGAGGAAAATCTCTCTACAAGTGCAGGTGGCCACCTGCTGCCCAGGGTCTAGGCAATCTAGGCCCTAAAGTATGAAGGGGTTAAGGGACTTGTCCAGGATCATACCACCAGGAGGTACCAGAAGCAGGACTGGAACTCATCTTATCATCCTTAGATGGAGACTAGACATGCTTACAAATGACTGAAATATGAATTTAAAATCATAGGTCTGAAGGAGACATCCTAATACATTTCTGTGGAAGACTAAAAGATAGAAGGTTCCTCCTGCTGGGGGACCAAGGACAGCGTCATGGAGGAGGCAGTGCCTGACCCTTCCTCAAAAGGAAAGGAGATTCCAATGGGCAGAGAGGGCCAGATGGCGGATTACAGGGATGGGGCATGTGGAGATCTGGCTAACCGAGGGACTGGATAAGCAGAGGTTGGGTGGGGGTGGGGGGGGGAAGTGCTATACAAGACTGAGGAATGAAAGGGGCTGAAGCAAAGATGAGACTAGCAAAGGAGCAGGAGAAAACTATGCTGGGAAGAATGCCATAGTCATTTGTTACTTTATCTGGCCAATAATGGGACAGCACAGGAGATTCTTTTTAAGCAAGTATAGAACATGCTTAGAGAAGAGCATTGGGAAGGCTGGCTGCTCCAGCATCTGTTAGTGTGTTGGATAATGTAATTTTGCAGGGTAAAGCTAACGTACACACATGCTCTGACAGAGGACCATTTCTGGGTAAGGATGTTCACCTTCTCCCAGGAGCAGACCAAATAGCTCATTATCCTTCTGCTAACATTAAACCTTTATAAACACAGATCCTCTGGCCCAGACATACCCCAGAGTGCTGTCTTCTCTGATCTCTGACACATAAATATTGCTTTCCTGAGATAGCGCTCGCTAAAAGAAGACTATCCAGTCACAAGATGGAGATCTGGAAAGTCAGCTAATCTTTGCTGCAAGGCATGGGGGGACCTGGATGCTCTAGGGCATAAACAATTCCTTCCCTCCCCACACCACCCCCAAAGAGGCACCCAAAAGAGCCCTGCTCTTAATGGAAGGGAATTCCAATTAATCTAACTCATTTAAATATTGAAATATAGGTTGTACCAAGACTTCAGAGGATGTTTATGGAAAACACAGTCCTGGCTCTGAGAGCCACCAAGGTGTCTGAAAACACAGTCTACCCTGGCCTTGCCTTACAAGCTGCAGACATGAAATGGATGAGGGAGTGATGGCTGGTGATAACAACAAGGACAATATTAATAGCGAGCATTTCCAGGGCTCTTGGCATCTGTGTCTCATTGGATCCTCACAACATCCCTGTGAGGCAGGTAGTGTTATTATCATCCCCATCCTACAGACCAGGAAAGTGGAGTCTCACAGAGGTGAAGTCCATAACTCAGAGCTGCACCGGGAGCAAAAGCCAGACAGTATTTGAACTCATCTTCTCTGATTCCAAGTCCAATTTTCATTCTGCTTTGTCACCCAGCTATGCTGGACCCGGGTTCAAGACCTGTTTTGACCCTAGACAAAACATTCAACATCCCTAGGTCTCTGTTTCCTTCTCTACAAAATGAGGAGGGGGCTTAGATCCTAAGGTCCCGTTAAGCTCTAAGTCCTCAATGGTGCAGTCCTGCCTCCCAGGATTGTGAGCATCTACAGAGACAACATATGTAAACTCTCCTGACAGAACAGATGATGTTCTCCAAGGGTGGATCATGCAAATCACCAGAACCTAATCTAACAGAGGATGGTTTCACACTTCCTGGAATCAATCCCACATCCCAAGTTCTCTGATAATAATCCCAAATGCTGGAGCTCTGCAGCAAAGGCTCTCCCCAAAGAGTCTCCTTTCCTGACACAGTCCCCACAAGAGGAAAATAGCTACGGATCCCACCTAATCTCCCTACCGAAATTATTCACACTTCAGCAAGAAATGAAATGAAGAGGAGACTATTTTCTTTGTCCTCTTCCGAGGTGCCCTATGCTTGGCTTTTGTAAGAGAGCCTTTGTAAAGACAAAATAACACCAATAAGGACAATTTTATGCCTCATCTCTTGGAATATTCACACCTCAGCAAGAAGCCAAATGAATATGGTCATCTTTGTTGCTCTGTGTCCTCTGTATGGCATTGAGAAGGAATCATCCAAAAGACAAATCACATCAAGAGGGCAATTTCAATCCAGAGAAGAGTAAGAAAGAAAGATATCAAGCATGAATTCCACTCAGTCATGGTTTTCTTCTCTTGTTTTGCTGTTCGTAGGAGGGGTGTGGGAGTAGTCTCTCAAAAACTACTTCTACCAGCCTGCTCTACCTACAAGAGCTCCCTTAGTCCTATGCCCCTCAAAAGCCTTTACTAATATTAGCATGCCAAGAGGTTCCTATTGTACCAGAGCTTCTCAAGATAATCTACTAGAATTTTACCTTTCCAAGATTTGACACTCTCCATAACTTCCTTTCTTTGCAATCCCCAACAGTCAGTCAGTCAATCAACAATCATTCAAAGTGTCTATGTGCCTAACTAAGACTGTGCTAAGGACTGGGAAGAAAAAAAGGGAAAAAGCAATCTCTTCTCTCAAGGAGTTCACAGTAGCAGGAGAGAAAACTTGCTAATCGTTGCGTACTCACCAGATCTTTAGGCTCAATTTGGGGTCATCTAAGATGTCAAGCTCCAGGACTGAGGAGATGGAAAAAACTCCTCCAGGTGAGACTTGAAGGAAGCCATAAAATTCAGGAGACAGATACAAGGGAGGAGCAAATCTGAGGCATGGGGACAATATTCACTAGATGAAGTGTCTTATGTGAGGAATTCAAGAAGGTGAGGTTCCAGGAACACAGAGTATGTGGAGAAGGGGGTAGAAAGTGTCATGAGACTAGAAAGGTAGGAAGGACACAGTCTGTGAAGAGCTCTAAAAGCCAGGTGATGATTGGATCCCAAAGGAACAGGAATTTAGTGAATGGGGGAGGGTAATGCTCAGATTTGTGCTTTTGGTTGGGGCACAGAGAGTAAGCTGCAGGGGGGACATGAAGCAGGAAAGTCTGATGTCTTGATCAGCCTACTCACCTATCAACCATATGATTTCCAAATTCTCTTCTGTGTCTCTTTGTACAGCAAAAATAATCCTAAAAAGGGAATAGGAAGACCTAGGTTCTAGGTTGGGTTTGGCCTTGGACAAAAACTTCCCTTTCTTCATCTATAAAATGATGATGATAATATTTGCATTGCCTGCTGCCCAGGACTGTTTGGAGGAAAGTGCTTTCCAAACTTAAATCAGTATATAAATGTGAATTACTGTAATGATTAAGTATTAATGATAAGTATTATGGGGTTGCCAGAAATCAGAGCAGGAAGCAGGTGTGAGATCTAGCTGGATAAGAAAATGAAAGGGAAAGCTGCATAAAGCAAGACTCTGGAGAGATAGGGTCTAGACCTGGCCTTTCATCAGTAAAGCAAAGTCATAGGTGAGGAACTGCCTTTAACCAATGCAAGTTGCCACCTTCTCTCCACCTTATGGTCTTAAAGAGTTACCTAGAGCACCAGTCCATTAAGTGCTAGGCTCTTGGGATGCAAAGAAACATCATTAGTACCTGTCTGCCGGGGGAACAAAGTAAATGTGACTGAATTATTGCAGGGGTGGGAAGAAGCAGCTAGGAAATTCAGGAGAGGTCCCTCCAAGAAAGGGAGGGCACATTATTATAATGGAATAAGATTGTGCTGTAAGAAGACATAATGAGCAGGCAGATTTCAGGAAAACCTGAAAAGATTTATATGAACTAATGGAGACGGAAGGGAGCAGAACCAGAAGAACCTTGTACACAGCAACAGTAACATTGTAACAATAATCAACTGTGAATGACTTAGCTCTTCTCAACAGTGATCCAAGACACTTCTCAAGGACTCGTTATGAAACATGCTCTCCACCTCCAGAGAAAGAATCGATGGGGTCTTAATGCAGGCCAAAGCACACTTTTTTTTTTACTTTATTTTCTTTGGGGTTTGTCTTTCTTTTCTTTCACAGCATGACTAAAATGGAAATATGTTTTGTATGACAGCACATTTATAACTATATCAAATTGCTTGTCTTCTCAATGAGGAAGGGAAGGGGAGGGAGGGAGAGAATTTGGAACTCAAAATTTGTCAAAACAAATGTTAAAACATTTTGCATGTAATTGGAAGAATAAAATATTTGAAAATGCATTGATCCACTATGCTGATTGTTTTCTTCCTCTTTTTTTCCTTTTTAACCTGTTTTAAGTGATGGGAGAGGGAAAGGGAGGGATACAGAAGGAAATTATGTCATGTAAAAACAATTAAGATTTTGTTTTTAAAAAAAACAATGGACTGGGGGATTGTGAAGGGCACAGTGGAAGGAGTGGTCAGAAGAGGCTAGAAAGTGAAGAGGAAATTCTGATGAGAGTGGGAGTAGGTCAGGGGAATAGGAAGTTGGGCCAAGGCTGGTATATTTACATGATAAGAATTTGGGGAATAAAAAGCTGGGAGGTAAACTGGTGAACTGTGCCAGCCATAGGAGCTGGAAAATACTGAGGAGACAGGAGTAAATTAATGAAGAAGCTGATATAATTAGGCCACTGACATGCCTTTCCATGCCTGGAGTCAGGAAGACTTGAGTTCAAGTGTGACCCTGAGTAAGTCACTTCACCCTAATTGTCTCAGTTTTCCCATCTGTCAAATGAGCTGGAAAATCACTTAAGTATCTGCCAAGAAAACCCCAAATGGAGTCACAGAGTGACAGACACGACTGAAATGATTGAACAACAACAAATGCACTTCTGTAGTCTAGGATCCTGGAGGTGAATCCCAGTGTGATCTCTTGGTTGGGAGCGTGGGAGTGAAAGGTGTGCTCCTGTTTGCAACATGTCTGTGGGGACAAAGGTGAGACCTTGGGCACCAAAGACTCTGAAGAAGGAAAGTTAGCTCCTAAGTCATTAAAAAAAGAAGCAAAATGGTTCAAATCCAGCAGATTCTCACTGATGGCAGATCTGCTCCTCCCGGTCCAATGAATTGCTTGCCCCACACCTTTGCAGGCTCTCATCTGGGTTCTGTTGGATACTGTTTTCATAGACTTTCAGGGAAAGACGATATAAGTAAAAGGGAAATAGTTCATCCCTGAAGAAGGCAGTTTCTGGTTTGAGAGCAAAGTGTCATTTCTGAAAGGCTGATGTTGTTCAAGTGTGATAAACAGCCAACTGATCAAGCCATCATCTTCAGTTCTATTCTATTCAGTTCTATTCTAGATTTAGAACTGTTTCAGGATTAGGCTCCATCAGCCCTTTCCTGATACCTAGGCAGCCCAGAGATGAGGCAGCCCATGAAAGTTGACAGAGGAGAGGAGAAGCTCCTCACCAATTTAGGGTCAGGATACCTCAGCCAGCCTGGTGCAGACCCTTCCTAGAAGCATGTTTTCAAATGCCCAGGACACAAAGGAGATGCATCATGCTGAAGTCAGTTGCCTAAATATCGAAGGTATGGGCCCCAGTTGGGTGCCGCTGGTTTGGATGGAGGCAGAGTTTCATGACAAACAGGGTGATTCCAATGATTTTGCCAGCAATGATCCTTATCTGTGTTGGCTGTTCCATCCTCAGTGACAAGTTCCTGCATCATGCTAGAGCTCATCTGTAAAAGGAAGGTGGGAAGGTGGATGGCTCCATGGCCTCTAGGGTCACTTCAGATTCAAAATCAGAGATTTTGCTTGTAAGTCTGAAGGAAGATGAAGAGAAAGGGAGAGGAGGAAGAGGAGGAAGAGGGGGAGGAGGAGGAAGGGGGAGGAGGAGGGGGAGAAGGGGAGAGGAGGATGGGAGGTAGAGGAGGGGGAGGAGGGGGAAGAAGAGGGGAGGAGGGAGGAAGAGGGGAGGAGGAAGAGGAGGGGGAGGAGGGGGGAGGAGGAGGAGGTCAGGCTCAAGCTGCCTGGAGCCCTGGGAGAAAGGGCTACATGTGTTTTCAGGCTTTTTTGAAGCACTGATTGATTCTGCCCATTTTTTTTTGTCTCTTCCTCTTTTCTTTAAAACTGTCTTGATGTTGGGCGGCTCCCTCAGAAGGAAGAGAAAGAACACAGAGAGAACTCTAGTCATGTAAAGAACAAAAGACATTTATGAAAATGGATTTCTCCACATAAATCAATGGTTCCCCTTCAAACGGACACCAAAGCAGCCTCTTCTGGGCAGGTGCTGCCTCGCTGCTGGTCTTTGCAGCCATTGTAGCCCTTGGCCCTTGTGTACTTGGCACGGTACCAGCTATATTGTAATCACTTGACAAATACTGTCTCCCCAGTGCTCAGCATGGGGATAATCAATGCTACTATAACAGAATTGTGTTCTAACTGATATTAAACATTAACAAATGCATGGTTTCCTCCAGTTTTTGCTGATGTTTCCAGGTTGAAGAATGACCCATTTCCCTTTGGCCAGTGACCCCAGTGCTGGACAGACCGCGTGCTGGTCTCAGTAGCATCTGAAACAAGAAGCCTTTGGCCCACCGGGAGAAAGGAGGGAAGGGAAGAGAAGCCTAGCTCCATGTCCCCTGGGCCTGCGACCCCTGGTTCCCAGCAACCCGCCTCCCACCTCCCCACAGCTGCCCACTGGCCTTTCAGAAATGCCCAATCAGTCGGGCCAAACACATTCCTCATCTGGAAGATCTCCACCACCCATTTCCAGAAGCAAGCCATTTAAATACCAGATTGTCAACAACAGGGAACTTTGGATAAAAAGCAATCAATATTCTGTGAGAGACAGAAAACCAAGGTTTTGTTCACAGGAAATTCACAGAAGCACTCAATGAATGACCACTGCATTGGAACACAGCATTGGGCATTTAAGACTTACAGAGAAAATATAAGAATATGACCAGGAGGGGCCAAACATTTTGAAAATCTGAGGACCTGGGTTCAAATCTAGTCTCTGACACTTGTCTACTACTACATGGTCTTGGGAAAGTCAGTCTCCTGAGCCTCAGTTTACATATTCACAAAATTAGGGATGGAACTTCCTGGAGAAGGCATCTCTCATGATTCTCTGAGTGCATTCCAAATCTTGCCTGGGATCTTTGCAACCCTGTATGGCCCTGAGCTAGTCCCCATCTCCGCATCTATAAAATGAGCTGGATGAGATGACCTTGAGGCCCCTTCCAGCTCTAAGCATGTAATCCTGTGGCCCATATCCAAAGCCTGCCCAGACAAGCTTTGGAAAGGCCCAGAAAGACCATGTTTTCCTCATTTGAAAATGGAGGCAGCTGACGACCTCTGGGATCCAGTCATTCTATCTCTAAATAGGTGACTCTCTTGTGAGATGGAAAAAGATGAAACATGTAGGCCCTCAAGGACACAACAAAGCTTCAGAATGACTCCAACAACAGGGGCCAGTATGAATGGAACAGCTCAGTATCAAGAGGCCAGGGCCCAAAGAGCTGGAAGCCAGTCACTGGCCACCACTGAAAAGAAGTGAGATTTTAGGGAGCAAAGTCCCTGGACTGGCATGGAAAGGGTGAAAGGCTATGTCAGGTCAGAGCGGAACATGAGAAGAAGCCCCAAGCTGAGAACAAGGCCCTGAAAGCCCCCTGGAGATGCTCCCCAAAGGCCTTTTTAATCAAACACTTGGATCTTGTAACTCTTTGCCCAGAAAATGCTATCACAGTCATAAAGCTTCGGTAAACATCCTTGCAGCCATCGAGAAACGATTCCACTGTATAACTTTACAGAGTCTGCTTTTAATCAAATACGCCATTTGAATCAAATGTCATGTTTGTGAGTAAAGCGAAAATTTTCTATCATCCTCCCAAGAAGCAAATGCTAGCGACCTTAAGGCAGAATTCTCTCCAGAAAATCATAGACTCTGAAGAGGCTGGATTATCTGGCAGAAAACCCGAGGAGCTCCCACGCAAGGCAGTGTGGTGCAGCGAGCAGAGAGTCAGGAAGAGTCCCCTTCCAATCCCATTGGACACTGTACTAGCCTGGCAATTCACCTTTATGACTCAGTTCTCTCATCTGTCAAATGAAGAGGATAAGGAACATTGAAAGTGAAGACAAAACCCCTGTCCCAGCCCCCTTAGAGGGTTGTTGTAAGGCTCACATGAGAAAGTGCACAATGTCCCCAAAGTCTCAAGGAGCGCTTTAACTTCAGGTGCTTGAAACTGAAGGCAGACTTTTAGGATGCTGTGTCTGTGTAAAGTGGGGTCTCAGCATCTGTTACCATCACAATGATGGGGCTGAATTTTCTTTACATTTCTAAAGTACTTCACTCTAAAATATAATTCCCTATTCTGAAGCCAGGGCCACAAAAAGCACTTGTATAGTGTAAGCTTCAGGGAAAAGTGTCCTTGCACAATTCCTTAAGAAAAATTCAGTGGAGAACAGAAGCGTCCTCAAATCCAGGACAGTAGATGCCCCCTCTCATATGGAGGCTGAGCTTTGCTTTTCTCTGTGCCGGATGTTGCTTGGGTCTCCCCCTTTCTCTCTACTTGCACAAGTAATACCCAAGTCTCAGCCTTTATCGCTTCTCACCTCAACTACCACAACGGACTCCTATTGTCCAGGAAACCATCTGCCTCAGTTTCCTCTTATGTGAAATGGGAACATCTCCCAGGGACAAAATGAGACAAGATTTGAAAAATGTTTCACACCTTCAAGCGCTACACTGGGTGCCCCCAAAGTCTAGTGGCCATGTCCAGCCTTGCTAGTTACGCCTGCTATTATCTGTTAGTCGCTGATTGACATTAATGAAGGGAACATCTTCATGGAGAGTTCCCTGAACTAAAAGAGAAACTGTAAAGAAGGTGTGAATGGCGGTATAAATGGAAACTACATTCATAATTCTTCCTTTATTTCAATCCTCATTGTGGTTAGAGATGACCCTGGGGTCTAAGGGCAATTTTGTCATGCTGGTAAGGAAGCCTGCTGCTGTTCCAGGTGACAGAACCTTAGCCTGTTGTCCAGAGACCAGCCAGTCTTTATGAAGGAGTGGGGGATGGGGATGGGGAGCCAGAGATGGGGGGCCCAGGGAGGAGAGAGGGGGGCAGGGGAGGTACTGGCCACCTGACTATGGGCCAAACAATTCAGACGTCATCTACCAAGTATAGACAGAAGCAATGCTGACCCAGAAATCAAGGTTCTTTGAGGTTCCCCCCACCTGGAGATCACCTCCTATTTCTTTGTATCCTCAAAACCTGGAATAACTCCAGGCACATAGTAGTTGCTTACTGCATGCTATTGACTGACTAATTTTGAAGCAACTCATCCACGGTGCCATCATTTTTAACAATGACCTGGAAAACCACAAGCTCATCAGATGTCCAAGTACATGACCCTTCTGGTCCTCTCTACACTCTCAATCTGCCCCAGCACCTGGGGTGTATTTGGAACACGACAGGCATTTAAGAAACATGTTGAATGAACATATCACGGTATAGAGAGAGGAAGGACCCTGAACGATCTTATAGGCCTGGAGGGCTCATAACTTGACAGGGGATGGAGTGTCCAGTACTGAATGAACGGGGAAAACATACATCTTGATTTTTATTTACATCCAACTGACATTTAGCATTTCTTTCAATTGCTTAAAAATATGGTTCTGAGGAGTCCATAATCTTCACCAGATTGCCAAAGGGGTCCTTGAGACCAACAATGGTTCTAGACTAACTCCCTGCTTTACAGAAAAAGAACCTGGGTCTCAGTGGTTTGTGCAAAGTCTCACAACAAAAATAGTCAGAGCTGGACTCGAATTCAGGTCCTCTGCTTCCAAACCTGGGCTGACTCCAGAATGGCCCTGAAATGAATGGATAAATAAAGGAATTGTTTGCAATTCTGATACCAAAAAAAAAAACAAACGCAACAACCTAAAAGCAAAGCAAATCAAAACCTTGCAACCTAAAGATGAATGAATTTTAAAGTTCAAGAAATAATTGGTAGAGTCCCTGTCCAGGCCTGGGGCGGTAGGAAGGAGCTGAGCTGAGCCAAGCCCAGTCACTAGGCAGCCAGTCTTCAGGAGAGAGGGTCTACAGCCTCCAGCACCTCCACATCTATTGGAGAGGGGCAGCGGCAGGAGGGGCTCATCCAGCAGGCCGGCAGGCCAGAGATGAGACCAGCCCACCCCCAACCCTCAGCCCAGGCCAGGTCCCAAGTTGGCCAGGAGGAGTCAGCCTCCCAAACCACAGGTGAGTCTACTTAAGAGAAGATCTAAAGCACCTGCCTGAGGGGATCTTTAAATCCAGCAGACCAGCATCAGAGACAGTTAGTGAAAGTGAAACTTTGTGACTAAATTTGGGGGAGGAAAATCAGTTCCACCAATCTGCCCCCGGGGCAAGGAAGCAGTGGGGGAAGGGAACTGCTAGAACCAGCAGCCCCCACTGGCTGCTTCAGAGCCTCTGGCCTGCGGACTCAGCAGGGGGGCTGAATCAATTGATCAGGGCCAAGTGTTCTTGCGTTGAGTGGCCTGGATCCAGATCATTGTCTTGGGTGGTGGTTCTGGGGTGTGCTTTCAGCAAGCCAAAGTGGGGGGGTCTTGCAACACCCCCCTAATAGCTCCAGCAACTGGGACAACCCCAGCGATTTGGAACAGAGCTTTCCCCCCTGGAAGCAGAGTTTCACAAAGCTAAAAAAAACCAACCAATTAATTGACTGGCCAACATGAGGAAAAGGAAATAAAATAAGAACAGCACTAAAACTCTAGAATCCTTTTTTGTGGACAAAAAGGATCAAAGCATGGAATGGGAGGAAGACAACCCAGTCAGAAATCTCACACCAAATGCTTCCAAGACACTTGAAGAATGCCTAGAAGCTATACATCAACTGAAAAAGGACTTTGAAAACCAAATAAGAGAAGTGGAGGAAAACTTGGGAAGAGAAATGAGAATGCTGTGAGAAAATCATGAAAAGAGAGTCAACAACCTGACTGAAGAAAAACAACACT
>CM053593.1:2024394-2069523 GCA_028646575.1 Pseudocheirus occidentalis | reverse complement strand
TACGTCTGGTATCTAGTACCCATCAAAGAAATGACTGATGGCTTGGCTGACTGTCAGGCATTGTGACTACAGAGCCAAAAACCAAAAACGGTCCTTGCCCTCAGGGAGCTTCCACACCGCTGTGGGAACTGACGTCCTTCAACTTGTAAACCAAGCTCCCAGCTACCGAGCCCGACACCAGAGGGCTCTTCCCTAATCCTTATTGTCTTGGACTGGAACCGAAAATTAAAAAGGGACAGTCTCTGCCCTCAGGGAGCTACCCTTCCATTAAGGGAGCACAGCCTGTGCAGAAATGACTGAACACAAGGTACGTGCCAGATGAATACCGGATACCTGGGGTCTGGGGGGAGGGTACTCAGCACTTGAGGGAGGGGAAGAGAACCTGGAAAAGCCTCGTGTAGGAAGCGCTGCCTGAGCTGACATGATTCTGAGAGTCAAAATGCCGCAGGGATGGGGTCCCAGGCACGGCGGCACGGCTCACATGGAGGCTGGGTTGGGACTGAGACTGTGAGAAGCCGGGGGCAGAAAGGCAGGCCCCTGGGCAGTGGGGAGAAGGGAGGAAAGAAGGAAGAAAGGAAGGGAGGAAAGAAGGGAGAGAGGAAAGGAGGAAGAAAGGAAGGGAGGGAGGAAGGGAGAGAGGAAAGGAGGAAGGAAAGAAGGGAGGAAGGAAGGGAGAGAGGAAAGGAGGAAGAAAAGAAGGGAGGGAGGAAGGGAGAGAGGAAAGGAGGAAGGAAAGAAGGGAGGGAAGGAGGGAGGAACAAACGTTTGTTAATCACCCACTGGTTAACCAGCTTTCCAAATGTCACCTTGTTTGATCCTCCAAACAAATGGGAGGAAGGGGCTGTTATCATCACCATTAAACAACTGAGCTAACTGAGGCAGCATCTGTGAAGTGACTGGCCCAGGCTCACACAGTGAGCCAGTGTCTGAGGCTGTATTTGAACTGGGCTCTTCCTGACTCTGCTCCTCTATAGGCTGGCCCATCCTAGTGTGAGAGAGGAGAAGGGTGAAGGGCACTAGCAGCTGTATGTTCTTTATTGACTCTGGCACCTGACTGTGGATGCTGTGCCCGGTTCCAGGGTGAAAGAGATTGCAATCTGGAATAAATAATGTTTTTGGGCAAGGCAGGGCACATTCCCCCAATACCCTCCCAAGCCAAAGAACAGAGACTGAGCCTGTGATTTCATTGACATGGAGTGCTCCTGGAGGGGGGAACTCCCTTTACTAATGTAGATCAACACCTTCTCTGCACCCCTGGGCACAGAGTGTTGCCGAGAGGACTGAAGGTCACAGGCAACACTGGGCCATGGCAGGACTCACTCTGGGTCTTGTGGGGGCCAAGGCTGGCTCTGTCTTCACTGCTCCACACTGCCAAGATTTCAAAATAAAAATAAACTATATACAGATATCTGGAAGGCAGCAGGACCTCCTGCATTAATCTCTTTCTACAGATGTGTGTATACAGGCACACACATATCACATGTGTATGTATGTGTGTATGTATACAATGCAGAAACATGTATAGATACACATAAATACACACAGCATGCACAGGCACATAGGCACAGACATAGACAACCACATGTGTATATATGCATGCATACCCATCATATGTGTCTGCAGAACCACAATACACCTGCTTGCCGACACATGCATGTTTCGGTATGCACCCATATCTGCATGCATATCCAGGTATGAGGTATCTAGGTACATGTTCACATTTTGTATCCCTTTGTAATGTAGTGCCACCCATCATAGTCGTACATATATAGCTAATGTCTTAGTTCATTGTCGTGGCATTGTTCTTATCTCCAATCTTTACAGCTTAGTCTTGGGTGGTTCAGGCTCATTCCCGAAGTACAGCCCGTTTCTTTAAACAGTCAGGGCCATCCTTCAGGGTAGTCAATTCCCTGCCTTGTTTTGGAAGGAACCAGGGTCTCCCTGGGCTTCTGAATAAACACCTATTTTCTGTACTTAATGAATAAGGCCCCATGGGAATGTGTCTCAGTGGAGACAAGGAACCAGAAAAACTCTAGGCAACATTGCAGCCAAAGCTTTTTCATCTCTAACCTACAGCCGTGGAAGGCAGGTATGGCATCTTCTCTTCCTCCCCCTCCTCAGGGGACTGGTCTCAGGACATCCCTTTGAGGATGAATCTTCCATTTAGGGGAACAGGAATGGACGGAGAAACAGTCTGAATTGATCAGCGACTGCCTTTCTCTCCCTTCATCTGGCTCTTCTCTGCCTATCTTATCCCTAGGACATGATGCTTCTTCCCCTTGTTTGATGAATACTCTCCTTCTCCTGCCCCCTCTCCCCCCTTGTGGAATCCTGAGCTTTTTTCCCAGCACAGCTTAGGAATTTCTCCTATAGAGACCGAAGCCATCAGCCCTTGGCTTGTTCTTTTTTGACATCACTGTACTGTCTTGTAAATGTGGATTTTGTATTTCCTCATGTGACTTGGCTGGCACCTTGGCCTCCCAGCCCCCTCACTGGTGGACTGGAAGGTTCTTGAAGACAGGTTCTGTTTCATTTTGGCCTATCTCAAACACTTTGCATGATTTTTGCCTCCTTCTAAGTATCCTCAGAGAGCCCATGGATGGAGAAGTGGATTGCAGGAAGGCTTGGGTTTGAGTCCTTCCTCTGACACATTTTGGCTATGAGACACTCAGCAAGCTCTCAGGAGTCAACTCTGAGACTCTAGTTCACTGTAAAGTGGTGACCTGCATCTGAGGAGTTTCCATGCTAGGGAGTTCTCTCTCTCTCTCTCTCTCTTTCTCTCACACACACACACACACACACACACACACACACACAGAACCCCTAAAAAACCAAACGTGGTGCACTTTCATTTTTTATCAAGGACAACCTCTTCTTCCCTGTGCAGAGCTAGGGGAGATGTTCTAATTGCAAGTTCAAATGGCAGCCGATAAAATGCTGTGCTGAACAACCTTGGTCCTTAGATGTAATATTAGAAAAGTGAACATTCTCCCAGTGACCGAAGAAACAGAATATCTTCAGCCTGGAGGAAAGACCACTTGGAGGGAACATGGTGTCCAGAGGGTGTGAGATCTGTCTTCACAGCTTTGAAAGGTTTTTGGATGAAAGATTGGACTGCTCTGTTTGGCTCCAAAGGGCAGAACTGGAAGCAGAATCAGATTTCAGTTTGACGTGAAGAAAACATTCCTAACTCACCATTCCAGTTTTTCTTAGAATCAAACAGACTGAATTCCTTGTTTCTGGAAGACTGGGGATCTGAAGGGTCACTTGTTATGGAGGTTCTATGGATGAATGAATCTGCATTGATTAAGCACCTACATTATGCCTTGCAGGCACTGCACCAAGTACTAGGAACACATAAAGAGAAAACTCTAGTGGTTCCTGCTCTCAAGTCACTGCCATTCTAATTCTAGGGTTGATACCTCTAGGGAAGATCTAGGAAAGATCGAGGAAAGGATAAACCTTCATTTTCCATGGAATTTACGTGGAGAAATGGGGCTGGCCATCCAAAGAACCAACAACCAATGGGCTCTGGCGCTTGATCTCACTCTCATGTTGAAAAATAAGTGCAACTGCTGAGTGGGACATTGGTGGCTTCCCCCACCCTGCCCCCCAGTCATGCTGTTTAGGCAGTTCAGACATGCCCTTACAGCTGTTACCATCAGAGAAAAATCAGCCCATTTCCTTCAGAAAGTCATCTACTTTTATTTGCCTTAATCAATACTTTTTAGGTCTTCATTGGATGGAAGACAGCTTAAGTTAGTGAATAATTCAGTTGAAAGCATTTATGAGGCACTCTCCCCACCCCCCACCCCCACCTCCAAATCCTTTCCTGCTCCCTTTGCCTCCTGGAGAGTTAAGCTTAGTTTCCTGTTGACTTTTTACTCATGATAAAGAGTGATATTAGTGTTTGGAAGAAGCAGAAGGATGTGGTAGCTGGACCTTGGAGTCAAGAGTCCCAGGTTCAAATCCTCCTCTGATTTTTACTGATTGGGTAACCATGGATAAGTCACTAAATGAACGCTTGTTGTCATGATCTGTAAAATGAGTCTTGGTCTTGATGGCCTCTGAGGTTATGGGCTCCCCATGATTTTTGAAGAGTGGAGTAAGATAGAAGAAAAGAAAGAAGGGGACAAAGGAGAGATGTAGGGGCTTAATTCCTGACCTCAAAGGATTTGCAACTGTGGATGTGATCACATATAGTAGGTAGACGACATTGGGTAATTATGGAACTAATAAACTGTCATGCCAGATATTCTGTCCTTCTGTATGCCTTTCCCCACACATGCACACCCCCCCACTCATATTATATGCATATGTACACACACGCACCTTTATACATGTATGTAGTGAAGGACAACTAAGGTAATTATAGACTTTACATAGGAAATCGGGTCAGATGGGGCAGGCAGCACAGTGCGGTGCTGAGAGCCTGAGTTCAGGAGGGACAAGATTTGGCTTCAGAGCTTGGCTGAAACACAAGTTGGAGTGTGTCCTTCAATCTCCTTATTATTTCCTGACCTGAATTGTCTCATACAAACAACTGGGACAGTCGCAGTGGTCCTGCCTACCTCAGACATAAGGCTTCTCTGTAGAAAGCATTTTGTGAACCTTAAAGTCTCTATAAATCTGAGCTATTGGTATCATTTTGGTGGGACTAGGAGATGAGGGGAAGGGCCGTCTCCTGCCCCTGGCAAGCGCCAGGCAGCTCATTCGATTTGGGCACAGGCTTCATGAGTCGGCTCACTTCCCCACCTCATGCTCCAGATCCAGAGAAGAAGCAATCTTTTGGGACCAGTGCTGAATTTCATCAGGTGTCATTAGTCCCTTCTCCCACCCCCAGGGAGAGAGGAGGAAACATCCTTTTCAGTCTGCAGAGAGCTTTTGAATAAAGCAGGGCTGCAGAAACAGCCTCAGGCTAGGATGTCAGGGCTTCCTGCCACCAGGATGGGTCTTGGGCATAGGAACCCTGCCAGAGAGAGAAATAACAAAACTGATCTGGAAGCCAACTTGACTTTTATGTTCCTGAGTTGGTGGTGTTTGTAATTGAGCTAATTAAAAAAGGAATTCAAATAGCATTTTTCAGCCTGGTGGCCTTTACTTGGCTTTCTCTACTTTAGGCTTAAATCTTGTTATTCACTTCTACAATTGAGAGGAAATCTTGACAATTTCTTAAATACCTCTGAGGACTAATTTCTATTAAGGTTTTCATTGGTGCTGAGTGGCAGCTTGGGTTTTTCCTTATCTTCAAGATCCTGTTAGGAAATTCCCTATGGGATAACATGTTTGGTCACCAGCCAAAAGCTGGAATCACACCATACGCTGGTGTTGCCAGGTGCCCAGGCAGAGTAAGGGCATGCCCTGCTATGTGAATGGTAGCCTCAAAGGGGCCAGGTTTACCAAGGTTGTAATTGGACACATTGATTGTCAAGACAATGCCTGTAAGAAAAGAGAAAATGATCCATGGGCTGCTGACTAAAGCAATAATTGGGATCCTCTTGATGCTTCTTATACCTTAAGAGTAACTTGGCTTGTCAGGACCCATCTGTTCAGTCTTTGGTTTCCCATTCTAGTTTGGTGGTGGGATGCTGTCCATCAGAAAGGGAATGTAGCCCTCCTTCACACCTGTGGTGTTTGCACAGAAGTAGACTCTGGAGCACTGAAGCCTTTCTTCCACACCTTGACTTGCCTTGATGACAGCAGCCATCCTGTTTTAATGAGGTGCCTTCATGACTACTTCCTGTGGAGAACTAGAGGGCTGCTTGTTGCAGTGATGGACAGGCCGGCTGTTATTTTTGGTGGTGAGATTGTTCCCAATGACTCTCCCTTGCTGATGTTGAGAGACACGTGGAATGTGCCTTATGTAGCAGGATTCCATGCTTCCCACCTTCCAACCATCTGCATGGCACAGCACCCCTTTGTTCCTGGCACGATTTTGAAGGGTGTGTCCGAGAGTCTCTGAAATGAAGCTATTCTTAAATATGTAGAGGCAGCAGGTAGTCAAGTGGGTTGGGGGTCCAAGGAGACCGGAGAGAGAGACAACTGTCTTATTGAATAACAACAGAAAGTAGACTTTGAGGAAAAGAGGCTAGAAAGCAATCGGTCAGAAGCACTTGCCATGTGGGAAGCCCTGGGCATACAAAGGCAACAGCGAAACAAGTCCTGGCCTTAGAGGTCATACATGCTAATGGCAGAAATGGTACAGACTATGAACAAGATGAACAGAAGATGGTTTGTGGACATGGGTGTCCCCAGCATCTGAGCGGAATGTGAAAACCTTGGTGAAGAAGATGGACTGTGAGCTGCATGTTAAAGATCAGAGATTCCAGGAAGCAAAGGTGAGGAGGGAGTGCATTCCAGGCATTGGGGCACAGCTAGTGCAAAGGCCAGAGTTGGGAGATGGAGTGTCCTGGGTGGAGGAGAACATAGGGTCAGAATGGCTGCTACCCACAATAGGCCTCAGAAAGACAGAGGGAGTGTTAGAGGCAGGATTTGAACCCAGGCCTTCTTTCCTCATTCATTTATTTGGCTGACAAGAATTTATGAAACACCTGCTGTATTCCAGGCACTGTACTAGGTATTGGGAATCGAATCACAAGCCCCAAACCATCTCTGATCTCAAGGAAACTTACATTCTGTAGGGGAGAAAGCCTGTGCTGCACCCCCATGCGGCACCATTCTCATTGTTGCTGTTAGGGAAGTGAATGAAAAATAGATCCAATGTGAGGAGGCCTGGCTTCCCCAGCGAGGGCGAGGGTGGGAGGGCCAGGATTGTGGAGGCGCCGCCCATGAGATGTGGTGCTCCGCCAAGGCCGCCTCCGTGTCTTACAAAATGGGCCAGTGAGGGGATTGTTCCAGCAAACGGGGGAGACGACAAAGACGTGTCACACATGGCCGAAGTGCCACCCGCCACCCGCAGCCAGGTAGCCAGAGAAGCCTTCCCGGCTGTGGTCTGCCTGAGAGCAGCCGATTGGCCGAGACAACGCCCGGAACAGGCAGCTAAGGCACCGAGGGCTGGGGCACAAGTGGAGCTTTGGGGAGGCTTGGCATCCATGTCAATCCGGGAACCCGGTGGTGTCTCTGTGACTCCACTGGGCTCTGCTCACCTTCTAGTCCCTTAGGTTTCTTCCAGAACTTGTCTTTGCCTGTGCACAGGACGCTAAGCTCCCCTCCCCCATCCCTTCTTCCACCCCAGGTTGTGAGTCTGTCTTTGGGGTTGGGGAGCTAATTAGAAAAGAGTGTAATAAGAAGGTATTCAAAGAGGACATTCCTTCAAAAAGTGTGAACACTTCTTTTCTGGGATTCCAGGAGAAGTCTGAGACTGGCTCACATCCCCAAGGACCTGTCTTTATGTTCCTAAGACAGTTTTGGGGCACTGACATCTTGAGCAGTTGGTGGTGCAGTGCTTAGAAAGCTAGGCCTGGAGTCAGGAAGAGCAGAGGTCAGCTGTATGACCCTGGGCAAGTCACATAACCTCACTGTTCCTCAGTTTCCCTATCTGCAAAATGAGGTGATAACAGCACCTACCTTCCCGGGTTGTCATCAACATCAAATGAGGAGGTATGTGTGAATGTGCATATATGTACATGATCTCATTTTTAATACATATATCACCTAAATAAGTAAATTAGTATATTTGGTTATGCTTATATTTAAAATAACTAAATCATTGTAATAATAATGATTAAATTATTTAAATTAAGTATATGTAATGATATATACATGCATGTGCATGTGTTTATATGTTTATACGTACGTGTGTATAAAAACAGGCTCTTTGCAAGCTTTGCCAACATTGAAGTATTCTATGGAATGCTTGCAGGCAGGTTGATGACAGGACTACATCATTCTAGGATGGGGGTTGGTGACTTTTTCAAAGGTGCCCCCTCATTTCTCTGTGGTGCCCTGAGGCTAACTTGGGAGGGAGAGAGTGAGGTGGGTGCTGTTGGTGATGCATGAGCTGGGATCAGAGTTCACTCCAACTTCTCATTCTTGGGGCTGGTGGGTGGTAGGGAAGTTGGTGCCCAGAACTGGTCCAAAGGCCAAGGACAATTGGCTTTCAGAACACATTCATCATTCAGGCTAGAGGTTGCCAAGGCCAGTTTTAGAGAGCTTTTCAACAATGTTTGCAACAAAAGGAATGTTCTTGTAAACCTCTGCTTTCTAGTTTGCAGGTGTTTGTTGAATTTTGGCCACTACCTTAAATTTTCCCTCTCGTACAACTGAAACATTTTCAATGCTTCCCAAACCTGGCATCTCTATTAATTTCCTTCCCCACATGCTTGTGAATTATGACCATGTCCTCCTTGCTGCTGAGCATTCTCCTGCAAAATGTCTTCTCTGCTCTTGAGAAAAGTTCCCTCCCATACTTTGGATATGGAAGGTTTCTTGGTAGTTGAAAGACTTGGTATAGAAGCAATGGTCCTTCTAGCATAGTGGTTCTCAACCTGTGGATTATGTTCAATTTGTAACAATGAAAATACATCCTGAATATCAGATATTTACATTACAATTCATAACAGTAGCAAAATTACAGTTATGAAGTAGCAATGAAAATAATTTTATGGTTGGGGGTCACCACAACATAAAGAACTGTATTAAAGGGTCACGGCATTAGGAAGCTTGAGAACCACTGTTCTAGCACCTTGTCTTTGGGTCCCATACCCAGAGATGGTTCACAGCTCCCTGGAAAATGAAGGAAGGTATAAAATTAAGTGGTTCCTGGAAATGGTCGGAAAATTGTTTCAAGATAAATGAATGAATTCCCAGAGGAGAGGTGGCCCCACATTCATCAATACACTGCGATTGTCCAAGGCCAACATAGAACCACTCCAAAGTACAAAAAGTAATTAAGGGCACGAAAGGCACACAGAACATGTCAACTGATGAGGAACTTCTGAGAAATTGCAGGGTCCAGTTCAGGGTGTCAAAATGAGAAGAAGAGCAAAAGGACAAAAGGCGAGAACAAAATCCCATTAAGTAAACATGCTACGATTTTACAAGTACAAGAGTCACCAAAAGTCAAGGAATGTGTGAGAAAGGTCTCTAATGGAAAGCAAGGGTAATTCAGTGACCGAAAGGGCCTTGTAGATGTGGGAGAAACAAAGCAATATGATAGAGAACAAGGCAGTACTGCTTGAAGGAAAAATCCATTTCTCAATGAAAGAAGAAAACTTGGTAATTGGGAAGGCTGTGAGATAACGTTGGAGACTGACCTAACACAGATGCAGAGTTAACTGTCTTTTCCAGCTACCACCATTTGGTAGGAGAGAAAGGGGAACTCAGCCTAATTTGGGCCCAGCTTCTTGAGAAATTGTCACTTGTAACAAGCTGACAGGCTTATGGGGAGTCCCTTAGTTCCTTCTTGTCACCCAGACACAGTGTCCTCACCCAAGCACTCCCACACTGCTGGCAGCACAAAGGTGAGACAGATCTTGTGCAGCCAGCTCAGAGGGAGACCTGAAAACCCCCTAAAGACCAGGAGAAGAAGAGATCCCAGCCATTCCAGTCTGTAGCAATGACATTTTTTGCAGCATGGAGCATGATTTACTTTGGGACTCCAAGGAAGGTATTTTAAGAGAAGGAATTCATCACTCAGAAACACCAAGGAGGTGACTGATCAGACCACCAGCATCGGAAGTATGCCTATTTCTGTTGAATATTGCACGAAAAGGAAATTAGACCAGTTCAAGTTTGGAGAATGAGTCTAGTCTAATTGCACTCATTGTCTAAGGCTGTCACCAGCCTGTGTGACAGCTGGTGGCAACACACTTTTTGTGGGGCACTGGTCTTACCCAGGTACAGAACTGCCCCCCCCTTTTTTCTCTTGGCCTCTCTGCTGGTCTGTCTAGAAACAACTTTAATTGGGTTGTGAGGGTGGCTTTCATTCAGCCCATGAGAGTATAGTACTTCCTGCATATAGGTTTATTCCGGGAATGGGACTCTTCTAGGTCATTAACCCATTTTTAGGTTCAGAAAGTCCATTTCGTTTGTTCAACTCTCTGGCATGCCTGTGGTTTCCAATCTGTAGGACTGTAGCTCCCTCCACACCCCCTCACCCATTCTATTCTTTAATGATTCTCAGGCAGCTTTCTGTAGTATAAATAGAGTTGGAGTCAATCAGTATCTAATAAGAACCTACTATTTCCATACAAAGAAAGGTATGAGAGTCCCTCATAGTCTAATGGGGGGAGGACACATATATAAAACTGAAAGGGGTGGGGAGATGCCCTGCCCAAGAGCATGGAGAAGTTTGTAGTCCACTGGGAAGTAGGAAGTGATCTGAGGATCTCAATCTTATTTTACAGAATGATGAGTTTCTGGAGATTACAAAGTCCAGGAGAGCATCCAGGAGGGAAATAATGAGGAGAATTCCTTGGGTGCCCTCCTTGAAGCGTGGGGGATGTGGGAGGAGTTTCCCATTGTCTGCCCTCCATCCTCTCTGACAAGAGGGAAGGGGAGTTTCTGAGCTATTTTCATTCACCAGATGGATGAGTTTCTGGAGACCTGAGATCCTGGAGAGCTGCCAGCCCCACTTAGGAGCAGTGGCAATGCTGGTGACCAGAGCAGAGCTACCAATAACTTCCAGGACTGTCTGGTCCCTTCTCCTGGGTGCTGTGAAGAATAGGGAGGAGAAAATGTTCTCTCCAGTTGTAGGAGGGTGCACATAGTTAGACATTCCCAGGTACCAAAGGAAGCATCGATAACCATCATTGGCGGGGTCATTCCATAGCCTTCATTATGGGATCCACTAATTGTGAAAAGAGGAGGTTGAATTGGGGGGGGTCACTGACTGTGATTCTGTTACTGTTATGTGACTCAATGAGATAAAATCAGACTTGAAAGATGTGTCCACCACCAATCTGTCTGAAGAGTTTTGCAAGTGTTCCTCCTCCTCTTACAGTGCCCACACGCTTCCACTCAGCCATAGGCATGCATTAAGTGCTGACTGTGTACCACAAGCTATGTTGGGCTCTAGGGATGCAGAGGCAAAGTGCCCTTGTTGAACATTCTATTGAGGGGACCCAGTAGCACATTTTCCCTTAAGTGCCACAAGTCCAGGAGGGAGCTGAGGGTGGGCACCACATCCCTTGGCAGAGAGTCTCTGACCCCTTTCAGGAGAGGGGGGAGTTGGGCTACAGGTTAACTAGACCAGTTGACTTTGGAAGTTTGGGTATAGTTGGTCATCATGGTGGTGGGCTCCCAACCATGCCCCGACTCTAGAAACTTTCATCTAGATTTTGCTTGTTCCAGAGATTTTCTGCAGAGTCATAGTGAGCAAGTAGCAGCAATGTGCCCTCAAATCAACTTCATAATTCTTGCTGCAAAAATAATACAAATTCAGCTAAGGGTTGGTGGGGATTGAAGGAAGGGAAAGGGGGAAGGAATTAGTTACAATGGAACTGCTGTAGTACATGTTTTCGACTTTGGGCCCCCTCTCTTACATTTCTGTGCCCTGAGAAAAGCCCTCATTATACTACCCTTGTTTTGGGGTGAACTCATTGATGGGATGAATACCGATGTGGAACACTCATGGACAGAATTTTTATTCTGGCTATTTAATAATGAAAAAAAGCTAACCTGTAGCCTACTGTGCCACATGTGTCCCTGCCTCTTCCAGTCAAAAAGACCTGAACCAACCGGAACTCAAGAGGAAAAGAATCACTCCTTTTCTGGGATCTCTCAAAACAAGCTGAGAGAGCCGCTTACATTCTTATTATTTCCTTTGCAATGGAGCAAACAACTGAGCAGTTACTGTTTTAAAAGGAGGAGCGGGAGCAACCTGTGCCTCACATCTGTCTTGGGGTGGTGGCACATGGATGCTGGATGTCTGTGGAACTTGGTCTGAGAGGAGACATTTTGCATGGGTTCTAAGATGGCAGGAGCTGGGCAATGGAGAACAACTGATGGAAATGGATGTGTTGGTTCTCTGGGAACTACTAGCCTTAGGGTCACCTTATGGGTAACCCCAACTTCAAGAGTTGCTAGTTATAGAGTTTGTGGACTTAGGACCTTCTAGAATGAGAAGTGTGTTTCTTGATGAAACATCTTTCTTGGAGAAGGCAGGGGATCTTCTATAAAGTTCCTGAGTACTGTCATCCTTAGAGAGTATAACCAGTGAACTACTCAGGTAGTTTGGGGAGAACTGGAAGGGGTTTTTGTTCAGCAGCTCCCAAAGTCTTTGGAGGGAGGGGGTCTAAAGATTCCACAGGCTATGAAAAGGCAATTTTCAGTGGTAGAAATTAAAGATATCTATAAGCATATGAAAATATGCTCTAAATCACTATTGATTCGAGAAATGCAAATCAAAACAACCTTGAGGTACCACATCTCACCAATCAGATTGGCTAAGATGATGAAACAGGAAAATGACAAATGCTGGAGAGGATGTGGAAAAATTGGAATGCTAATGCATTGTTGCTGGTTCTGGAGAGCAATCTGGAACTATGCCCAAAGGACTATAAATAATTGCATACCCTTTGACCCAGTAATACCACTTCTGGGGTTGTATCCCAAAGAGATCTTAGAAGTGTGAGGAATACCCATATATCTCTTTGTGGTGGCAAAAAAACTGGAAATTAAGGGTATGCCCATTCATTGGGGAATGGCTAAAGAAGTTGTGGTATATGAATGTAATGGAATACTATTGTGCTATAAGAAATGGGGAGGAGATGGTCTTATTCACCTGGAGAGGCTTATACAAACTAATGCTAAGTGAGAAGAGCAGAACCAGGAAAAATTTGTACACAATCACACACACATCATATGTGTGATGACCAACTTTGATAAACTGGACTCTTCTCAGGAATGCACAGTTGTAAGACAACTCTAAAAGTCTCAGGATAGAAGGACATATCTACATTCAGAGAAAGGTCTAGAAAGAACAGAGTTTAAATGGAGACTGAAGCAATCTACATGCTATCATTCTTTTCCGTGTTTGGTTTTCTTTCTTTTTTCCCATTGTTCACTACATTGGTTACAATCCTTCTATACAACCAGACTAATGCCCAATGTGAAAGTATTTGCAGATCCTATACTTGACTGAGGGAGAGGGAGGGGAGAAAATTTGAAACTCAAGGGATTGTGGAACTGAGTCTTGTAAACTAAAAGTAAATAAGCAAATTGATTAGAAAAAACAAACAAGCACAAAAGATTCCACAAGTTTTTTTGTGGGGGGAGGGTGATCTGGAGGACTTTGTGGGGAAGAGAGACCCACCAACATATTGAAGGGTTCCCTTGGTAGCAGCTCCAACTTTGGTTCCCGGTCAAGGATAATGCAGAGGACCTTAAATGTTTTATGAGATTTTTCTGTTTGTTGGCCCCAGAGATTCTTTTGTGTTTCTTGCATTTTCTCGGAGTGTGTGTGTGTGTGTGTGTGTGTGTGTGTGTGTATAAAGACCATCTTATTTCCAATACCCAAGCTATGACTTTAAGTGTGGGAGCTGAGCACCCATGATGCCTCCTCCTGAGTCAGCTCAGACAAAAGCTATAGCCTCAACATATTGGAAATGCACCTGGACTAGCCAGGTGGGGTACATGACCTTCTTGGACTGGTTCTCAGGCTTGGTCCTGGGCTGTGGGTCCTGGGTTAGAGCAGGGCAGGGCCACCTGTGGCCTAGAGCCTACAGGTCCCCACTAGCAGAGTATCACCAGCTGACACTTTAATGGCCCAGGTGTGCTTAACACAAAGTGCTTAACATATTCGCTGATGGGCTTTGTAAATATTTTGATAACTATTTTCATGTAATTGGTTTCCTTTGTAATCCAATGTAGCTCATTCTATATATTTAAAAACCTCATTCCTGAGAAAGGGCTCCTAGGCTTCACCACCTGTGATCACTGATTGCCAATGGAGTCTGGGATGCCAAAAAGGCTGAGAAAATGGCTCTAGAACTTATTGCCCCTCAAAACTCAAACCTCAGAACAAAAGAAACCATCATCCCCGAGGTCATAGGAGTTGTTCAAGGTTGATGTGGGTGCTGTGTGGGATTCGAACCCAGGGCTTCTCCTGTATCAGCATTTGCATTGCCCTCTGGTCTGGGACCTTGAGGTCTACGTTCCATTTTAGGTTTGCACCAGCCTTACTGTTGAGGGTGGGATGTTGCTGGGTTATCCCTGGGCCATGTCTCAGAAGAAATTTGCAGAAACTCTTGGCACTTTTCCCAGGCAAAGCAATGTTGGCCGAATGGCAGCAGGGTCTCAGCAGGGCATGGTGTTTTATTTTAGTATGTTACAGGTGTTTGAAAAACACTGAAAATGTCAAGGTCCCCCCTGCAGCCCAACTTTATTCTGCTGCGTCTCCAGCCCTCAAGGGCTTGGTCAGGGCACAGACCAGGTCCATTCTCCTTTGCCCAGAGCTCTCTGGTGATCATGGTGCTGGCCAATTGGACACCTCTCTGACAGTCTTCACTTTATGAGTTGCATCATTTATTTTCCATCCAAATAATTTTTCTGTCCCAGGTTAGACCCCTTGAGCTTATCACTGCCAGCCAACAGTCTCAGACCCTGAAGCTGGAAAATAGAATTAATTTGAGTCAGTCTAAGAAATGAGCTTGGGTCTGGTCTGTTCACCCCAATTTTGAAGGTCTTTCACCCCCTTCATAAATATCATGGCATTGTCATTAAACTATTGACACGCATTAAGTGCTCACAGTGTATTGAGAGCCTGGTTGTTAAATTCCTTACAAAGGAGTGTTTGGCCTAAAAGCTGATGTTCTGAGGTGTGGGGCCCTCCCAGACTGCCTGGCCCAGACTGACATCACATTGACTGCCTTGACACTCCTGTTTTAGGAAGTGGCATTTGTGGCCCCATTCATCTGTGCCCACTTTGTCCCCCCTTCTTTCTGGTGGGTGGGCCTGTCCCACGATGTGATGCCTTCTCACATGTTAGTGCAAAAATCGTTATGTTTAGCCTTAACAACAACTGGCTTTAGAGCAGAGATTCCTAACCTGGGCTCCATAAATGCCGTTTTAAAAATATTTGATAACTGGATTTCCGTCTAATTGAGTTTGCTCTTACCCTGTACATTCCTATTTGACATCTTTAAGAACAGGATTCTGGACTTTCCTAGTCTGCCGAGGGTCTATGACACAGAAAAAAAGATGAAGGACCCACAAAGGAGGCTTCAGGCACCATCTCTTTTGTTATTCAAAACAACCCTCTGTGGTTGTGCTGGTGCTGTTGTCCCCATTCTGCAGATGAGAAAACTGAGACTCAGTCACTTGCCCATGGTCATTTGTTCCCAAGCGTTAGAGGCAGGATTTGAACCCAGGATTCCAAGGCCAGCAAACTGTGCATGTCTGCCCCTTCTGCTGAGGTGCAGGGGCCCCAGGACTGAGCCACCCCACACAAGAGTGGGCCCTCCGCCATCCCTGCCCGTCTGCCAGAGGGCTACGGGGCAGAAGGGGGAGAGGGCCTGGGTTCGAATGCTGCTTCTGATGACCCCTGAGTCCTTATTTCATGTTCTTTCTCTAGACCTCAGTTTTCTTATCTGTGAAATGTGAATGTTGGACTTGGTGTTAAGTCATGGGCAGTTTTTAAGTGCCTACTGGTGCCCAGTACTGTGCCAAGAGTTGGGAATACAAAGAAGAGTCCCTCTTCTCAGCTTGCTTAGTGGAGAGACGACCTCTAAAAGGAAGCGGGGAAGGAGGGAGTGGGGCAGATGAAGATTCCAGCTTGAGGGCATGGCCTGGGCATCCTCCTGAAGATGGAACCAGTCAGTCGGAGGGAGAGGGACCTTCCACTGGGAGAAGTCCAGGGGTCGTGAGAAGTGCAGGGAGGCCGGGTCAGCCTGGAAGGGGAGCAGGTGGGCCCCTTCTGCCTCTGGCTCCACGATGCTGGAGCTCACAGAGCCATTAAGCTCTGCTTGGTTCCTGAGGATCGAAGCGCAGCAATAGGCATGGCGGGCCAAGATTTCAGTAACGTGTAAGGAAGGTTCCTATGAGAGGGGGTGTGGTGGAAGCTCCAGATCTGGCTTCAGAACATCCAGATTTCAAGGCTGTTGCTTCAGTACTTCCTGCCTGGTAACCTGAGACAAATCAGTTCACATCACCCATAAAATGGGCTTAGAATGGACCAAGTGCCCACTGGATTCCTATGATCCTTTAAATTGGACCCAACAGGGGAATGGGCTGACTCTGGTGGGTGGAGAGGGTGGGCTCCCCACTGGGATTATGAAGCATAGGCTGGATGGGAATGTGGCGGGAGTCTGTGTTCAGGTCTGAGGGCCCTTCCAGGTCTGAGTGTCTGGGGGCTGCTGAGCTTTGTAGTCCCCTGGCCACGTCTCCCTTTGTATTGCTGGCTTTTTAATGTCCGGGTTGGAGGTTTACCAAGTACAAATGTCCCCTAGTTTCATCTCCGTGGCAGGTGCTATCCGAATTCTCTTTTTACACATATAGATACTGAGGCAGCAGACAGTGAGTAGGTGACTTGCCCAGGGTCACACTGCTGGGACATATCTGAGGCTGGATTTGCACACAGGGTTTTATGATTGCAGGTTCAGTGCCCAATTCACTGCCCATGCTGTCGTTCTACAGTTCGTATGTTTGCACGGAGAGGCACATATAAAAAAGCCTATGAACAGTACGTATTTCCATATCGATCAGCCTCATGTTTAATGTGTGGGTTTCTTCCCGCCTTGTGCCGCTTCACATGAGACCTTCCATATTTCTGTCTAAGGTCTCCAGTTTGTCGCTTTTACGGTCCTTTCCCCATTTTGACAAAGCACTATTTATGTGACCATTCCCCAGTTATTAGTCTCTTTTCACTATCATCCCCGCCTTTCCCACCAAAAGCAACTATGAAAGTCTTATGCTTTTTTTCTCAACGAAATTTTTAAGATTCAGTCCCGGTACTGGGACCGCTGGCCAACTGCCGTGAAGGACAGCGGGCATTAGCGGATGGAGGGAACCCTTAGAGTCAGGAAGATTCCCAGCTCTGGTGCTGATGCAGTTGCATTAGATATGGAATCCTGTGTGGCATTTCCTGATGCCCAGATTCCCCCTTCCCCCTCTTCTTGGCCAATTTTCTTCCGCCCTTCTCCCGACACATACTTTCGGGTGATCCGGGTCTCCTGGCTGTTCTGTCCCAGAATGTCCCTGGGCGTTCTCTGCGGCGGCCCCTAGGCCTTCCTCTTCCTCTCCCGCTGCTGACCCTCTTGGCTTTCTTCCAGTTCCAGTTCCAGTCCCGTCTTCTCTAGGAATCCTCTCCCAAGCTCTCTTAACCCCCGTGCCTTTCCGCCAGATGCTCTCCAGTGTATCCAGTTATGTCTTGTGGGTGGGTAAATGCTTTTCATGTTATTTCCCTCCTTCCTCCTTAGATTGGAAGCTCCTTGAGCGCAGGGACTGTCTCTTGTCTTTTCCAGTTGCTTAGCACAGTGCCTGGAATATACAGTAAGCGCTTAATAAATGCTTAGTGACTGACGGTCACAAGTCTCCCGCCACTCCAATCCATCTTTCACTAATCATCTTCCATTAAGCTCCCCCATCGCTATAATGTGCGAATCTGACTATGACACTTTACTCCTCCGATATATTTCTGTGTTCCCTGTTAGTTCAAGGATCAAATAGAAAAAGCTCTGTTTGGCGTTTAAAGTGCTTCAGAGCCTAGCTTCTTACTCCCTTTCCAGGCGTCTTACGCTTTTCTGGCCACCACAGACGCTGGCCTTCATCATGCTGTGCCTTTTCCAGGACACTCACTGACCAGCGCGCGGCAGGGCTGGAAGATCTCCGTCCGCCTCTTGGTTCCTTTGGCTTCCTTCAAGGGGCAGCTTGATCGCTCCTTCTCAAAGAGGTCTTGTCGTGTCCCTGCATCGAGCAAAGCCTTTCCTCAGAAGTCCGCTCTCATTTCTGTTATAAACAAAGTTATTCCTACGTCTCTCCTGCTTGCGAGCTGGGACCGTTTTGTATAAACATGTCTTTGTATGCTCAGGGCTCCTAGAGGGGAGGGGACCTATAAATGCTTGTCAACTGACTAAAAAAGATTTCTATTTAAAAATAATCGTGTCTATTTTGTCTACAATAATTCAGTTGGATAAATAAAACATTTTCTCATCACATTTGGGATAAATATATTATTTTCTCTTTCATATCTTTAATGTTTTTAATATGCACACTATTTATCCAATTGGGATTTATTACATAGTGTGAAGTATGAATCTAAATTTCTTTTTGCCATCTGAGTTTTGTGAGAAAAGTGAAGATGAAGTCATATTGGCAATATTTCATAATCTTGGCTTTATCAAACGTTCATCCTTCAAATATACTAAATTTTATTTTTGGATTCTCTATTTTCTGCCGTGGATCTATTTTCATCATTAAAAATAATTTATTGTTTTCGATAGACAAACTAGACAAAAACAATATTGTAGACAAAATAGGCTAGTAAATGGAACCAAATTATTTTGGCAACTACTGCCTTTATAACAGTGATGTGTATATATGTATGCATGTATGTATGTATGTGTGTGTGTGTATGTATGCGTGTGTATGTGTGTGTATGTATGTGTGTATGTATGTGTGTATGTGTGTGTGTATGTATGTATGTGTGTATGTGTATGTATGTATGTGTGTATGTATGTGTGTATGTGTGTATATGTGTATGTGTGTGTATGTGTGTATGTATGTGTGTGCACGTGTGTGTATGTGTGCATGTATGTATGTGTGTGTATGTATGTGTGTGTATGTGTGTGTATGTATGTGTGTGTATGTATGTGTGTATGTATGTATGTGTGTATGTGTGTGTATATACACACCTATATATTTAGTGTCTATACATACACACTATAAATGCTGCTTTCTAGATTTTGAGAACTGTTGTGATAAGGTCCATTTTTTTGTTTTCTTTCTTTGTTTTTCATCATAAATTTTGTCAGTGTATCCCGTTTTATGAAGTAGCCCATTTGCATTTTGATTGCTTTGTATTAATTCAGATAGTATTGATAATTTGACGTTGTTGGTTGGGCCTATGTGCAGTGTATATTATTCTATTTGTTGTGTCTTCCTATATTTCTGTTAAAATTATTTTAAATGGTACTTTTATTTGTTTCCTGTGAGTATTGGTAGGTTACTAGCCAAATATTTGATGCATTATTATATATGGCATTTGAATTTTCTTCTATTTTTCCTTAAGGGTTGTTTTTCTGTAGTGTTTTAAAACACAGGTGATGTTTTGCACTTAACCTTATACCTTTCCAAGGTATTTTGTTACGTTAATATTTATTTATTTTTGCTTTTTGGAGGGAGAAAGTTAGGGCAATTCGGGTTAAGTGACTTGTCAAAGGTCACAGGGCTAGTTTTGTGGTAACTGTCTGGGATTAGATTTGAACTCAGGCTCTCCTGACTCCGAGGCCAGTGCTCTATTCATTGTGCCACCTAGCAACCCTGGTTTACCTTAATATTTTTGTCAAGTCTTTTTGATTTTATTAGAGAGCTTGAACAATTAAATTTTTAAAATTTCTCTCAGGAGTGGGGAATCTGTTTCCTCATGTGGTCCTCGAGGTCCTAAGTGTGGCCCCATGACTGAATCTAAACTTCATTGAACAGATCCCCTTAATAAAAAAATTTGTTCTGTAAAACTTGGACTCAGTCAAAAAGCCACCCAAGGACCTAGAAGGCTAAAGGTTCCCCATCCCTGATCTTGACATTCAAGTATGTGATGTGCACACAGAGAGGCTTCCCCCCATCTGTTAGCAAGGCAGGCATACCCCTTTCCTGTTTTGCATGTGGCACTGAGGTGATGCCTAGGAACTTCCTGTTTTAAATGCGGGTTTGCTCTTGGTTTCCAATATTGTAAATAAGTCATTATCCCTCACCTTCCTAAGTCTAGACAGTCAGTTATACAATAAATCAGTGGTGTAAAGCATTTGTAATATTTTTATCCAATTACTTTTTAGTGTTTATAAAGAGCAAAAATGGAAGCCGGATATTACAATAGGCTTTTCTCTCTGTGGCTCTAGAGTGATGTTTTTATTACTGATTATTTCCTGATATGGAGCCATCTTTGGCTGTTGAGCCGAAGTCCTGCCTGGGCTCTTTTCTTATTGTCACTGTTCAGAGCACGATTCAAGAGTGGATTGGAGCTAGCTGCTTGTTAAATATTCAGTGTGAACCTTTACACCTCGGATATGGGCAAATATGACAAATCCAGGCTTCATTTCTTGTTTTGTGAATTGTCTACATTTATGAGAGTGAGGAATAATAATAATGCAGATTGAACTTAAAAGCCTGTCATTTCCTACCATTTTAAAAGAGGGCCCATTGTTACCTGCACACTGAAGGCTGAATTTAAAGATGTCCTGGTCTAACATCTTCATTTTATAGATGAGAAGACTGAGTCCAGAGAAGATGTAGGTGGTGTCGAAGGTCACAGGGATAGAAGGCAGGAGCAGAAGTCAGGTCGAGGCCTTTGGCTCCCAGCCAAGGGCTCTGCTGTCCCTGGGTTAGTCAGCCAGTCACAGAGTTATGTAGAGTCTCAACTCTGTCAGGGTAAAAAATAAATTGACCTAAAAATCACAGCCAGTAATTATTTTTCTAATTGTTTTGGGGCCTTGATGCCACTCAAAGCACTAGAAATATGGTCAAATGTGGTTAATACATACAATTTTTTTGGCCATTGGATAATTGTACAGAAACAAGTAGTCTTTATTCATAATCAGATAGTTAGGTTAAAAGTCTGTTGTCACTGTTGCACAGGCAGAAAAGTCCTTAGTTCCTTGAATTGCGAAGTTTCCCACTGATGTGTAAGCATTTGAAAATACTAATTAACTGATTAGGTGCCCCTAATAACCGTGTCTGAAATCACACTCCTCTTGGTAGCCAAAGAGGTTATTGTGGTTCCAGATCTGGGACAAGGGCCGTGAGACTTCAGGTGTGGTCTGTGGTGGCTTGACCAGACCTTCCTTGGAAGCCGACAGCCTGCCTCCTTCCCGGCCAGCTGGAGCCATAGCAAGACTAGGAGATGTGAGACTCTGCTGAGGAGCTGGATGGATGCATCCAGCCTCCCCCCTCCCCCCCTCAGCCCCCAGGGATTCTGTACCCGTCATCAGCACGGAGGATATGCTGACTGTGCTAGGGCCAGCCGGGGCCAGAGGATGCTCCGGTCTCCTGTCGTCAGAGTGTCACTGAAATGGGAATAGTGATCTCCTTCTGAGTATGTACAGAATGGAGTGCATTTTGTCTTCCCTGTTAGAATGGGAGCTCCTAGAGGGCAGGAGGTAAATGTTTGCCTGTCTTTGTTACTATCCCAGCCCTTAGCACAAGTGCTTAATAAACATCCATCAAGTGACTGAAGTAACAGGGGGAATATTCTATATAATTTCCATTTTAGAATTAGATCAATTCAGTAAGCATTTATTAAGCTCCTATGAGGTGCCCAGCACCGTGTCAGAATCATAAGGCTAGGAGCAGGCCGCTTAGAAGGACAGACCTGAGCTTACTGAGATATGCAACCTGACAAGGCACTTAATACCTCCCTCCGCCTCAGTACGTCAGCCATGATACAGAGATACCCGCAGGACCTACTTCACAGGGTTGTGCAGTTGAGGTAAAAACATGTATGTTGAGAGCATTTGCCCCCTAGCAGTGTGCTCTAAATGCTCGTGACTCTTACCATCGTTAGCCTTGAATCCAGAGAGCCAGGAAGAAGTGGTCACTTTTGAGGTGCTTGGGTCGTGGGCACATCAACTTCTGTCGCCCTGTCCTGTGGAGAATTATTAAGGGAAATGGCTGGCAAGGAATCCCTGAAAAGTTAGGTGGTGCTACAGCTGTTTCAGATGGGTCTAAAAATTCAGACCTCTCCCTACCTGTCAGCTCAAAGTAAGGCCCGCTTTACATTTCTAATGGGAGCTATAAATACCTGTGAGCTTTTAGTGACGGGCGTGTTTGCGTTCTTCTGACATCCTGTCTCAGAGGGAAAATGCCACCTCCAACCACTCGGGGCCTCTCTGCCTGTCAATATACTCTAAAGTCCCTTGAAACTTATAACCACAAACACACCCTGGTTTGATCATTGATCAGGTCATCAATGAGATCATTATCATCATTCACTGATCAAGAGAGGAATAAAACCAGGTGATTAATGTTTATCGGAGGTGTTGGCCACCATCATGGAGGAGATTCAGCATGGAACCTGGGTTGGAGAAGGATTCCCTGCAGATGGCACAGTCCTCCCGATGTCCCTGAGTGTAGGTGACACTGTGCATGCTCTTTGCATCAAGCTCCAGAACCCGGCCATGCCTCAGAGTCTAAAGTGATGTCCATCCACAGACCCTTGAAATTGTCTGGCCTGACTCTACCTGGGACAAACCGGGTGGGTTCTGTGAGGATGCTCACTTCTCAGCTATGACGGCTCAATGGAGAGACGGCCTGCCCAGGAACCAGGACGTCTGACTTCTTCTATCTCCCGACTCTCTGACCCCTGGGTGAGTCACAAAACTTCTCAGGGTTCTAGGTAATGCTATGTTGTAGAAGAAGCAGTGTGACCTGTGCCTGTAGAACTTCATCTAGGTCTAGGAGCTCCTTCTAGCAATGGCATCACACACATCTAGACTGCATCTGCTTTTGTCTAGCTCAGGGGTTCTAGATCATGGAGTCTCTTGAGTTCCTGCCTGCATCTCCCATAGTACTTTTGCCAGCCATGCTTGTTCCTAGACAAGGTCTGCTCCTGGCTCTGGATTGTACCCCAGAGTGTGAGTAAGGTACAATTGTTATACCCACTTTACAGTTAGGGAAACTGAGGCAGAGGTGAAGTGACTTGCCTAGGTCACACAGCTAGTTAGCGCCTGAGGTCAGATTTGAACTCAGGTTGCCCTGTCTTCAGGTCCAGACCTTTATACCTAGCTTGGAGTCAGGAAGACATAAGTTTGAATCCTACCTCAGACACTTACTAGCTATGTGAGTCAGGGTGAATTGCTTTGTGGCTGTGGGCCTCACCATCCTCATCTGTTAAGTTGGACTAAGTGTTGGACTTAATGCCCTTTGAGGTCACTCTGAATCTGTGATCCTCTGATTTTCTTCAGCATTTTAATGTCTTGAATGTTTGGAGTGAGTGTTGGGATAACTTTGAGCAACCATCGCATTTACTACATACGTTGTTGAGAGAACATCTACTGAAAATCATGCCAGGTGACCCGGGGATGGACAGCAGACGCCTCTGTTCACGCCCTTCCCTTCCCTTCCTTTCCTCTCCCCCCTCTGTGCCCATGTCACTTCTCATTCATCTCCATGCCCCATAACTGGAGGTCCATTGGCTTTTTATATAGTCAGCTCTACCACTTGAATGGGTTTGGATACATTCTCAATTCCCATTTGCCATCACATTCACTCTATTCTTGTCATGATCCAGTCAGATTCTGTTCTCCTAATCTGACCTTCGTGTTGGATCCCTTTGCAAACATGACATTTTCAGCCAAGGAGTGCCTGCTGCTTCTCTACAGGATGTACTTCAGGTCCCCCTGAGGTGTCCTAGAGATCAAATTTGTCTGCAGAGAGAATTAATGTGTATTATTAACCTGTTGTATTCGAGACACTTTAAAAGACCCCACTCACATATCAACATAGTTCATGCAATTTATTAACCCAAGACCCCAAAAGAGTGGATTCCATTCAAGTCTACACCTGGTACTAAAAGGTAAAGAGAATTGGTAATTATCTAGTGAATTCAATCAATGTTGTCTTCTTCTTCAACCCCAATTCTGTGGATAATTGCTCAACTCTCTACTTAATCTAGGCAGTGAAGACACCCATAACATGTTGGCAGATGCTGCTTCTTATCCTGTGCCCAGCTACCTGCCCCATCTACGCTAATCCCAATTTATGCTTCCTTACACTGACCTCCAATAGTAATGAAACTTTATCATGCATTTAGACACTTAATATATTACATTATTATGTACCATTTGTGGTAGGTAGTTCTTATTTTCCCCAATGAGATCATGAACTCCTTGAAAGCAAGGTGAAAGTCATTCTCTCCCTGTCTCTGTCTCTGTCTTTGTCTCTGTCTCTTCCTCTCTCTCTCACACACCTATCTATCTGTCTATCTATTTATCTATCTGTCTGTCTATAATCTATCTATTCATCTATCTATCTATTATCTATCTGTCTGTCACAGTTTCTTCATATCTCTCTATCCATTCATCCCTCTATTTATCCACTGATCTCTCTGTTTTTGTAACCTGACACTAGGCAATGAGTTGGGCCCCAAACTGAGTATTATTGGGTAATTACCTGGATCACATTTGAGAAATTGTTTAGTGAATTTTTGCTTGAACTGGAAAAACTCATTTCTTGTAGAGCATTATTCTCTCAATATGACTGAGAATCATTGAACACTATGGATGCAGAAAAACAAAAATTTTGGGTGATTCAAAGGGCAAAGCAAAGCTTTGTGGTGAATATCAGTGACTTAGAAAGTTCTGGATTCAGTCAGAGACCCTGGTGCAAATCCGAGCATTTCCAGCTCATGCCCCTGCATGACCCTGGCAAGTCACTTGGACTTGAACATTCCTCATCTTTTGTGTAAAATGGCCTGGTTGAGTTAGACAGCTCCTAAGGTCCCAAGGCTCAGCGTGGTGTAACCAGCTAATCACTAAGTAAGGAATTATTCAGTACCCCCTCAGCACTAGGGATGCAAGCCCAGTTCACATCAACAATTAATAAGAATAATTCTCTTTACAGTAGGTGGGGTTATATATTGGAAAGGAAATCTGTATTTTGAGGGTTGCTTTCTACTGGGGTTGGGCAGATTTACATAAGCCCATTTCAGATTTCTTGAACTCAAGCCTTAGCTGGAGATTCAGCATGGCGGCAGGAGAGGACAGCAGACTGAGAGGCTCAAGAGTTCCTGTGCCAGCTCTGTGTGTGACTCCTCTGTGGTCTTGTTAAGTGAGGAATCTTCTGGGCTTGCTCATAGCTGAGCTGTGTAATTGGGATGACACCATGTGGCATTGCCCCCCTCCCTCACTGAATGGTGGGAATTGATGAAGAGATGGTCTGACCGACCGGTAGAAGCCCAATAAATCACTCACTTCAGAGGCTCATTAAATCCTTCGAAGCCAGTGCCTCTTTAGGGCACAGGAAAATATAATTTACTAAATGGTCCCTTGCTAGCCTCCAAGAGGCTAATGGGCTTTCAGATGTGAGGGATTGCTTCTTTCTCAGGAGCCAGCTCAGGCCCTCAATCTTGTAAATCACTTTGCAGGAGTGGGCTTCATAAACTGCATATTAGAGGCATTAAAGAACTGTCACAGTTTGTCTAATACTAAGCAAAAAGCTGCTGTTGGAGCTACACTGGAAAGGAAGGCTCAAACTGGAACCCAAGGAGCTGAGTTCAAATCCTAGCCACCTGCAGTGCCTTGGGCAAAGCAAGACCTAGGTGCAAGTCCTGCCTTATATTTACACCAGTTGACTTCAGACAAGTCTCTTCTCTTGGGGCCTTGGTTGGCTCATCTGTATAATAAAGGGGAGGGGGGCTAGATGACCTTTGTGACTCTCTGTCTGTAGATTGAAAGGATCACCGTTTTACAGATAAGGAACCAGAAGCCCAGAGATGTTCTGTATTTATGATACTCTTAAGCATAAAATTCATCTTTCCCAGTCAGATCCTTAGCTGTACTCTGAAATCATGTGTGCAAACTAGGCTGTCCATCTCACTGTGGTCTCTGCACTGAGAAGATGTCTGCACACAGAAGCGAACGTTGTAAGTCTTGAGGGCCAGGCATATTGTCATCTTCTTCATCCTTCCTTGGAATGTATTGTCCTTGACTGGTTCCGCTGTTTAACATGGGCCAGGGTCAGGGTTAGGGTGGTGGATCTACCCAGAAATGTATGAAGAAGAGAGAGACTTTACATAAGAAAAGCTAGGTCAACCCTGACTGCCGTTTGTGGCTGTCTCTGCCTCTGACAGACTGAAGTGCAGGCTTAGAAGATAGATTTCAACTGGCTTTGGCAGCTGCAAACTAGGCTTCCTTATCAGAGGGAGCGGGGTGAGAAAGCTTTCTCCTCCGTGGGGTGGGCATCTGCCCCCTCAGAGCTTGATGTTAAGGGCACTGAGAGGATAGAGCCTTGCTCTGTGCCACACAGCTGGAGCTAGTCAGACGGGGACTTGAATCCAGATCTTTCTGCTTGTGGGGCTGGGACCCCACTGGCTTTGCAGTTTAGGAATATGACAAGAAGTCATTCACAATCTGTTTGTTCATGTAATGCTGATGTTGCCTATAGCACCTAAAAAGTCAGCAGAACCTTTGCAGGAAGATTGCTTTTTTTCCTCCATTTTTGGAGAGCAGGGAGCCAAAAAGTCTGTTGAGTGCTTTTCTCCCTGGACTTTTCCACGTGCCATGCCCATACTATGCATACAGAGTGGCAGACACATGGGACGCCCTTCCTGTGGTAACTTCTGGCCCTTCTTCATCCCTCCTGCTCAGCCACGAACCATTGCTGACTGACAGGACAGAAAGGTATTCTTAGAACAATCCAGTGGCCATGTCTGTATTCCTGGTATCTCTCTCGTCAAGGCCAAGGACTGTCTCACTGCAAAAACTCTTTCAGGGAAAAGAGAATTGTGTTTTTATCAATACCTGATTCATTGTACCCAAAAGTACTTTAGTTGCCAACAAGAGTTAATGAAGCTTGGCTAGATGCCTCCCTCTGAAGACGGAGAAACACAGGGTCTGAAAGAATTCAAATCAACCAAATGATTCAGTATATTTGTGTGGGCTGACATATCAAGGAGATAGAATGACTGAGGTGGAGAGAGGGAGGGAGAGAGAGGGAGACAGAGACAGAGAGAGAGACAGAGAGAGAGAGAGAGAGAGAGAGAGAGAGAGAGAGAGAGAGAGAGAGAGAGAGAGAGAGAGAGAGACTGGCCCGCAGGAGCTGGAAGGAAGATTGACGTCTTGACAGGAGCATCATAGTGTGACATCTGTGAGAGGTCGCCTTGAGTTTGGATGTGCCTCCAGGAAGGAAGCCTGCCCTTGGAGGGAAGCAGCCCACCCCCCTCTCTCCCACCCCGATGTCAGCATCCTGAGGCAAAGCTCCAGTTGTCCAGACCTCATTGTGGTTCTGATATAAGTTCACCTTCCTTTAACTCTCTGAAGTTTGCAAAGTACTTTCTTCACAATAGCCCTATGATCCAGGTTATGCAAATATTATTATCCCCATTTCACAGATGAGGAAAATGACTCAGAGTGGCCATGTCCCAAATCACACAGGCGTCAAGTGTCAGAGCCAGGACTCAATTTATGTCAAGTCAAGAAGAATTTATTCAGCATTCACTAAGTGCCAGGCCCTGGCTTAGTCCCAGGGAGACAAAGAAAGGCCAGAATCACATCAATGAATCCCAGAGTTGGAGGGATCCCAGTGGCCATATTGTCCAGCCCATACATAAGAAAGAATCCCAGTTCTAAGGCGCACCTTCTTCAGGAGGACTTCTCCTCTAGTCCCCTTTCTTCCCTGACCTCTCCCCTCAGCCCCCTCTTCCATTCCCTCCCCAAATGTTGATACTTTCTGCCCGACCTGCCTTGTCTTCACACCATGTATATCTTGTGTGTTCATGAGTATTTGTGTGGCATCTCCCCTTAGGGGCTCCCTGAGAACAAGGGCTGGGTTTTGCCTTTCTTTGTGTTGTGTCTAGTGCAGTGCCTGGCACAGGGTAAATGTAGACTGGCTGATGTCTGAAAAGAGGTGGCTTCTGCTCCGGATGGGAGCCACCACCTGCCGAGCACTCAGTGGCACATCTTTTTCCACGTTCAGGGAGGGCACTTTCCCCAAGTCCAAGCCTCCTCTTGGGTGATTCCTGGGCTCTGTGGCCTGGGCAGAGCCAGCATTAGACTGCATACGAATGATGGTGCTATGACCTCCCAAGCCAAGAAACCCTGATTCCTTCAGTGTGGGCACTTCACCCTCCATGCAAAGTGTGGTCCTTTCATAACATTGTACAGCTTGTGCTGTTGGTTCTAAAAATGTGTTGGAGCCTGGGTTGGGCTCTCCTGGAAATGTTTCTTTCCAAACCCCTTCTCCAGGGGAAGAGAGAGAGAAAGAGAGAGAGACAGAGACAGAGACAGAGACAGAGAGACAGAGAGAGAGAGAGAGAGAGAGAGAGAGAGAGAGAGAGAGAGAGAGAGAGAGAGAGAGAGAGAGAGAGAGAGAGAGAAGATCTGAACTTTGCTTGGCTCCAGCTTCCCCTCAGTTAATACTGGCAGCATCTCCCTGGTGGTTGGCATTGGGATTTCTGTGTGAATCCCACACTTCTCAGAAGGCTGGGCAGGGCCAGAACAGGCTATCAGCTACCCAGGCCACAGTCTCTCTGTGTCCTTTCATCAGCTCAGCTGAATCACATTCAGCCAAAGTTTTTCATTTCTCTACAGATGGAAAGACATTCCAGGTCCAGGTTGCCATTGATTTTTAAAAGATGGAGCTCCCTGGGCTGGGGCATTAGAGTAGAGCCTCTTATTCTGGGTCATTAGCATCCCTGACCTGCTTTTATTTCTTCCTTCCTTCACAAAAATCTTTGTTGACCCTGCCCAGTTTCTAAGCACTAAATTTCAGACTTTTTTGAGGGTGCGGGTGGGGGTGGGGAAGAGGCTGAGTTAATCATACATTCTTTCATCTCGCAGAAGCTTGGTGGTTTTATTTTATTGCAGTTAAAAGATCAGCTTTGCATTCATGCCTCAGGCTTTCTGCATTTAAACCCATGACTGCCAGGAGAGGTAGAAAGGTATTTTTTTAAGGACACTTAGAAGCTAATGTATTTTCCTATATAATGGGGGTTTATTAAGCCCTCACTGCCGCTTATTCTTTGGCATCTATCATTCTGGAAGCCTGAGGCTTTAGGCTTAGATAACACTTCACCTGAGAAAGCAGAGTCATTCAGACCTGGGCTTGTCTGCGCCTCAAGCTTGGGGAGAATGGGTTCCTTGTTTCAGCTGGATATGTGCTGGGTTTCCTGGTGGCACCAAGGATACACAGGCTTCCTGCCTTGAGTACAGGACCTAGAAGTGTTGTTTCCCACCAGGTACTGAATTTGCCCGTTTCTTTTTTAGTCACTTATTTCCTTTACACCCGCAGACAGAGGCGGGAAATGCCAAGAATACCAGCATTTCCAGCAATCCAGAGACACTTAGCTGATAAGGACCAGGTTGATCCAGTGTTTATTCTCATAGGGTGACAGCAATGCTAAGGGCCACGTTCATATAGGGCTTTATGGTTTGTGAAGCTCTGGACATATACTGATTTTCGGATCCTCACATTCACCCTGGGAGGCACCTGCTATCATCCCCTCCACTTTTACAGCCAAAGAAACTGAGGCAGAGTCATGCTCAGGGTGAAAGGCTGAGGTCAAGTGACTTGCCCAGGTCACATAGTGAGTAAGTACCTGGGACAGGGTTTGGCCTCGGGTTCTTCCTAGCAAGTTAAACCTTCATATTGAAAAGCCAAATGTCTAAATTATTTAATTTCAAGGTGCAAAATATCTGCACCATTTTTCTGTAATTCCCTTCTCTCAGTCACTTTTTGTTTCCTAAGATTGGAGCTGGTATATCCTCTCTTCTGGTCCTGCTCTTTGCTTTCTTTCAGTCATTCCCAAGCATTTTTTTTTAAGTGTCTATTGCATTTTGGACTCAGCACCAGGAACTCAGGGAAGGAATCTGAGCCGCCAAGGGAGCATACAACATGTTCTATTATTTCACAAAGATCCTTCCTCATTTTCTGTACTTACCATTCTTGGTAGTCGTCATGGAATTAGAATATTCTGTTACATTAACAGAGCACAGTGCATTGAGCCATTTCCCTATTGCTGGACTTTGAGGTCATTTCCAGTTTTGTTTTGTTTTGTTTTTGTTGTTTGCAGTTGCCAAATCAGAGCACAGATTTTCCCCAATTCCTCCAGTTTTTAGTGACTCCACTATTACTGTGTATTTCTAGTATTTTGCTGTATTAACGTATGTGTGTTCATGTTGTTTTCCTCCAGGTCCTCGAGGGCAGGGGCTATATTGTTGTGGTCTTTGATATCACCACACACACACACACACACACACACACACACACACAGAAGTTGTTCTTTCTCAAAGAAGACTCTGTGTGTTTGTGTAGGTGCATATGCACACAGATCTACATAGGCACATACACACATACACCTCTATGTACCTAGTTACTTAGTCTTCTGATTGAATGTTTTTGCCTTTCTTTGTAGCCTTAGTGCTTAGCACAGTGCCCAGCTAATGGTCAACCTGTAACAAATGCCTATGGACTGATCATCTTTGTATTCCTAGTTCCCAGTGCCATAGTTCCTGGCACATCAAAAGGGCTTAATAAATGCTAATTGACTCACTTTATATCCCCAGCTCCTAGCATCATGCTTAGCCCATAGTAAATGCTTAGCAAATATTTGTTGAGTTTTGTTATTTGATAACACTTTTAGTGTGATTTTTTTTTTGTAAATGAGGCAGCCATCTTGACTGATGGCTGGCCTTTATTCCTGGGGTGCTCTCCATCTTACCTCCTCCTCTTGACTTCCCTGGCTTCTTTCAAGATTTGATTCAAAGCCCACCTTCTCCAAAATGCCTTTACCCGGCTCCTAGTTTCTTCCCACTGAGATGGCCACCAATTTTCTATCTCTCTATCTATCCATATATGCATATGTATATGTATATGTATATGATGTATATATATATATATATGTATATACATAGTGGTTTGCATGTTAACTCCTCCATTAGAATGTAAGCTCTTGAGGACAGGTCTCATTTTGCCTTTCTTTGTATCCGTAGTGTCTAGCTCTGTTCCTGGCATATAGTAAGTGCTTACTAAATGCTTGTTGACTTGGGGTGATTGGGGTGTGAGGGATATAATGAGAGGGACCAGAGTAAGGTGAAGAAGAACAGATATGGCTCTTCCCTTCCCTCTCCATGCAAATATAGGGTCAAGAGGGGCAAAAACAAAACTTGGGAACAACAGAGCAATGTTTTGTACATTCCTCATACTCCCCTTGAGAGTGGAATGGCATTCAAACCTTCCTGAGTCCTTCTTCACCTACCTTCCACACCAGTGGAGATTAAGAAACAGCCCAGTTGAAGGCATTTTGGAGTCAAGTCTAAGCTTTTCCACTCACATGTTCAACAAGCCCCTTTTTGGCTCATGTACATATATGTACCTTGGACAGTGACACAGGCTTTTCAGCTAGAAAAGAAGTTAAAATATGCCCTTGGTCTAATTAGGCTAGGCTGGCAGACAAGGCAAAATGGCAGGCCAGCTGAAGTCAGCATTCACAGACAGCCCCTGCTGTGTTGTTTACTGGTAGGGCTAATTTATTGACAAAGAAGCTAACTCTGTGCAAACCTGGGTTGATTATATTTGCTGATAATCAACAAAATTTGACTTTCAATGTCCTGCATATAATTCTGCCGACCAGAGGAGGAACGTGTATTTGCTATTCTAAGAATTAGTTGTCTCATCCTTGAAAATGATCCATATCTCTAACAAGAGCTAATTCATTACCTGAAGAACTGACATAACTACTGTCAACAAAAGCCATGACTTTGGTCATGAATGATCTCATTCCCTCCCCTCCCCAAATGCAGGCAGAATTCACTGTCAGGATGCATTCCCTGGTCTACCTGGGCTGGAGGAGTAGAGTCCTGGATCTGGAACTGGGGAGAGGGAGTTTTAATTGGGCCTTTGACTTTGCCACCCACAGAACTGTGGGAAAATGAATGAATCTTGCTTGCATGTAGTTTCCTTACCTGCCAAATACAAATGGATTTAGGTGACTGCTAGGGCCTCTTCCAGGTCTGGATCTACTTGAGGCAGGAGAAGCAGGGCTCAAATCCCAGCCCTGCCACTTGCCATCTGTGTGACCTTGGTGAAGTTACTTCTTTGGGCCTCATTTCCTCATCTCTAAGATGAGGTGGATGGACTAGTTGACCCCGAGGTCCCCTTAAGTGGATAAAAGTGTCATGTAGAAAGGGAAAAAAGAGAACCGTTTTCTCACGGATGTTCATGGATGTCCCTATCAGCAGACACAGAATCCCAGAATCTGAGGGCTGGAAGGAGCCCCAGAGACCATTCTAGACCAGCCCACAGGTGAAAGGAGACCCTCCTATGACCATCTAGCCAGTGGGTACATCATGTTTCTCCTACTGGGTAAGGCCCTTCCTAATTGCCTTCAGTTGTTTATATCCCAGGAATTAGTTTCATTTACATCTAGTTCCCTAACATTTCCTTGGATAGAATGTAAACTCCTTGAGGGCAGGGACTTTTCCACAGCAGGAGTACCTTCTCTGGACCATAGATGCTTGGTGAATTAGATTGGACTGAAGGAAAACAGTGGTTTATGGCAAGAGGTATGCTTTGTTGCCCTACCATTGGAAGGCGAAGTTTTATGGTATTTCAAGATATGGGGAAGGAACTTCAGGCTTCCCTCAAGCTCAGGATGTCAAGGTGCAGGCTGGATGACAGATTGAGCCCCCCTTCACAAAGTGCTGGAGAAGCAGCCCTCAATATTCTTTTAAAGCCTCAGGGTACCACATCCGGGAGCTTGGTTGAACCACCACCCACATTGTTACTCCTTCTTTGTTGGGTTGTGGTTGGTGTTTCTTCCAGCTGGAAATGTCTTAAGCCCAGAACTGTGCTGTAGGAAGCCCCACCCAAAACACACATCCTGCTGTCCTCCCCCTCCACCCCTGCCCCAGGACACAGGAAGAAGACAAGCACAACTGAGGGGGTCTGTAGACAGGCCTAGGAGAAATCTGGGGGAAATCCCCCAGGGCAAGGGAGAATATTGCCTGTCTGGCCAGATTTCACCTACATCAGGCCTTTAACAGAGAGATTATAACATATAGATAGGTAGGTGATGTTCCCATTTTACAGATGAGAGAAACTGTGGGGCAAAGATTAGGGATGCAGGCCCCAAACAAGTGGGGGTCCGGTGGTGGAGCTGGACTGAGATGAAAGATCTGAGCCAAGAGGATTAAGGGAGACTTCCTGGGTCAGGCTCACTGGCTGGGCAGTGGCTGGCTGTAGCGGGCACACTGCCCTGGGATGGAGCCTGTCAGAAGGTCTTTGCCACCTGACTGTCCCCAGGAGCGCTTCCATATCCTCAAGACCGCTCTTGTGGTGTGAATCAGCCCCCCAGAAGGTCCTAGCCTTCCACACTGTGCCTCTGGTCACTTGGTGACAGGTTCATGTACTCTCATCAAGGCAGTGAAACTAGAAGTCCTTTCACCCAAATCAGCCCCACCTTCACGCAGACACTGGCTGGCTCACCTCCTTGAACCAGAGGTTGCTGTTCAGCCAAACTGACGCAGCCTTTTTCTAATTGCCCGATGTCAGCTCGGAAGAGGTCGGGCAGCTGTTCCCAGCGAGCCCCGGTCTTCTGTCACCTCCCAATGCGCTGATGCACCATTCCGCCCCAAACCCTTTGTTCTTCTGAGTTCTGCTCCTTCCACAGAATCATCCCAGCAGCGTGGGGGACCGCATAGACGCCTCCCCAGTCTATCCTCTCGCCAGGTCCCGGAAGGATCGATCTTCTTAAAACCTGGATTTGAGCCTGCCCCCGCCCCCCCCCCCCCATCAATATGCTCCAGCCCCGCTGTGGCCCCTTGATGAGCCCGGCCCTCCCCAAGCTGGCCCTCCCTACCTTCTGGCGATTTTCACGCCTACCCGCGCTGGCCACCGGGCGTCTCTGAAGCTAAACCTTTCATTTCCCAACGCGGGACACATTCTCTCACGTTCTGCGGCCTCGGATCGCTCTTACTCCTCATCTCCGCCTGCCGGGCTTTCTTTAGGTCACTTCTAGAATCCCGTCCCTCCTTATCTAGAGCCTTTTCGCTTGTCCTGAATATGTTGTCTTTGTGCAGAGTTTGCCCGCCATCTCCCCGTTAGACTGGGAGCTCTCGGAGGGCAGGGACCGGCTTTTATGTTTCTTTGTATTCTCAGCCCTTCCAACAGAGCCTGGCACCTAGTAGGTGCTTAGTAACTGCCCCTCACCGAATTCCTCTATACCTGTTTACCTTTGTTCCCCTGGTCTGTACAATTGCTTGCACTTTATCTACTGCTGAGGCTCAGACATCAGTAAGAAGTAATGACTATGTCCTGTACTGGCAGTGTGCCTAATGGGTGGAGCCCTTGGCTACTAGGCCTGGAGAGGCGAACCTTCCCAACTACAAACCCCAAGCTCTCTCCAGTGTCCTGTCCTCCTTCTTGGGCCAACATGTACAGCAGATCTGGATTCTAGCTCCCCAAGTGACCCTGGGTGACACAGCAGGTACCATGTTCTAGTTTTTGAGAATCATGCATGGACGGTTCTTATCCCATATTTCATATCCCACTTTCATATCCCATAGAAATGTGACCCTTTTTTGCTCTGATCAATGTGACCAGTAAAGAGGCACATTTTGGGGTGGCTCCTTGGCTCATATCTAGTTTGTTATCATAATAGGTTTCCTTCCCTTTGAAGACCATTGCAACGTTGGCCATTATGGATGAATGGATGTCAGTACTAATGGATCCTGAGTGATGACTACATTAGTGGCATTAGCACCGGCCTTAATAAATGTATGGCATTTATTATTTCTAATAATAGTCTGTGATCAGTGCTCCCCTCCCCAATAGACTTCAGACAGAAAACAGCATTTGTCCTCAAAAACGAATCTTGTCTATGATGTCCCTGTATAATCACAGGGGCTGCACTGTCTCCATGTAGCCCTGAGGACTTGGGGTCAATGCCACTTCATCTTTGACACATGCGAACTACTAGTGGCCCCCAAAGAAGGACAGTCTCCATTGGAAAGGATTCTCTGAGTCTGCAGGGTGGCCAACATTCATACTTATTGTTTGGAAGCTTAAAACATATATGGAGAAGGACAATCTCTTTGCCAAGGGAAAGGGATTTCCTGGCAAAAATAAGGATTTTGCAGAGTTGCCAGACTCAGTCTCATGGAGAAAGGAAGAAAGATGCCTTGAGTTTCTGGAGAGTTCTGGGACCTAGATTTTTATATATATATTATATAATGGGGAGGTTCTCTGTGGTGTCTGGATGTCATCATGAAGAGGAGGGAGTCAAGGATTGTGACTCCCAGCTACAGTGTAGAGGAGTACAAACATGGCGTTTGTCCAACATGACTGCCATGGTTCACATCTGATGTGTTTGGGCAGGAGTTGGATTTTCCTCCTAAGAAACCCAAGCATGTCTCCTTCTGATGAGAGTCTAAGTTGCTAGGACAGTATTGAAAAGTCTGTAGGGTTCCCTGGGGGTGAAAGAAGACTTGGTAGACAAAGGCAGATTGTTCATCAGTGACTATGAGTAGCTACTAAAGTTTTTGTATTTTGCATTTTCTGTGGGGTGGAGTAGAAGTTGTCCCATCACTGGTATACATCGTAACCTCCGCAAATGCTTGCCTGAGAGTTTGGGTCCAGACCTGGACATGAACTATACCTGAGGTTCCTAGACAACACTGATCAGAGGTAATGGATTAAAGATTTGTGATTTGGGGGACAGTTCAAAGACTGGACCTGGCCCATGTAAGCAGTACAAGCCCATGGTTCTGGGCTACTATGATCATCCTGGCTTGTTAGAATAGACAGGTCTTGTTCTCCTCTCTCGCTTCAAGAGGTGCTATTGAAAGACGTTTAAAAATGCCAGCAGGTGGCCTTTCTTGTTCTCTGAAATGGAGGGTGGAGCTGGCCTGGTCATTACAGATGTTCTTAGTTCCTGGGGACTTCAGGAGCAGATGGCACTTGACTGATTCTCACAGATGTCTAAAGGATCCCCAAAGGCCATTTAACCCAATGGGATGGGTATAGCTTTCCCAGAGTAGCTGGCTAATGCCATTGCTGTCAGTCTGGTGGGCAGCCACATCACATGCGGGATCTGATTGCCTTCCCTTCCTTCCTCCCTCCCTCCCTCCCTCCCTCCACTAACTCCTTGGGCCTTTCATGAATGGCACTTGTCACTCAACAGTACCTCTGGTTGACCCCAGAAAAGGAGCCAGATCATAGCCTTCCTGAGCAGGCACAGCTCAGCAGGCAGCTTTCCTGCTCCTTTGTTAGAGACAACAGGTGGAAAGGAACCACCTTAACTCACCTCTTAACTGCACTTGATGAAAGAATTGAGAAGGCCTGAGAGGGAGATGTGACCCAGTGAAATTATGTCTCCAAGACAAAGGAAGATAGAAGAAAAGACTTTGGTCAGGAAGTTCCTTCTCTTCAACTTGACTTAAAATAACAACTTTTGGTTTTTCCATAGCAGTAATTTCTGGAAACGTGCTCCCTTTCTGCTGAACATCACATCCTCTGTTGTGAGTAATAAAATTCGTTGAGTAAAAATACCTAATGTTGGGCCAGCTAGGTGGTACACTGAAGAGAACACTGGCCCTGGAGTCAGGAGGACCAGAGTTCAAATCTGGCCTCAAACACTTAACAATTGCTAGCTGTGTGACCTTGGGCAAGTTACCCCCAATTGCCCTGACTTTCCCCCTCGCCTCCAAAAAAAATACTGAATGAAGTATTAGCTAAAACCCAGTGCCCCACCATGCCAATCTGTGGGCATTATGCCTTTGTGGTGCCCATTCTCTGTAAACAGAAGGGTGGCACGTTTCCATTTCTCCAAGACTCCAGGCCGATGATTGCTTTGTATGCATTTGGAGAATAGTTTTTCATTTGACAATGTTGTCATTATTGTGCTGTGTGGAGAAGGGCCCGTCTCTGTATCACGGTTATCTCTGTGCATGGCCTGTCTCCACTCACAATATGTTGGTCTCCCTGGGAAGGCCTGTGTTCAAGTCTCTGTCTGTCACGAGATGGCTGCATGACGCTGGGGAAGTCTCCCAACCACTTAGTGGCCCAGCAGCCACAGGGCTCCTTCCCTGGGACTTGTGAGCTTGTTTTTAAAACATATCTTGATAAGTGTATGTCAGTATCACTGGCTCTTTTATACTCCTCTGTACATTCAGTATTCATTTTAAAATTTCATTTTACTTTCTATTTTATGCATTTAAAAACATTCTTCTGGGAAGAACATTCTTTACTTGGGCTCAGAAAATGCGAAGAACTCCTACTCCAAGCTGTAAATTAGATATTTCTCTGGCCAGGTGAAACTCCCTGTGCCCTTTGAAATATGGACCAGAAAAAGCAAAAGTCCTTTTATTCCTGAGGGAGGAGAAAAGGGTCCCCCCTGGTCGCTGCATGTCCCCCCTTGCAGAGCTATTGTCCCAATTGGGTTTTCTCTTGGTTCTGCTTTCTCTTCTCGGCCTCAGCCCAGATGGATCTTCCCAGGTTCCTCAGGATTCCTCATGCTTCTTGCCGGGCCCCCATCATAGCTGCCTCATTCATGGTACTGACCAAAGGGCCCATGTTTCTCTGGCCCGGAGAATCCCAGAGAACAGAGGTTTCTACTATGGCCGAGGTCCTGATGGGTCCAACCCCTTCACAGAGTCTTATTTCAGTTTAAAAGTATGTGGACTCCAGAGTGACCTTTCAGGGGCTTCACATGCTATGCACGACAGAAGAAAGCCCTGAGCTCTGCTGGCCAGCCATGTGAGCACATGAGAATGCGCGCGCGCACACACACACACACACACACACACACACACACACACAATGCTGAGCTGTGCTCCTTTAGGGATGAGGAAGGAACAAACCCACCTGCTGCTGCTGCCTCCTCACACGCCTGCACCTGGGGCCCTGTGACATCCTGGTTTTCATTAAAACAGGTATTGCACACGCCGTGTGTGTCCTGCCAGTCAGAGGCTCTTTTGGGATGATTTAAATACTCCACAAATTCACTCAGACAAATTTCCAGGCGTCACATACTTGACACTAACAAGCTCACAAAAGAAAGTAAAAATAGGAAATGATTATATCCAGCCTGGAGTGACAGGGCCAGGCACTCTTGGCTCGCTGATCTGACTCCCAACAGCCTCCGTCTGAGCATCTAGGAGCCAGGGCACTTTCCATTCACCCGGCATTGATTAAGGCTCTCTGTGGGCCAGGCATCAGAGACAACATGGTGTGATGGAGGTGGGGCTGGCCTTGGCATCAAGGACCAAGCTTCAAGAATGGGCATCTCACCCAATCTGGCCGTGTGACTCTGGCCCAGTCACCTGACTTTCAGTGCTATGGGCTACTCTCCAAGGCAACAAATGTAAAGAAAATGCTAGCCTGCATTGGTGAAAGGAGGTTCTTCCCCTGGGAGTTCCCTTCTCTGATATAACCAGAGTTCCTCGTTTCTAGAAAGTTTCTATTCATTTAGTGAAGGAGGAGGCTGAAAATTGCCACCCACCTGTTCCTGGTCCTGCTGAGCAGCTCTATGAGAGGGAAACCTGCTGTCTGTCTGTTATGGGTTTTTTATTCAGGTGAGGGTTATCTTTTTGGGTCAGGATGTATAGGGCTTACCTATACCCACCTCAACAGGCCTCGGGCATCCCCAGCTCCCATCCACTCCAGGAGAAACAGCTGCACAGAAAAACTCAGGACACAGGACTTGCTTCTAGCTTTTATTGAGAGTTCATCCTCTATGCTGGGTGTGGCTGGACTGGACTGGACACTCTGCCTCCTGGTAGCCTGTATTTAAGTCCTTTCTCCAGGGCCCCTTAGGGCCCCTCCTCTGGCCATGCCCTTGCCACAGCGAGCCAATGTGTGTCACCCTGAAGGCGGAGAGATTATCCTGCTTATTGTAAACAGGTGCAGCCTTTGCATTCCGCCCCCAGGTGATCACGTGCACTCCTGTTAGCTGAGGATCGGTTCAACCTGTCCATCTCACATGGAGTATCAATGACCCTCTTTAGGAGTCTCCTCCGCAGGTGAGGTATCAGAGACCTAACATCCATCAATGAACAAGCCCCTATGAAAACTTTGTTTTCAAGATTTTCCCTGAGCTTTAATCTGGAGTGGGGGCAGGGCCAAAGGGAGAACGTGACCTTTTGGGGAGTCAGGCCCCCCACGTCTGTGTGAGTCCAGAGGGCTCTGAGAGGCCCTTGGATGTGAGGATGGACAAACCAGCTGGGCATTTGAAGCCTAGCTTCAGCTTTCCATGGCAGGCTTGGAGCATCCCTGCCCTTCCAGCTAAACTGTGCTGTGCTCTCCATCCTCAGCTCTGCCCCTAGAATTCTCCCCTTCTGTCAGGGCTCTATCTATCTGCTGTTCCCTATGCAAGGCCCTCTTCTTTGTGTACCCCCATTACTTTGAGTGGTCCTGGGATTCTAGACTTCATGAGTGAAGACTCTGGGAAACCTTGAGGTTGCTTCTAGGGAGTCATGAAGGTGGGAGAGAGGAGTGAGGCTGGGCTGGCTGGGGAAGAATTGGATTAGGCTAGGTCCTCACTGGAGGTTGGTGGCCTGGGCAATGCCCCATTCGCCCCACCCCAGTTACAGTATTGTACTTGTTTAGCTCCCTCCCTGATTGCACTAACCCCACCCTGCTAAAGGTAGACCCAAGGTAGGAGGATGCTAATGAGGCTAGCCAGTATTTCTCCCTCCTGGTCAGGACACAAGGTCTGTGGGTGAAGAGATCTTCTTTCCAAGTGTTTGCTCTACACCTTGGGCAGATGCTCACTGATTTTCTGTTACTTTGCTTATTATGGGAGTTGTAGGGAAGAGAGGCATGGACCCAGAGTCAGGAGAGGCCTGGGCTGGAGGCACACCTCTGGCACTGACTGGCTGGAGGGATATGGTCAAGGCACTCCAACTGGCCCTCCCTTTCTCCATATCCATGTAAATGGAGATGGTGACATTTGTAATTATAGTTGTTATAAGGACCAGTAACTTCCTAGGTGGTGCAATGGTTCAAGGGAAGGACTGGGAGATAGAAAGACCTGAGTTCAGATCCTGTCTCAGATACTTACTAGCTGTATGATTCTGATCCAGGTTCATAACCTCTCTCTGCCTCAGTTTCCCTATCTATGAAACAGAGATGATAATAATCTGTACCTTGCATGACTGTTCTAAGGACCAAATGGGAAACTGTGTAAAGGACTTTGTGAAATTTAGAGCAGGACACAAATCCTGGCTATTCGTGTTACCCAGCAACATGTAAAGTCTGGCTGTCCTTCCAGGGCCAGATAAATGTCAATTGTTATTTGTCAACAGCATCATTTTTAGCTCCCCTAGTGGTTGGTACTGCCATGAAATTACTTTCATATTTGCCTTGTGCTTATTTATTTTTTTCCCTCTCCTGTGTGTGAATATTGTTTTCTGATTATATCCTAGGAGGCTGGTTTGGCTTCAGTTTTGTCTTTGTAAGCCTAACACCTCATACTGGGGCAGGCACATAGCAGGTACCTTAGAGTTGAACTGAATGGGTTCTGACTGCAGACTATGAAATAAAGGAACCTGGCCCAAGATAGGGGTGGAGGGAGTTTTCTGGGGTGAACATCAAAGGTTCCAGTTAGGAGCTTTCCTCTGGGCTGTGTCCCTTTCTGTTTGCTTTTCTCAGACCAAAACCCAATGTCCAGGATAATGCAATAGTGGAAAGTACCTTGAATTGGGGGACAAGGGACCCCATGTTGAACCTTGTTCTTGCCTCTGGATTACTGTCTGTGCTATGTGGGACAAATCCTTTCATCTCGCTGGACTGGGGGAGGTGCCTCCTTAATTTCTTCCCCTCTCACCCAAATCCATGAACTGGAGTTCTGGAAAGATGTGCACGGTCAGAGTTCTCCAACCATCGTAACCTCCCTTCTGTTGGAATTTTATGGAAAACTCCCTCAGGGCAAGTGTTCAGGCTGGTCACAAGAAGCAATACAAGACCACCTTCAAGGTGTCTCTGAAGAATTTTGGAACTGATTGTGTGACATGGCGCCCTCCCATGTCATGCCCTCATCAGAGAAGGTGCTGCACTCTGTGAGCAAAGCAGAAGTGAAGTAGCCTAAAAGAAATGATAGATAAGCACATTTAGAGGATTCCCCCCCCCCCAAAATGTTCAGAAAACAAACTATTTGTGCTGGTAGAGCATTTCAGGCTCGGATTGGTCTGATCAGCCAGTCAGACACACTGAACCTTGACCCCAATGTAGTGGCGTTATTTTGGTCTCTTTGAGAATGGAGGACAATAAGCCACCACCTGCCAGGGCTTGGGACCTGCTTTTCTTCTTCCCCTTCCACCCCCTTCACTTCTACTCTCATTGAATTGTGTCCACAAGACAATTTCCTCCCTGCCTCAGTCCATTCTTAAAGCTGACTCTTAGATCATCAGTATGTGTGTGTGTATATATGTGTACGTCCATGCATCCATACACATACACACATTCTTATATCACTGTGTGCTTTTGTTGGTGTGTCAGAATAATTCAGACTGCTCAGGACAGCTCTGATGGTTTATTCACCAGCTCACTGGGGTATCATTTTCCTCAGGGGGACACCCCCAGGGAAGCCATAGCTCCAGTCTTGACTCCCCTCAGAAATGTGGCCCTGAACTTGGGAAGGAGATGACCCACAAAAATGCTGGAAGGTCACACCACCAAGCAGTGGTTGCACTGGCCCCAGGTCCCTGGCCTCCTGAATCACAGCCCAGGGTTCTTCCCATTTGGGGTAAGTTGGTAGCAAACAGAAACTTCTCCCTTGTGCTTCACTGATTGGGTGAGTGCTGTAGAAATGTCCCTTGCCTAAAGCTCCTCTTCCATTATCTTCCTCCAATGGATGGATAACATTTCAGAATTCATTCGTATGGTTATTTATGTTGTGTTCCTTTCCAAATATTCCATTTCTTTTTTCCTACCCAATGAACTTTCCCCTGCCATAAAGATTGAAAAGCAAAAATTATTTTAGCAAACCCAACCAAACACGTTGATGGGATGGACCATCATCAGCTGTGTACCTTACCTTATCGATGGGGGTGGAGGAGGGAAGTGCCTTTGTCCTTTCTTCTCTGAGGTCAAGCCTGACCATAAGAATCACATGGAGGTCAGTTTCAGGTGTTTTTCCCCCTTTCCATTTGTGTGTCTGTGTATGCATGTGTGTGTGTGTGTGTGTGTGTGTGCATGTCTGTGTGTGTATGAGTGTATGTCTGTGTGCATGCACATGTGTTTGTGTATGTGTGTGTTTTGGTTCTGACACTTCACCATGGATCAGTTGCTGTGTTTCCCAAAGTTTCTCTACATTTTCACACTTTTTTTTAAAAAAAAAACAAAATTGATTTATTTACTTTTATTTTACAAGATTCAGTTCCATAATCCCTTGAGTTGCAAATTTCTTGCCTCCCTATTCCTCTCCCCTGCCCCCACCCCATGGTGGCATGCAACCAAGTATAGGATCTGCAAATACTTTCACATTGGATATTAGTCTGGTTGTATATAAGGGTTGTAACCAATGGAGTGAATAATGGGAAAAAAGAAAGAAACCAAACATGGAAAAGAATGATAGCATGTAGATTGCTTCAGTCTCCATTTAAACTCTGGTCTTTCTAGATCTTTCTCTGAATGTAGACATCTTCCATCCTGAGACTTGTAGAGTTGTCTTATAGCTGTGCTTTGCTGAGAAGAGTCCGGTTTATCAAAGTTGGTCGTCATACATACAATGTGTCTGTGACTGTGTACACATTTCTCCTGGTTCTGCTCTTCTCACTTAGTATCAGTTTGTATTAGCCTCTCCAGGTCAATATGAAGACTGTCTCCTCCCCATTTCTTATAGCACAATAGCATTCCATTACATTCATATACCACAACTTGTTTAGCCATTCCCCAATTGATGGGCTTCCCCTTAATTTCCAGTTTTTTGCCACCGCAAAGAGAGGTGCAATAAATATTTTCGTACATATGAGTCTTCCTCCCACTTCTATGATCTCTTTGGGATACAATCCCAGGAGTGGTATTACTGGGTCAAAGGGTATGTAATAACTTATACCCCTTTGGGCATAGTTCCAGATTGCCCTCCAGAATGGTTGTATCAGTTCACAGCTCCACCAACAATGCATTAGAGTTCCAATTTTTCCACATCCTCTCCAGCACTTGTCATTTTCCTGTTTGTCATCTTAGTCAATCTGACTGGTGAGATTTGGTGCCTCAAAGTTGTTTTGATGTGCATTTCTCAAATCAATAGTGATCTGGAGCATTTTTTTCATATGCTTATAAATAACTTTAATTTCTACTGCTGAAAATTGCCTGTTCATAGCCTTTGACCGTTTATCAATTGGGGAATGTCTTGTATTCTTATAGATTTTACTTAATTCCTTGTATATTTTAGAAATGAGGTCTTTATCAGAGACACTGGTTGTAAAAATTCTTTCCTAATTTCCCACTTCTGTCTTAATCTTGGTGACACTGGCTTTGTACAGAAACTTTTCAATTTAATGTAATCAAGATTATCAATTTTGCATTTTACAATGCTCTCCAACTCTTCTTTGGTCATAAAGTCTTCCTTGCTCCATAAATATGACAGGTAAACCATTCCTTGCTTCCCCAGATTACTTACAGTATCAGGCTTTATACCTAGATCATGCACCTATTTAGACTTGACTTTGGTGTATGGTGTTAGATGATGGTCTATGCCCAGTTTCTACCATACTATATTCCAATTTTCCCAGTAGTTTTTGTCAAATAGTGAGTTCTTATCCCCAAAACTGAGGTCTTTGGGCTTATCAAACAGTATATTACTATAATCATTGACTACTGAATCTTTTGTACTGAGTCTATTCCATTGATCTACTACTCTATTGCTTAGCCAGTAGTAGATAGTTTTGAGGACTGCTGCTTTATAATAGAGATTAAAATCTGGTAGAGCTAGGCCACCTTCCCTAGCATTTGTTTTCATTAATTGCCTTGATATTCTTGACCTTTTGTTCTTCCAAATTAATTTTGTCACTATTTTTCTAGTTATATAAAGTAATTTTTGGTGGATTGATTGGTATGGCACTAAATATGCAATTTAATTTAGGTAAAATTGTCATTGTTATTTTATTAGCTCAACCTAGCCACAAGCAGTTGATATTTTTTCCAATTAGTTAGATCTGATTTTATTTGTGTGAAAAGTGTTTTGTAGTTGTGTGTCCTGACCTACTTGTCAGGGGGCAGCCAGTCTCACCATTTCCAGGTATTTGGTGCACATCCAGACATGTCCAGCACATTCAACAAAGCAGAATCAGGAGCCAGGAGAGTGAGTGATCAGCAGACAGCTTTATTTTTCTTTCTCCCTTCTTCTTCCTCCATCCACTGGTGCTTCTCCTTTTATTCCCCTTTGTGATCCTCTTAGACAAAAAAATCCGCATTCCTCATGGCTGCCTCTGATGCTGCAAGGGTCGGGTAAACATGTAGAGTAAGGACGGAGCTTATGTCCCAGAACAGAGCATATCAACAGAACATCTGGGTTGTGAAACGCAGAACTAACAGGACACACTAACCCAAGGGCACAGTGCTTTGGTCATGTCCTTGTGCTCAGTGTATTTATGTTCATCTACATTCTCAGCTTGTTCTGGTGCTTACATCTCCAGGCAGAACTACATGTATCTTTCCCCTATCAGTTGTGTTCATAAAGGTTTATTTTTGGAGGTAGATTCCCAAATATTTTATGTCTACAGTAACTTTAAATGGACTTTCTCTTGCTATCTCTTGCTATTGGACTTCATTGGAAATATATAGGAATGCTGAGGATTTATGTGGGTTTATTTTATATCCTACAACTTTGCCAAATTTATTTATTGCCTCAAGAAGTTTTTTTACTTGATTCTCTAGGATTCCAAAAGTATATCATCATATCATCTGCAAAGAGTGATAGCTTAGTTTCTTCTTTGCCTAATTTGATTCCTCTGATCTCTTTTTCTTCTCTAATTGCTACTGCTAAGATTTCTAGTACCAGATTGAATAAGAGGAGTGATAGTGGACATCCTTGTTTTACCCCTGAAATTATTGGAAATGTTTCTAGTTTATCCCCATTACGTATAATACTTTCTGATGGCTTTAAGTAGATGCTACCTTTATTCTAAGGAAAACTCCATTTATTCCTATACTTTCTAGTGTTTTTAATAGGAATGGATGTTGTATTTTGTCAAAGGCTTTTTATACATCTATAGAAACAATCATATGGTTTCTGCTAGTTTTATTGTTGACATGATTGATGATACTGATGGTTTTCCTAACATTGAACCATCCTTGCATTCCTGGAATAAATCCAACCTGGTCAAAATGTATTATTCTTGTTATAAGTTGCTGTAGTCTTTT
>CM053593.1:2007918-2023894 GCA_028646575.1 Pseudocheirus occidentalis | reverse complement strand
CTTTGTATAGTGGCCAAATCCAAGTGGATTAATAGGTTTGCTGAGATCTCTTTTCATTTCTGAGAACTTCTCATCCTTCAGTAAGTCAGACTGTCCATCAAAATCATTTATTTAGCACTTACCTTTTGCCAGGCACTGTGGGAAACAAATAGAGACAAGCCTCCCCCTAACCCCCCCCCACCCCAGACAGCTGTGCTGGTGCTGACATTCCATTACAATTCATGGGAGCTGGAAAGTGTGGGCAGATGTCTGGGAGATGACAAAAACTCACCCATCTGACCGGGAAGAGTCTCTCAGGTTTTCTGTAGGGAGAAGGGGGGTTTGTTGGCCAGACTGGGTTTTTTTCATGTCCCAGGGCTGATCTAGGCTGAAAAAGGCACAGGTTTGGACTCCCACTAACAGGCTACCCCAGCCTAACAAAATCTCAAACCAGAAAGGGAAGCTCACACTATTGGCCAAGTTTAAAAGGCATAGCTAGAGTTTGAATACACATTTTATGACTCCAGACCCAGTGACTCCATGCCCCTTCCACACCCCAAATCCACAAGTATTCAATTAGTTATTGTTGGAGGGACTAGGGACTTGGGGCCAGAAAGAACAAGACCTTGCCTTCATCAGGGAGACTACCCAGACCCATGTGCCATCATGCCAATTACCTACAAGACCAAAAAGAGTTCATGAGTGCTTGTGCTGGACAGTTCCTGCAGTTCTGATCACAGTAGTTCAGGAGAGCCCTTTGTGAGTGGGAGAAGACCTGGAAAACAGTCTCCCAAACCTCACGAGAAAGGAGGCAGTGACAGTTGTGCTGCCAATGGTGCCTCCTGCACCTCTTCTTCCTCTTCTTATTCTGTGCCAGTCCCTGAAGGCAGCTTTAGAAGGCAGCAGTTTTTTTTAAAATGGAGAGCAATAAAGTCATACTTTCTGGAGACTATCACCTTGAATATAATTAAAAGGACCTTCAAGTCCCCAAATTGTCTAATAGAGACTCTGTATTTTCCCTTTCACGTACACAAGTAATGGAACCTGAGCCTTTTGCACCATTTCATGAATGAATGAAAAAAAAACATTGATTAAGCACTTAGTGTATACCAAGCATTGTGCTAAACACTGAAGATTGAATGCAAAAGTGACCTCAAAGAGCACCCATTCTGATCTCTTGCCTCTTTTCCTTTGCATAGGCTGTGCCCCCTGCTTGGAATATTTGCTCACTCATTCCAAGCTCAGCTCAGTGCCCCAGTTAACATTTCTTTCAGAAGTTACCTCGTGTTCATTCTGTATATATTTTATATTGACTTATCTGGGACCCTGCTATTTCTGCCCAATAGAATATAAACTCCTTGAGGGCAGAAACTGTTTTTGATTTGGTATTTGTACCCATAGCATCTGGGACAATGTCTGGCACATAAAAGTTGCATAATAAGTGCTTACTGAATATAATTATATTTTGAACAATTGTTCTCATAAAAATAAACTTCATTTTTGGCTTTCCATCCACAGTGTCTGGTACATATAAGGCACTTAATAGATGTTTATCGATTGTGTCATTTAGGATGAAGGCTACATTTTTGGGGTGGAAAATACTGCACAATAAAATGAATGGTGTTGTCAACTCCCTTGTGAGTTCTCAAGTACCAAACCATAAATGAATCAGTTCCCATGTCTACCTACAGGTGCATATGCTGAGTGAGAAGACCAGGCTGCTTATTTCTGTAGCTCCAGGGCAGCCATGACTCTACATTCATAAGTTATGAGGTGCTGCTTCACCCATAGTAAGCAGCTAACATTGGCTGGAATAAAACCAATTTTGAAAATAGCAATCTCACAGAAGGGGAGGACACTCCAATGGTCCTGTCTTGCTTGTGTTCCCATCCCTTTTCAACAATTAGAAACATTCTGCAGGTCAGTTGGGTATTCAGACCTGAGCCTTTGGCACTCATTTTACTTCACACATTTTCTCTAGGTCACTGCCTACTGCTGTTTTTCCTAACCACCAGCACAAGTGCCACCACAGTCCCCAAGTTATCTGATATCTTGATGGATCAGCAATTGACACAAATAGTGCCTGCCCTCAGCTTTCCTTCTTTTGTCTTACAGAGAGCTGAGAGTGAAATGTGCTCCCTTTAGACCTCTACTCCTGCACATAGGGGCTTGACATCAGGAGTTAGTTTCTCACAAGTTTCTCCATACCTGGAGAACCCAAACCTTTATTAATTTTTCACACCATTGTCAGTCTTCTAGGATGTAACATTTTAAATGTTCCTGTTTTATGATGGAATCTGAATTTCCACTGTGGCTGCAGAGCAGGCTGGGCAGTTCTGTTCATTGCAGGGGAGGGGAAGAGTTGCATTTTCTGTGAGATATGGGGGCAGGTTCCTACTCTGCTAAAGGGGCAGAGTGATGGAGAGTCAGTGTCCACTGCTTCACCATTTGTAAAACATAGACCATCCAGGAAATAGCAGGAGAGTGCTCTGAGCCAGGCTGGATCCAGATGTGTTCACAGATAATTGCCATTTCTTGTAGTCTGTATTTAAATACACAGCTGATCTGATTCAAAGAAATGCTCTTAACTCTACTTAATGTCGGGAAGTCTCTTTGAGTCTGGAAAAGCCTTTCTTTCTTACTGGGTTGTTGTTTTTGGTCTTTGTTTTTTAATCAACCAAACAATTCGTCAGAACTTTTGTTGTTATGAACCAATCAATCAGCAAGCATTTTCTACATGCCAGGTACTGGATACACAAAGAAAGGCAATAGAATCTACCAAACAAACCTTTCTATACGTGGAGAACAGAAAAAGAGGATTGCATATGAAACAGTGAGTCACTGTTATTTATGCTTTGTTTATTTAAAACTATATATTACAATGAATGTGAGCACCAACACCTTCCCATGTATCTTCATCGTTTTCTGAATTCCCTTCTATTTTTTCTGTGTATTTTAAAACTGATTCATTGGCATCCTTTCCTTTTCTTCTTTTCTTCCCACCAATGTCAATACTCACCCATTCATACCCATAAGTTTTTATCCCACCCCCAGTTAAACATCCTCTTGTTTAACAAATATTTGTTATACACTGTGACTGTGGCAGAGAGTGCATGTCTTCTTTGACATTTCCAATCTGTTACCCCTTTGCCAAAGGACAGGTGACATTTCCTCTTAGGTTTTTGGAATTGCAATTGATCATTGCATTGACTGATCACTGTTCTTAAGTCTTTGGTGATTGTTTTCCTTTGCAATTTTGCAGTCATTATGTAACTTGTTCTCTTGGTTCTTCTCATTTCACTTTGTATCAGTTCATACATGTATTTTCAAGTTTCTCTGACATTTTCTTTCATCATTTTATATATAGAACAATGATATTCCATTAATTCATATGCCATAATTTGTTCAGCCATCCCCTCAAAGAAGGATATCTACTTTAACCTTTGTACAATTAAAAGAGAGGCTATAAATATTTTTGTGCATGTGGATCAGTTCTTTTGTTCTATCTTTGACTTCTTTGAGTATGCCCATTTTTATGACTTTTTCAGTATAGTCCCAGGTTCCTTTCCAGAATGGCCAGACCCATTCACAGCTCCACCAACAGTGAACTATGTGTATCTTTTCCTTCAGACTCTCTAACAATGGCCGTTTCCCTTCCTTCATATTTGCTGATCTAAGAGGTGTGAAGTGAAGCTGCAGGTATTTTAATGTTCATTTCTCTTCTTATGAGTGATTTGAATCATTGTACATACATACACACTCACACACACGCAGAGTTGTTAATGGCTTATCATGAGAACATTTTAAATGTCCTAATATCATTTCTTTGAAAGTGGCTTCATTTTAAAATTGCTGCCATATTACGAAAGACTTCTGCCTAAACGGATGGGAAGACACACTCTGCTTAAACGTGTACCAGTAGCCTACAAAAATGTTTAGAGCTTTTGGCTACATTTTCATGTTAATGACAGTTTTTACTTCCCAGTGTCATGGTTTCTTTTCCAAGTTTCCTCAACACTGTGGCTCAGCTGTTATTTGCATGGCTGCTAACACCAGACTTTGGAAGATTCAGGAGCTCCTTTGCCCAGTGCTCCCTCTGAAGGTAGAGATTGTGTCCTGTTCAGTCCCTGGTCATACCCCTGTAACACTCCCCTTCTGAGCCTCTCCCTGGACCTCTGGGGGCCCATTAGAAGGTTGTCTGTATCAACTAGCCCTCACGCTGTTCATCTATTGTCCTTCGCTCTCACTGTATGACCAGTCCACTTCCCAATCATACATTTCCTGGATGTTGTCTTTTATGCCACTTATTGAAACTGCTTTAAGAAAGAATAAAATAAATGTATACCACTGGAGCCATAGGGTAAACCAGAGCATATTCATAATAGCTCAAAGCCTCATCTGCCTTTTGAAAGAGAAAAGTAATTACTTTGTCCTATTGATGATCTAATCTCATCCAAATGATTCCTGAGTCTCGTAGAAACACTTCAGCTGTCACGTGCTTATTGATCACAGAGCCAGTATTGCTCCCAGCCTCCCCTCTCTACTGGCCTTCTGGAATATGATACTGGGGAGCTTGCATTTGGTACTTCATTGGAGTTCAGGCTCCAGCAATGGGGGCAGGCTTGCTGCTCATGCTGGCTCCGTTCCAGCTCCCCTCTTAGAGGCTTGGTTTTCTGTCATTAAGCCACTTCCCATTCTCTTCCCAGTCCACAAAGGCCCTCCACATCCCCTCGCCATTCAAACACCAACCCAACCTCATCCTCCCGTTGCGGCTGTTCATTATAATGCACATGGCCTCCCATGTGCCCTTGTTGCGGCAACCACTGAATCACTTTGGTGTGCTGCTGTTTCAGTTTGTTCCTCGTTCATCTTCCTCAAAGAATCGAGAAGCATCTGCTGAATGCCAGGCACTGTACTAAGTGTTGAGGGTACAAAGAAAGGCATAAAAGATAGGCCCTGCCCTCAGGAAGCTCACATTCTAACGAGGGGGACAATATGTGAGCAGCTACAGAGGAGCAAGATGGAGTCAGCACGCACTGGAGTTAGTCACAGCAGGAAGTCGCTAGAAATGAGGGGGGGGGCAGGAAAGGCTTTCTGCAGAAGGTAAGCTTCCAGCTGAGACTTAGAGGGAGCTAGGAGGTGAGAAGAAGAAGGAGACCCTTCTGGGCTCAGGCTACGAAGGGCTTTGCAAGGCAAACAGAGGATTTTATACTTGATTCTGGAGGCATTTTATTGAATTAATGGGTCATACAGTCAGATCAATGAGTTCGAACTTGACGTTGTATCTTTCTCCCCATGTTGTAAGTCTCTGAATTGTGTTCCCTCCAACCCCATCCCAGTAACTTTACCTTAGATGAAACATATCCACAACAGCAAGTATCCTTTGAGGAATTGTGCTGCAATATTTTCTGGTCATCTGAGAACCAGAAGATTTTGCCTTCTAAAATGGTGTCATGCCCTTTGCAAAATGGATGCCTTGCTTCTCCAGAGCATCCTGAAAACAGTCCATGGACTTGAATGACCCTCAGGAGGCTGGTTCCTTTAGGGTGTTGTCCTAAAAGGGCATTAATTAATGTTAAAACCAATTAATTTATTATTAAAATTAATGGTTAAACTCACATCACCAGAAAATACTGCCTGATTTAGGGCCTCCAAATCCGGATTGCTCCTGCTGCTGCTGATAACTACTACTACTAGCTAGCATTTATGTAATCTCTTTACGATTTGCAAAGCACTTTGCAGATGTGTTTTCATTTGGCCCTCACAACAGTCCTGGGGTGTGGGTGTTTTATTATCCCCATTTTACATATGAGAAAATTGACAAGTGCCTCGTCCAAGATCAGATGACATGTCTGAGGCTGGATTTGAACTGGAGTTTTTCTGGTTTGATGCATAAGATTCTCTCGACTGTTCCTCCTGGCTGAAGCTATGTTCCATATATGGAATGGGACCGGTGGTCATATGTCCTCACCCACTCTTATTCCCTAAGGACCCCAGAGATTCTCGTGGTTCCCAGATGGCATTTTCCCACCTTACCCACAGTCAGCCCAAATTGTCCAAGCCCATAAATCTTTTAAAGCATGGGTAGGAGCTTGAAAGTGATAACCAGGTAGAGTCTTTGGAAACTTGGATGACCAGAGTGAAGACCAAGATTCCTTGATTGAGTGGAGACACAGTCCCAGGCATGTCACTTCTTGGACATCTGCATTTTCCTGGGGAGCCAAGTCCACTCTGCTGATAGAAGAAACGGCTGCTATTTTTTAAAAGTTAATTTATTTATTTTTAGTTTCCAATGTTCACTTCCATACATTCTAGATTTTCTTCCCTTCCTTCCCCTCTTCTCTCCCCAAGACAGATTGCAATCTGATATAGGCTCTACCTATACATTCCTATTAAACATATTTTCACAGTCATATATAGAAGAACCAGAACAAATAGGAGAAACCATGAGAAAGAAACAAAACAAAAACAACAACAACAACAACAACAAATCTGCTTCACTTTACATTCAGACTCCGCAGTTCTTTCTCTGGATGTGGATGGCATTTTCCACCAGGAATCCTTTGGAATTGTTTTCGGTCCTTGCATTGCAGAGAAGGGCTAAGTCTGTCAACGTCAGTCATCGCAGATACAATGTATCTGTTACTGTGCACAATGTTCTCCTGGTGCTGCTTATTTCACCCAGTATCAGTTCATGTAAGTCTTTCCAGGTTTTTCTGAAGTCTGTCTGCCCCTCATTTCTTATAGCACAATAGTATTCTGTTATGTCCATATAGCAAAACTTGTTCAGCCATTCATTCCCCAATTGATGGGTATCCCCTCAATTTCCAGTTCTTGGCCACCACAAAAAGAGCTGCTATGAATATTTTTGTGCCTGTGGGTCCTTCCCCATTTCTATGATCTCTTTGGGATACAAAGGGTTATTATTTTTAATAATAATAATGATCATTGCTAACACTAATGTAAACCTCTAAAATTTGCAAGATGCTTGACACATGTTATCAGCTTCACCGTAAGGTATGTGATATGATTGCGCCCATACTATAGATGAGGACACTGAGTCTGAGAGAGGTTAAGGTCATTCTCCAGGGTCACAGAACTTAGGGTCTGAGGCAGGAACTGAACCTCTGACCTCCTTGAGGTCAGGGACTATTTTCCTTTATTTCCTTGTTCATATTTTCAGCACTTGACATAGAGCCCAGCACATAGCAGGTGATTTTATGTGATTTGAACCTTTGAAATCTCTTTGACATCAAGACCGCCACTCCATCTTCTCTGCTTTCTCCACATGTCTCAGTGAAATTTGTGCTGCTCTGTCTGTCCTTCCCAACATTTATCTCCCTTGTGGACATTCAGGGCCCCATCTCCACCTCCCTTAGACTGGCACAGATCACACCAATTTAGGTGTCATCCCCTGCAGCCACCTCCCTGCGGGTGATTGTGTTGAGCTTCCCAGAATGACCTTCCATGTGGGACAGAGCACCATTCCACTTGGCATTGTGATGTAAGATGCTGCTAGAGGCTGGAGCTCCTTGAGACAGAGTTAATGGAATTGCTCTGACTGTGCCTCCTACTTCAGGTCTGGCCTATCTCCTACTCTTCCAGAGCTTACAGGTATGAAATACTGGTGTTACTGGACCTGAGTAGAGGGGGAAGCCCCACTCCACCCTCCAGTCACATCTGGGAATGTTCCAAATACAGACAGGTCATGAGTGGATCCCCTTTACCCCTTGGGTTTCTTCTCAAAACAGTTCCAGTGGATTACCCTCCTCCAGTCAGCAGAAGGCCTCATATCATCTATACTTCCCCAATGTGACCGAGCCACTGACCTATACAAGAATTGTTGCTGGCTCCCTACTGCCCAAAGGACAATAGACTGACATCTTCCCTCAGGCCCTCCACAATCTGTTTTTCATCTGCCTTTGCTTCCTTGTTTCAGGCTACTTCTCTCAATGAACACCACATCAAAGCTAAAGCGAATGACTGCTCTTGCTTTGCTACCCCCCACCTTCTTGTTTTGTGGTCTTGTGTGCATCAGAGTGGGAAGCTTTGCTGGACTTGTCTTGTCAAGTCCTGGTCAGAGACAATGCTTTCAATGGGTGACCTTAGATGAGGCACGTAACTGATACTTTGGGGCCTTGGTTTCTTTATCTGTGGAGCGAGGGGGTTGGATGGGTGATATCAAAGGGTTCTTCCCAGATCTAAATATAGGAAGCCATGACCTCTGTAGTGGGAATGAAGAGGCCATTCCAGGGCATGGCCATTTAACAAAAACTGCTTCTGGGTCCATGTACCCATTTTCTTCTCTTTAAGGGGTCCCTCTGTTTTGCATTCATACACACATCCTGGACCAAGTTCAGTGCCAAGGGACTGAGAGGCAGGCTGGCCTCCAATTTCTTACTCCTGTTGGCCTCTTAAATCTTCCTTCTGGTGCTCTGGAAAACATTGTTTAAAGCTTACTTAGATTGTGGTTTCTGTCTAGGTTTTCCCAAAGTGAGTCATTTTAAAAGACACTCAACCTACAGAGTAAATCAAGTATTTACTTCCTACACACAAAAGAAATAACCATAGACCCAAAGGGCTCTCTGAGCTCCTTGACAGAACAGCTCATAAGAGGACTCAAAACCTTAACTTGGACTCCCATTGTGGGTCCAATGAATAGACATTCCCTGTTTCACCTGGGCCCTGGCCTGTGAACCTAACGTCCAGTTCCTATATTTTTATACAACAGGCCAGACTGGGACCCATTCTCTTGCTGGTGGCTGTCTTCTCCTGGAACACTGGTATCGTTGGCAGGGCCCGGTCAGCTTTGACATCAAGAACCTTGGACCTCCAAACTCACGGAGGCTCCTCCGAGGCCTGATACGTCTTTTTTGGCATAGACAGTCATTCACCTAAAATCCAAAAATTCAGCCGAAGATACAACCAGAATCTCAGGGCCAAGTAGGTAGGACACATGCTTTTTATCTATCTGCCACTATATGCTTTTTATCTATTGTTCAAAGGGGTATAGCAGCTGGGGGGAGGGGAGGAGAGCAAATTGTCCCTTTCTCCAGCCCTCAGGGGAAGTGACTCTGGTTCTAGAGGGAAGGACCACTCCCTTTTAAACATCCAAGGGCTTTGGGCTCAGTGGCCAGCGTGAAGACTGTCCTGTAATCGCCAAGGGCTAGGCCCTTTCCTCACTGCACCCCAGATGACTTCCCAGAAGGGATACTTCATTCCCAAAGAACCAAGCACTAAGTTATCATCCCCTGGATCCCTTGAAAGTTTCTAGGGGAGCTTCAGCCTCACCATGGCCCTTAGGAGCCAGTTCAGCCTCTGTCCATCTTTATCTCTCTGTGATCCCTTGATCCCAAATCCTTGTTTACGTTCATCAAATAAGTTGGGGGGTGGGCAGCATCTGCAACCCAATAACATAAAAGAAAAGTGGAGCCGCTTTGCTCTCTCTGAAGCCAAGGACTCGGCCAGAGTCCGTTTTCCTTTTCGGCTCTGAATAGCCCTGGCCATAGACAATCAATCAGGCCTTTAAGACTCATGTGTTCCACAGTCTAAATGAATGGCTTGGGGCGGCTAGGTGGCGCAGTGAATAGAGCACCGGCCCTGGAGTCAGGAGTATCTGAGTTCAAATCCGGCCTCAGAAACTTAACACAAAAAACTAGCCGTGTGACCTTGGGCAAGTCACTTAACCCCAACTGCCCTCCAAAAAGCAAAATAAAAAAAATAAAATAAAACTAAATGAATGGCTTGACATTTTGAAGCTTGTTGCTGAAATGGCGTTTCAGCCGTAGTTGGAACTCTAGACAGGCCAGGATAGGAAGAATGAAGGGGAGAGAATAGTGTGTAGTAGAAATAAAAATGGATCAGGACCATTCTGAAAGATGCCTCTGCCGAGGATTCGCAGCATTGGTACTAGGCCTCTCCATCTGCCAGGGATGAGGCTCAGCTGGGGCCTTCCTCAGCCTTGGGCACCATGTTGTTCTCCCTGGAAAGTGTTTGATTGTTGCATTGTCAGCACATTTGGGGCGAGGGCCTGGTGAGGCCCTGAGTGAGACCGCTGCTGTGGTCCCAGGGAGAACTGAGGACAATCGGGCGAGGCCGTGCACGTTCTCTGGTTTAGGGAGGGTGTGACTGTTGTCAGCAGACAGTCTCCTGCCTTCCATCATAGTGGCCTTTTCTCCCCAGCATAGTTTGATTCAGCAGAAGGGATACGGTGACTTCCTGATCAGCCTTGACGGTCAGGAGTTCAGGGGCTCAGGGGTTCAAGGCTTTAGAGATGGAAAGGGCCTTGGAGACCCACCCTCCTCCCGTCACAGATGAGAAACAGGGGTCCCAAAGGCTTGCCCAGGGTCCAGCAGGTCACTGGTGGGCTTGGAATGTGGGGCTCTGTTCTGGGCTGCCTTCTAGCTGAGGCCGTTCCCACAATGGTTATTGCTCACCCCCTCTGCACCTCAACTACTGGTCTTTGTGGTTGTGTATTTTATATACAGCTGTCTGTCGGGGTGTTGTTTTCTCTTAGTCATGACAACAACAATGATAGCTAACATTGACAGGGTTTAAAACATTGCGAATGCTTTAAAAATATGATCTCCTTGGGGCAGGTAGGTGGCATGGCCCTGGAGTCAGGAGGACCCGAGTTCAAATCCAGTCTCTGGCACTTGACACACATTCTAACTGTGTGACCTTGGGCAAGTCAGGTAAGCCTAATTGCCTTGCCTTTCCCTTCCAAAAAAATTTAAAAATATGATCTCATTGAATCCTCCAAACAACCCTGAGAAGCAGGTGCTATTATGATCCCTGTTTGATAGATGAGGAAGCTGAGGCAGACAGAGATTATGTGACTTGCTCAAGGTCACACAGCTAACAAGTGTCTGGAGCTGGATTTGAACTCCGGTCTTCCTGACTCCAGGTCCAGCACTCTGTCCCTTAGCTGCCTCAGGCACCACAACTAATGTTCTTTCTGCACTTTAAGGTCAGCAAGGTCATTGCAGTGAATGGCAGCTCCTTGAGATTAGGGCTGTTTCCCTCAATCTTGTTCCGTTCTGTTTCTTCATTCTGCTGAACTGAAGAATACCTGCTGTCTCCTGAATTCTGGCGCTGTCCGTGGTGCCCATGAGGGCCGTGGCCGCTCTGGCCCATCTCTGGCTCGGCCCCTGCCTCGGTCCCCGGGAGCTCGCTGTCCGCCTCCGTCTGCTCGGTCCACAGTCCTCATCTGTGTTCACTTCACACTGAGTGGGATTCCTTGGAGGGAGAGGGAGGACGAGGCCGAGGCCCGCGCTGATGAGAAGCCGATTCATTTACCCCAAGGCCCCAAGCCTTTGGATGCTTAAAAATCAAATTTGCTCTTTTCCCCCAAGTGGATGAGTCCAGCTTGTATTCTGAGCGATGAATAGTAAATGCATTTGCCCCAAAGGAGGAGAAAGGCGGATTCTTATTCATAAGTCCAAAGTACCTCTGCTATTTGGACTCATTAGCATGCATTGCTTCTGGAAATGGAGAAAGGCAACTTTTAAGCAGTCTGAGCTTTAGAGAAAGGGCTTGGTTTGGATCCTCTTCCCACATCTCCATGCAATAAGGTCCTACAGCTTTAGAGAGGCCTTGGAGATCACCTCCAGAGGCCTAGGATCAAGAGCATATAGTCCAAATTCAAACCCAGGACCTCCAGCTCGCCTGTTGTATCATCTGCCTTCATAGCAAAATGGAGCTAAAAATTTCTTTCTTTTTTTGTCCAAATAGAGAAGTATTTAAGAAAGAAATATCTCCCTTTGCTGTGGAGTAAAGCCTGATATCTTGGCAGTGACCATGTGGCAATGGGTCTCTTGTAATTTAATAATAATTACCAGCATTATACAGCACCCTCTGCCACATGTGCTAAGCAAGCTCTTTATAAACAATAACTTATCTGACTCATAACAACCCTGGGAGGGAGAAGTGATTCTTATCCCCATTTTACAGATCAGGACATGGAGGCAAACAAGGGTGGAATGACTTGTTCAGGGTCACGCAGCTAGTGTGAACTTGAGGCTGGATTTGAGTTCGGCTCTTTCTGAGTCCAGGTCCAGTGCTCTAGCCCAGAATTTGTGGATTTGTTATTTCCACTCACAATCTCAATCTCTTCTATTTACCCTCTTGGAAGACTGAGTCACAATTTCACAGAAGTTTGTAAACCACAGGCTGCATCAGCATGATGGAGTCATGCCCCTAAGGACACTGGGAAATTCTGTCCAGCATCTGGATGTTTTTGGTCAGGGTGACTAAAAAGCAGAATCGTTGACAGGATTCCTTGATTTTTATATAAATATGAACTATGGGGAAGAGCAGGGTCTGTGAACTTGGAAAAAATACATTTTGGTGATTGCATCTCAATGGGTGACACTCGGTGGTCTCACCTTCCTCCCTTACTCATTTCAGGGTAGAGTGAATTACTGTATGTAGAGCACTTTGCAAACCCCAGAATGCTTTCTAAACACTAGCTAACGTCATTCTCATTATCTAACTGGTTTCCTTTGAAATCACATGCATTTTATTTTATGTACTCAGAGGATATTATTCCAAAAGAGGTGCTCTGGGCATAATGGTCTGAGCCTGAAAGCCCTGCTTCAGGGGAGGCAGAGGTTGGTGAATCACTTGGGTTTAGGCCAAGCCAATTCATTAGGTGTCTGAACTGAGGAAAACACCAATCTTGTGAGCCTCTGGGTGTGGGCTATGGGTCAGCCCTAAGTAGGAAATGCAGGAGGTCACAGTGGAATTGGCCCTATGGGTGACAGCTGCATGAGAGAGGGAGAACCAGTCTCCAAAAAAGGAAGAGAAAAGAAAAACAAAGAAGGGGTCTATAGGGCTCCCCATAGTGCCAATGATGTGGACACAAAGGTGCCCTAAAGGTTGAGTTGCCTTTTCCCTGCTTTATACCCTATAGGCATCCTAAAATACACAGGTACCCCACAAGGGTTGAGTTGCTCCTTCCCTGGTGTCCTAACGTCTCCCCTTATCCTGAAATACCACAAAACTTTCCCTTATTCTAAAATTCCTTGTCTCCTCCCATCCTGTCATAAAAACTCCTTTGTCTCCCTTATCTTGTGTCATTCATTGTCCTCATCCTGTGTCCTTATCTTACAGGACTTATCTTGTCCCTAAATCCCCAAGCCCCTTTAGAAACCCTGAAACTTATATCACCATCTTACGGGTTGTGTAGCTTTCTGGCTGTCTAAGTCTGGTCCTTGTTCTATATCAATGCCTTTGTTTAGCTTCTTGCTAAGTCTCAGGCCCACCTGCTTTTGCATTAATAACATTCCCTTTGGCTAAAGACAAGGTCTGATTGAATTATTTCAAAAAAACTTGAACCAACTCTCCCTACTCTGAACCCCAACACCAATGGGCTCCATGATACAAAAGAGGATGAAAACATCTGCTTTTGATTATTACATTGCACCTCTTTGATGCAAATACTCACCAGCCTATTGAACAGTCAGTCATAGCTTTAATCTAATGTTTTTTTGGGGAAAAATTAAACAAATTTAAGGTACATTTAGGAGACTCCTTATTTGAGGAGAGGCTTCCAGACTGTATTTTGTTCTAAGGAGTCAAATGCTTGGAAATCTTGAACAAGTGATAAAGCAGGATCTCTTTGGTGAATCTCTCTTGTCAGATATGGGAATGGAAAAGCTTGGCCAAATGTAGAAAATGATTGGAAGAAGTCCACCTGCAACCCTTTCAGGCTTAAAGCAAGAATGCACTTGACATGTGGGAGTGGGGGGGCATTGATTGTGACCACAAAAATCTACAGAGAGGAGAAGGGTGCCTGAGTCATTGCCAGCATCTCCAAAGGCCGTCTTGTTCAATGGAAGCACCACCTGTGATTTCTTCAGCAATGAGTGGAACAAGATGGCTGCTGATCCTTTTAGCACAGAGATTCTCCTCTTATTTCCAGTCTTTTGGACCCTTCCCCTCTTGGAGATACCTTGGAAATGTCTTTGAATACCTGTAAATTGTTTCTGTTGGTCAAGTGCCTAGGCACTGGGTGCTAGTCAAAGGAAGACAACAATGAAATTGTTTCCTGCCCTTAAGGAGTTTATGCTCTAAGGACCAAAACAAGCACTTATTGACTGCTTCCTGTGGAGGAGGTCACCACCTTGTCAGGACACTTTCTGGGGACAGAAGTGCACACAGATGATGAGGTTGATGCACCATTGTCAGAGCTGGCTCAGTGTTTGGGAGGCTCCACAGGAAAATCTGGCAGAGAAGAGGTATTAGACTACCAAACTGAAGGTCCACAGACCCGTGGTGCTGACCTCATTGTTGTATGCCTGGGAAGCCTGGACAGTCCACCAGTGCCAGGCCAGGAAACTGAATTGCTTCATTTTCATTACCAGGAACATTATGAAGACCACCTGGAAGGATAAGGTACCACACATTGAGGACCTTTCTCAAACTGAGCTGCCAAGCATTCACCCTCTACAACAGAGAGTTGAGGATAATGCCGTGGTGGCTCACCTGAGTGACAAGAAGGATGATATGTCTGTGACAGAAATGATGACCATTGGAAGAGAGGGCTGGAATTTGCTTTTGGGGGAGCTAATGCATTTTCTTTTCTTTGGGGTTTTTCTGTAGTCATTGCATTAGGTCCGGGGGCTCTTTCTTACTTTGTCTACTGCAACCTGATGCAGAGGCATTGAGGTGGTTCAGTGCATAGAGCAGTTCAAATTTGACCTTGGACATGGAGCTAGCTGTGTGACCTTGGGCAAGTCCCTTCATCACTGTCAATCCCTAAAATAGGGACAATGAGAGAACCTACCTCTCAAGGTTGTCATGAGGGTAAAATGAGACCACAGGCACAGTACTTTGTAAAGCTTAAAGTGCTGTAGAAAGGATAGCTCTGATTCTCATTCAGAGTCATTGTTAACGTCTGACATAAAAATGTTTAGAATAGGTGCCAGACCAAGGTGGGAGGTGTTGCTAATGCCATAGATGAAGACTGGCCATGGGAAAGACTCAGGCAGCGCTGTTTAATTTCAAGGTCTGATTGTCTCTCTCCCTCGAGCTTCATCCAAAATGTTCTCAGGGATCATTATTGTTATTAATGAGATGGTTTATGGTTATGCAGAAAAGGATGTGGCCATCCCTCAGAACCAGCATGGCGGCACCATCTTGAGGCAAGTGTGCATGAATGTCCTCAGGGTGGCTAGACAATGGGTCACCTAGAAGGCAGGCCTGGATTTTGGCAAGATGTCTGCTAAACTCTGACTACTTTTCATCAGTTAAAATTCCTTAGGAAATCGCAGGAGTCTGAGGCAGCATCTCTGCTTGAGTTGACAGCTCATTGAAACAAGTCAGGTTGGGGGCAGTTTTATCTCATGCAGTATCTTGCCATTTTTATCCTTATTTTGACCTTTTATGCTAATCAAACACTGAACCAAACACTTCCAGTAAAGTGACTCTGAAATGCTTGCTACGTCTGTTCTCTTCCTCTCTCCTTTCTCCATGCTTTCATTCATTCATTCCATAAGCATTCATTAACTCAAGACTGTAAATCCAATCAACAGTAGATTCCTGAGAGAATGCTACTGTGAACAGCTTTCAGGATTCAGATTACACAGTATTCGTGAACACTGTTTATTCCATTACAAATCGAGATTCAGTACAATATTTAGAGTATCAACAATTCACAATATTATATACAATATTTAGAGTAAGGAAAGTCTCAATATGATATCTTATTACAGAAGGTAACAAGGAACAAGAGAAGAATCACCTGGTTTCCCTAAGAGGGGAACCAGCTTAACTTCACATTTAAAGATTCAATCAATCAATCAATTAACAAAAGGAATCACCTAGTTTCCCTAAGAGGGAACTGATTCAATCAACAATTCACAATATACTGATCTTCCACTCATGGGGCAACCATTAACTTTAGTTTCCAAATAAAGTTCTTAGACAACCACACAATCCTTCCACCCCTTGATTTCCAACAAACCTCAGTTTAGTCCAAGGGGAGGCCTTTTCT
>CM053593.1:1980816-2007418 GCA_028646575.1 Pseudocheirus occidentalis | reverse complement strand
TCCTCGGGATCACTCAGTCAGTAAGTACCTGAGGACAGTTTTAATTGTAGTTGTTAGTGTTGGGTTCCTCAATCCTGTGTGAGACTGTGATGGCAGAGATTCTGAGTGGTTAGCGGCGTCCTACTCTGGCTTGTTCTACAGAAGGGAGGGCATAGTGAAGACCTGACAGCGGTTTATGTGTTTCAGGGGATAATTCTGCTTGTCCACAGAGGGCAGACCTAGGAGCAGTGGGGGAGAGCTGAAGAGTAGAAGACCTCACATAAATAGAAGGAAAATCCCTCCAAATGGTGATCCCTGCCTGATGAGCTGCCCTGGGAGGTGTGGAGGACCCTTCTAGGGCATCTCTTCTGGCCATCCTCAGCAGCCTCTGGAGCCCAGGATCAGCCTTCTTCAGGGTCTGCTGCTGTGCAGGGATGTTCGTGCTGGATCCCACGGCTTCTGAGCGCCGTTCGGCTCTGACAGTCTGCAAACCTGGGAATGCTTTGTGGATGCTTAGATGAATATGATTTAGCATCAGAAGGGTTTCTGTGGTCTTCCTCAGTCTTGAACCTGAAAGTAGAAAATGGGCTGCTCAAAGCACCTTTCTGAAGTTGCCTTTGGCAACAGGTTAGGCTGGCTAGGAGGAGGGTGGAATGCCAGGCATTCAGAAGCCAGAGCAAAAAGGCGCAGGTGCAGAAGCAGCCAGGAGAGGGTGCAGAGAGGCAGCTTATGGATGCTCAGGTTCTGTGGCTACATCAGGGAGCTTGGCCTTGGTCTGGGTTTCTTGCCCCTTTTGGGGTCTTGGATCCTTTTGGCCTCTGCTGACACTTTTGGGCCCTTTCTCAGAATCATGTCTTGCTGCTGACAGATGCAGAAAAAGCTAAATTCCAGTGAGAAGTTGCTGAAAATAAAGCTGTCATTTGTTTTCCAGTCCCAGCTCCTGGACCTGCCATCCAAGGACCCCCGGTGAAGGCTGCTTGACTTTTCTGGTCTCCAGAGTCACTGGCAAGTCTAAGGTTCTTGCCTGCATTTCATTGGTGTGCTAAGGTCATTCTGGTGCAGAATGGCAGCTTTAAATATCATCAGTCCCTCTCCCCATCATCAGAGGCTCCATATGGGAGGGCAACAATTATGTCTAGCAGAAATGTGTGTGATACTCAGTCCAATTCAGGGAATACTCATGGAATGACTTCTCTATAAAACAGCACAGCATCAAGGAAAGAGAACTGGACTTGGGATTGGGACCACCAACTTCAAATCCCACATCGGATGCTCATTGGCTGCGTGACCCTGGGAGAGTCACTTGACATCTCTGAGACTCCATTTCCTCATCTATAAAGTGGTCCTAAGCATACTGATGCTACACACCTCACAAAGTAACGTGAGGAGAGTGCTTAGCAGGGCTTACAGCGCTGTACAAGCAACAATCAGAGCCAGCATTTGCACAGAGCTCTAAGGGATACAAAGAGCTTTCCAAGCATTATTTTAATTCGTCCTCACAACTATCCTGGGAGGTAGGGGCTCTTATTGTTTGCACTTTACAGATGAGGAAACAGGCAGACAGTGGGGAAGTGATGCCTGACCAGGGTCCGGTGCCTGAGGGTGTGTCTGACTTAGGTCTTCCTGTTTCCAGGGTCAGGACCCTTCCCTGCCCACCACTCAGCTGCCTGAGTATGAATTAGTCCTACATTACTAGAGGCAGACTTATTTCATGCCCCCTGTCTCCAGTCCTTCAGTGGAGGCTTTGTAGGCTGGCTCTTGGACTCCCCTTGGAGATTCCAGTAACGGAGTTGGTAAATTCAATTTGATGATGTGTCCAAAGTCTCTGAGAAGATAATTCTATGGGATACTTGGTAACTTTGCCTCCAGGTGCTTATAAAGAGTATGAACAAAACACAACAAAAAACCTGATAGAGACAAAGTTTCAGCCGGCAGCGCGGCGCCAACTTCTGTTGCGGAGGACGCGGAAGCAGAGAAGTTAAGTTTACCTTCACTTCATTTTTAGGGTGTTTAAAACCCATTGTCAACCGCTGTAGGAAATTTTGGAAACTATGAGTGACAGTCAAGAAAATAAAGAGGTCAAAGGTTGAAAGGCTCCCCAGAAGACTCCTGCCGAGTCCTCGAACTTTCTCCAAGAAGAGAGTGTTAGGGCGTTAGGTATGGAAACATTTTTACAAAAGATATTTACTGAATTTTTATAGAGAGGAAACAGGTAATTACTGGGAGTAATTTCTGAGCCAACTATCGGGAGTCAGACCATTCACCTGTTGAATCAAAGATAAAAATCATAAGTAAATTTAAAAAAATGAGATGAAGGTCAAGATACAGCCACTATGGCCTATAGTGTCAGACCGCTTCTAGAACTGGGCACATCAGTTTATGAGGAAATGGATTTAATCATAAACATCTTCTTTCTCCAATTTGTGCAAATAAATACAAACAGATATTAGAAGCAAAGTTTTTGACCTCAGGAGCAGCCTTGACACTAAAGAATGATTGAGAGCCTCCCCATGAAAAGCTTGGTTTAGCTGGGTTTGATCCAATATTTACCATATTAGAAATGTAAACATCTTAGTATCATGAAGAAAAGCTTTAAGGTCATGGATCCCATGAAGGGAGCTCTCGGATTCCCAGGGGTCCTCCACCTAGCTGAAGAACTAGGTGTTCACATGGGCTATTTCCATTTCTGATAGAAATATAACTGTCTCAGCAACCAAATTCTTGCTTCTGTTTGCCTGATACATGGCAGCTAAGGGCGATGCTAGGCTCACATATCAATTCCTCTGTAAAATCTTACTGTGGAAGGGGATGGAGAGGAAGAACACCCACTTTGGAGCCAGGTCTCTTGAGTCTGACCCTTCCCTCTGGCCTTCACTGCCCATTGGACTCTGGGGAAGACATTGAACCTCTCTGGACTTCAGGGTCGTTGTGTGCAAAGTAAAGCGGTTGAATGTGACGACATCCAAACAGCCAGAACAAGTGTATTGATTGCTAGGGTTAAGGTCCCTGATATCTCAACGGCTATGACGCTGTGAAGCTAGTTGTTAATACAGTAGTGGAGAAAAATTATTTGCAGAAACCTTCACTTGGGAACCCAATTAAACCAGATTATCTCAAGAGAATTTGGAAGGAAGATGGAAAACAGACAGAACAGAAAATATTTGTTAGGTTTCTATAGCAGACCATTCTCTTCATCAATGACAGCAAAGCCAGCACATTGGGACACAAACCTTGAAGTCTGTGATGTACTTCATGAGGGAGTGGAGGGTGCCCTAAGGAAAATGGAGAAGGAGCGGTGGGATGGGGCCAAAGCTGGGGGTGGGGAACGTGTTTCTTTACTGTGTGTGTAAAACTATATATTGTATATAGTGGAACCTATGTAGTATATACAGAGAGATACAGTGTGTGCATATGTACACATACACACACATAGATACACACACATATGTCCATGTGTGACTATGTTTAGTATAATTGGCTTCCTTTGTAATCCCATGAACTTTATTTTGTTAATTTGAAAGCACAGGCTTCATTTAGCACACTGGCTGACTCAGGGTCCAGGACACCAAAAAGGTGAGGCGCCCTTGGGCCAGATGGCCTCTGAAGGGTCTTCACACTTTTCATTTCTGTGACACCGTGAGATCCTCACACTTTCCTTTCCAAGGACCTGGCCTTGGTTAACAGTAAAAGCACAATAGGGAGGTGTCTAAATGTGAGGGAATAAAAGCAGATTGTACAAACAGCAAACAATTCACGTGTAAACTTGAAGCAGAATTTATAAGAAATTAGGAGATTAAACCCAATGGAAGTGTGAGCACACACACGAGCATGTACACACACGCACACGTACACACACACACACACATATCCTTGGGTAGCTGATACCTTGGTTCTGGAGATGTAGCAAAGGAAACCAAATAGCTTCTAATTTGGCCGGTAGCTGGTTGGAAGAGCATTGTAATAAGGAATTATGTAACGGACACAGAGGTGACAACGTTTACCTCCACAGACAAGAACTAATGGACTCCATTAAAAAAGGAGTACAAAAGATTGTTCATGGACTTCTCGGCCCAGCCCAGGGCTGCCCTGAAGGATGGCAAACCTGAAACATCCAAGCCTGAAGCACCCAAGCCAGGAATCATGGCAGGTTCTATCAGCTGGAGGGGGATCTCGGGAAGGCCCAGAAGGAGGCTGCCTCAGGGCTCAGCAGCAAGAAAAGGGCTTCAGGAAGAGTCTAGCTCAGAGGTAGCCCTGGAGCCCCAGGGCAAAAGCCCAAAGCTATGAGAAGAGCCCAGCTGGGAACAACCCCAGAGCTCAGTGTCAGGGGAAAGGTGCCAGGCAAAGCTCAGACTCCTGTGGTGAGAGCCTGTTAAGAAGGTGGCACCAAAGAAGGGGTCAGTCCCGGGCAAAGCCTATGGAAAGAGATGTGACCTGAAGTAAGGGGGTGGGGAGGGAGTAAGGACCCCAGGCTGAGCCCAGCTAGGGCAGCCTGGAGCCTCACTGTGGTGGTTGGGGGGCCCCTGGGAAGGGCAGAAGTCCCTGCTGCACAGGATCCAAAGGCTCTGGAAAAGGAATGTCAGGAATGGTTATAGCAGATGGTGATCCTGAGTGACATCCGTGCAGTCCCAGGACAACCAGCCATCCAGGTAGACTGGGCTGTGATTCTAGTGGCCAAGTCCAAGAAAGGCCCCCCCAGAGCACTCTGGAGTCCAAGAGTGGAGCTTGACAGAGCATCTTCCCTCCTTCCCAGTCATGGCCCCAGTCTTTACTCTAAGGCTGCTGATAGGGACAAAGAAAACACCAAATCCTATGAAGAAATAACCTTGGACTGGAAGGTAGCCAAGGGGTCAGCCCTGAAGAGAAAAGCAACCCCAAACATACATGCATGTGTACAGCCTCAGAGTAAAAAGACCATCCTGGCCACGAGGATTGTGAGAGCACCTGGGAGGAGGGGACCCTGAGATACAAAATGGAACAGCCAGGAAGGCCAGGACGGCCAGAAGAAGGGATCCTCCGAACAGGCAGTGGAGACCATCGCTGGAGAGCCGACCCTGGAGAATTAGGGTGGAGCAAACAGGAAACAGCAGGTGGACGAGATAATGAGAAACAGTCACCCAGAATAAGAAGACCAAAGGAGCAGAAGAAATGTAAACACGAGAAGCCTGGGAACAGGGCAGGAGGGACCATCTGACAATCATCAATATTTCTGAAAACAACGACCAAAAAAAGGGCTGGGGCAACGGCTTTCGAGAAGTTATAGACAAAAACTATCCGCAGCTCCTGGAGCGAGAATAGACGAACCGGCAATGGAAGAGGTCACCAGAGCCCTCCCGGGCGAAGACTCCCAGTTGCCGTTGAGCCCAAACCTGGTGCTTCCAGCCCCAGAGGCCGGGACGGGGTGCAGCGGCCAGAGCGTCGGACCCGGAAGATTCAGCCTGACGCTCATTTAGCCGCGGGCTCTCAGGAAAGCCCCCAACTCCTCTCTGCCTCAGTCATCTCATCTGCAGGACAGGGCTAATGACAGCACCTACCGGCCAGGGTTGTTCTGAGGCTCAAACGGATGATGCGCGTGCCAGACCTTGCAAACTTTAAAGCAATTATAAATTCCAGCAATAGAAAAAATTCTGCAAGTATCTGAAAGGAAAGCTGGAGTCGGCACAGCCGTGTGAGACTCGGTAGCTGCTGCTCTAAAGGAGAAGATAGGTGTTTTACAATCAAGAATAATCTCACTTCACTCAGCGTTAAGGATGGAAGTCTTGGGAAAGACCAGGCAAAGCCCTTCTGGGAAACCCACGCCGTGAGTGGGAGGACTCAGTGGGAAAAGGGGTCTGCTGGGGGGTGAAGGGGGGGAGACTTCCTCCTGTATAAACCTGAAGTGATTGGCAGCCGGTGGCCCCCATGTGCTCTGGGTGTCCCCACCACACAGCCCTCCATCCCCCCCCTCAAAGCTAAGGCATTTGTTCATTCAGAAAGAGTTTATTAAATGCCTGGAGCATCCCAAGTGCTCTGTCCCAGCAATGCCAGAGCAGGCGTCAGGGGACTGAATCATAGGCACCAGACTTCTCAGCCCACAGATGCTGGAGACAGCTTAGGTCAGGAGCAGAGGGGTCTGTGAGACCCCTCTGTGAGACCCAGGAGAGTGCAGCACAGTCCAGTACAGCAGAGCAGACCTCGGGAAAGATTGAATTGGCTGTAGTAGCTGCTCCTGGAGCTATCAGACTACAGACTGAATGCCTGAATGTCACCTATTTAAACTTCTGGGAGCCAAGATGGTGGGGTAAACAGTAAGTCACTCTCACCCTCCCTTACAGACTTTGAAAATCCCAGAAAATGCTGCCCTAGGAGCAATCCTGGACAGTGGAGCAGCAGAAAGACAGGGTACAGCAGTATCTTTTTAGCTCCCAAGGCTCTGGGGATTTACTGTGGCTGAAGGGAATCAGTACAGGATGGGAGGTGTCCAGGCAAGCTAAGAGCAGGCCCCAGCAAACCAGCAGGAGATCCTGAAATGCAGGGTGGTAGAGGCAGCAAATGCCAACACCAGGCACACACCAGGTACCACCAGCAACAGCTCAGCACCAGGTAACCTACAGTACTGTACAGCTTCCAGTGGCCAGCGCCTGAAACCCCTGCACACAAAACCAGTGATGAGGCCTCTGGCCCCCAGCATGAAGCCTGAGATGGTAATCCCTGGGTTCCAGAAGTAGACATCAATTTTAAAAGCCAGAAAAAGGCAAATAATGTAAGTGAGAATAAACACACACACACACACACAACCAATGACCATAGGGAAATATCTTGGAAACAGGGAAGAACAAAGCACAAATTCAGGAGAGGACATCAGTGTCACTATACCCATATCTGAAACCTCAAAGGGGAATATGAATTGGTCTCAAACCAAAAAAAGCCTTCTTGGAAGAGCTCAGGAAGGATTTAAAGTCAAATTAGAGAGGCAGAAAAAACACTAAACAATTCCTTTAAAAATACAGTTGACAAAATGGAAAAAAAACTACATTGAAGGGAGCAAGGGCTCTGTGGTGCAGAGATGTGGCCTGAGGGGAATGACTTGTGAGGGGGATGGAGGGGGATGGAGGGGGCATCCATTTACAGAGTCCATCTGGAGGTGAGCCATTTTTGGCTGAACTCTTTCTCTGATTCTCTGTGTTCAGTGCACATCATTTCTTATAGCTTGGTCCCATTCCGTTACATTCATGTACCACCCCAATCAATAGGCATCTACTTTATTTCCAATTCTTTGCTATCACAAAAAGAGCTGCTAAAAATATTTGAATGGGGACTTCCTTTCTATCAATGGCTTCCTTAGGGTATAAGCCCAGGGATGAATTCTCTGACTCAGAGCATGGACATTTTAGTTACTTTATTTGTGTAATTTCAAGTTGCTTTGTCCCTTTTCACCGCTTCACCAGCAGTGCGTTAATGTGCCCCACAGCCCCTCCAGCAGCGGCTGTAGACACTTAGGGCCAATTTGCAGATCTCAGGGTCCATTTCTCTTATTTGTGATTTGGCCCATTCTTTCATGTGAATGTAGATAGTTTGTAATTCGTCCTCTGAGAACTGTTCGTTCATATCCTTTGACTATTAATCTATTGGGGATTGACTGGCTACATACAATTAGTATTTGTAACTGACTACACACAGATCATTCATTCATTTGTTCTTCAATGTGTGTTTATTAAACACTCACCGTGGTCACTACGGAAAACACAGAAACACAGTCTCTGACTTCCAAAATCTTAGAATCTTTCAAGGGAGATGAGATGCATACAAAGGTCACTGGCACAAGAGAAAATAGAAAAAGATATTTGCCACATGGGGGTACAGTTAGTGCCCCCCATAGGACTCAGGGACATGACATATCACAGAATCTCAAAATTCTAATGGGTGGCAGAGGCTGGCTGGTTTAACCTAGTAAAAATCTAGCCTAAAATATTTCTGAAATCCTCATCATCTAATCTCCACCTGCAAACCACGCATGAATGGGGCCCCCTCACCTCCCAAGGCAGTAGATTCCTCTTTAGCATGGCTCTAATTTTTCATAATAGGCAGCCGTGATGTTACCTTTCAAGATTTGCAAAGCACTTTCCATATATTATTTGGTCCTCACAACAGTCCTGTGAATTAAGTGCTAGTCTTACCCTCACTTTACAGATGAGGAGATTAAGGTTGATTGAGGTTAAATGGCTTCCCCAGGATCACACACACAGCTGGGAAGAGTCTGAGGCAAGATTGGAACTCAAGTCTCCCTGACTCTGAGGCCAACTCTCTCTCTCTCTGTCTCTCTCTCTGTCTCTTTCTGTATCTCTGTCTCTTTCTGTCTCTCTCTCTCTCTGTCTCTCTGTCTCTTTCTGTCTCTCTGTCTCTCTCTCTGTCTCTTTCTGTCTCTCTCTCTCTGTCTCTCTGTCTCTTTCTGTCTCTCTCTGTCTCTCTTCCTCTCTCCCTCTGTCTGTCTCTCTATGTCTCTCTGTCTGTCTGTCTCTCTCATCACTGATATTAAAACTATCAAAATAAATAATGAAGGCCTTTATATGTCTTTATTTTCTCATGGCAATCTTCTTTCTCTTAAGGGTGTGATGCAGAAAATTCCCATTACTGAAGGGTTCTGGTTGAATTTGGCCCTGATTAATTACACCTTTACTGCAATCAAATTAATCTGAGAATAGAATATATCATCAGTGTTGGTAGAAGGAATCCATATACGTGACTCTGGCCCTCCTAAATATTGCAGAATTGGAGGTGACTCTTGGAAAACCCACAACTGGACTTTGAGAGGAAGCACTGAGATCTTAGTCTTCAAACCACCCATGTGGCTTAAAACATACATTTTCCTTTCTATCTAAAAGAGAAAATATAATACATTGTGCTACAACAATATATGTAGCTGTATAGAAATATTAACTTCCTTCACCAAGAATGGGCGATCACGTACATAAACAGGAATTGCTCTTTCTCTCCAGAAGAGGTCTGGAGCTGTTCTTAGTTCGTTTGAGGGTCTTCTGTGGTGAGAATGGTCTCCCCTGAAATAAGAGCAAAAGTCAGGTGCAGAAACATTCTTTAAGCATTATATTCATGAATTCATTAAATTCTAAGAAGAAATTAAGACCAACCAAAAAGAAATCAGAAAAAGTGCATTTCCATGAAAAATGAATGTATGTGTGATTATTTTCTGGGGGTGCACCCCAGCTCAGAAGTTGTCTTTTCAGCTGTAATACCTTCCCACCCCTCCTGTCCTTGCTTCTGTGATCCTGTATGACTCTCTTCTCTGGGCAACGTCCATCACATTCATTGAATCTTGGGCTTTGTAGGCAGCTGGTGGTGCAATGACAGAGCCAGGGACTGGAGTCAGAAGACCTGAGTCTGACCTGGCCGCAGGCATTTCCTTGCTGAGTGACCCTGGGTAAGGCATTTCACCTCTATTCACCTCAGTTGCCTGAGCTGTACAATGGGGATAATAAGAGCACCTGCCTCTCAGGTGAATCATGCTTGTAAACAGTGTGTAGCAAAGTGCCTGGCACATGGTGGGCATTATATGTGCTTCATCCATTTCCCTGGAATACAGGTTGAGTGGGATGCATCATTTCACTCTGCCCTACTGCTCTGTACCAGCTTGAGTCACCTGGTCTCTACAGAATCAGGTGGGCTTGGGCAATTGTCCTCATTTAAACAAAAAAAAGAGAATGCTTTAAAAACGATAAGGTTTTTTAAATGGGAAAAGTTTCATTTCTTTTGACTTTCAAATAGTTCCAAGTCATCAGAACCTTTTAATTCTCCATTTCCCCCAAACCACTTAATTGAAGGCTGAGCACTCAACAGAAAACATTTCCGCTAAAAAGGTTTTTTTCAGGATGTTCCATAATAGGGCATTATAGGAAATATTTTCAGCCTTTTGACTGCAAATGCAATGATGTACAATTAAAGACAATGTTTTCATCTTATCATTCAGTATAATTTGTGTGATGACAAATTCATTTCCCCTCTTGGGCATGTGGAACGTCTGCCATTAGCATTCTGTGTTCCTTTTCTCTAACCTGACCATCCCTCACTGCACAGGCCATTCCTTTCTAGTGAGAGAATGATTTCTGATGGACACCTGCCCATCCCCCATTACAGCCATTTGGTTGTCCTCTTAAAGGGTTCATTTAGATACCTCCGAGGGGGCAAAAGACCTCGTGCAGAATAATTTCATCAGCATCCAGTGAGTCCCACCAAATGTGCCCATAACGCTGAAGTTGCTCTACTCAAGTGTAGCAGGGACTCAAATGAGACTGACTTTGCTTTGCTTTGTGGTGGTTGATCTCTATGGGCTTTTGGAGCAGCAGGGAACCTGAAAGCATCAGCTTGAGTCACCTGGGAGGCCATCTTCACAAGTCATGATGAGTCAGGCCCATCGAGTCTTTTGGTCATCTCTGATGCTGTGAAGACCTGCCTGTGCTGTGGAGACTGTGTAGACCTGTGTAGACCTGCCTATTCTTTGATGGCAGGGCCATCCCCCCCTGGGAACCTGCAGGTTCTTCCTCAGTGCATCTTGACCATGTCACCCCCCTACCCAATCTGCATCTGCAGCTCCCTGTTGCCTCTAGAATAACATATGCATGACCCTGTTTGAAGGTGTGATCCCTTCGCCCCACGGCCCCAGCTGATCTTTCCAGCCTGGACATTGCTCTGACTCCTACACTCTGTGATGTGACTATGCTGGCTTTCTCCCTGGGCTTCACACCAATGCTCCATCTTCTGTCTCTGCACCTTTGTGCTGGCTGGAATAGATGGTTATATTCTTGTATCATCATTTTCAGTCATCTCCATCTCTTCATGACACCATTTGGGGTCTTCTTGGCAAAGGTACTGGACTGGCTTGCCATTTCCTTCTATAGCTCATTTTACAGATGAGGAAATCGAGGCAAACAAGGTAAATGACTTGCCCAAGGTCACACAGTTAGTAAGTGCCTGAGGTCAAATTTGAACTCAGGAACAAGTCTTTCTGACTCCAAGCCAGCACTCTGCACTATGGCGCCTCCTAGCGGCCTGCACTGCCTCATTCTCTCCACCTAATAGAGTTGCTCTTTTCCGCTGAAGTTTTTGATCTGTCCAGCAGCTTGTGCCATCTCTTCCTCCCAGACAACTTTGTATTCATCTACTTTGCATTTATTCCTCTTTATCCTCTTCACATTTATTCCTCCCATATTTCTATGTGTCATTGCTAGCTCTCCCTTCAGAATGTAGGGACTGATCTCCTGATGCCCAGCCCTGTGTCTGGCATGGTGTAGGCTCTTTACAAAGCTTGCTGATGGATTGTAAGACCGATTTGAAAACTCTGGCCCTATTTGGTACATTTAGTCTCTATTGGTGCAATAGGAAGTGATATGTACCTTTTTGTCCTGTGGGATAGTCATGGCGGTCCGCATGTATTCCATCGGGGAATGTGATGCACTGGAAGCCTTCTCCTGGGTCTTTGAATATTTTAAGGCCATATCCATTACTCCTCATTCTCCATACATGACTGGCTTACCTTTTATGGCCAACATGTCTTTGATGATGCCTTTTGTGCTGCTTCTTGCAAACAAATCATCACAGGTAAAACAATGTAGGCTGCTTATGATGTCTATTACCTGCTGTATAGTGCTCTTTGGTGATTCACAATTTCAATTTTTCTGAGATTGTGGCAATCTGTGATTTTCAGACATATAGTATCACCAGGAGTATGTTGATGTTAAAAAGATATGTTTTGGTCTCACAACATGGTAACTTCCTCCCCCTGCCCCCAATAAATGATGAAGGAGAAAACTAGCTCTTTATCATAAGAGGCAACATATCCTAGTGGAAAGATTTGGTCTGGTATGTTTTCCAGATATTTGTGGAAAAGGTACATTGGAGGAGTTGGCCTATACTCCTTCCTGTTATTCCTCCATCTTAGTTCTGCCCCCATGATAGTAAAGTGAAAAGAGCATCAACTCTAGACTCAGAGGACCCGGGTTCAAATCCTGCCTCATCTGCATCACTACTTGTATGATCTTGGACAGATGACTTAACCTCTCAGGGACTCACTGTCCTCCTCTGTAAAATGAGAGACATGTACTAGGTTAGGGGCTTGTAACTTCTTTTTGTGTCATGAACTACTCTGCCAGTCTGGTAAATCCCATGGGCCCCTTCTCAGAATAATATGTTTAAATGCATAAAACAACATATCTAGGGCTAAAAAGGAAAGCAATTATATTAAAATCAAATTAACAAAATATTTCTAAAAGTAAAATTCATGGACCCGGGTTAAGAACTCCTGGCCCACGAAGGCTCCAAAGGTCCCTTTTAGCTCTCGATCTATGACCCTCTGTAAACATATAATCCATGGAGAGTCCTTGGACAAGTGTGGAGAAAAGTTGACAGCTCCTCAGACCTGGGACAGCTCCCTGCGCTTCTGGAGGACTCAGTTCTGTTATCAACAGAAAAGAACGTCTCAGCATATCTCCTAATGTGGCCTCACTGGCTGTGTACCCTGGACAAGTCACTTAGATTTGCCTCAGTTTCCTCACCTGTAAAGTGGGGATAATAATAGCATCTACCTTCGAGGGTTGTCTCAAGGATAAATGAAATATTTTTGTAAAGTACTTTGCAAACCTCAAATCTCTATGTAAATGTGATTATTGGAGTTATTAGTATTATTACCTATCCCTTGATACAAATAGTATTTTTAAGAGGAAACAAAATCAGCACTTCTGACCAATTCATTGGGAAGTCTGAAAGCAAGTGCAACATGTAACACCTGTGCACCACCCTCCCCCCCCCCCCCCAGCCGGACTGAGGAAGCCTCTCATAGCTCCTCATTGGGCGCTCTTTGGGATTTTGCCAAGATCGCTTTTGATCTTTTTGATTCGAGGTCGTTCCTTCCATGTGCATTGTTGTTTCCTTGGCTTCGGACTTCCCTCTACATTTATTCACCTAGACCTTCCGGCCTTCCGTTTTCATCAAACACATCATTTATTATGGAGCAGGAGATCCCAGAATATTCATGGAACCCAGTGCATTCAACCTTTACGTGAGAGGTGGGACAAGGTAAGAACATCCGTTCTGTTTTTTTCTTTAATCAGCACAACAGAGAAGGACAGCTCCTCCAGACAAACACTTTCTTAAGCTCAGAAATGAGCTGGGATTTAGAGAAAATGCGACCCCTCCGACTCCCCCCACCCCATTTCTCTGTAATACACGTCTGACAACATCGGCTCTCTCCTCCTTCCCCACTGGCCCAGGGGGACTGCCCTGAGGCCCTGCTATTAACTTTCTCAGGCTAGAACTGGGCCGTTCTTCCAGGTGTCTGACTTGGATCCAGATTTTAAATTCCAGGTCTAGACTGAAGGCACAGCTGTCTGGAGACCACCAAGCTTATCTCCCCTTCTCGGTAGGCCTTGGAAAGTCAAGTCAAGTGGAGGATGAACTGGGCGGGTCTACCTAACAGTCCCCAGGCTGTGGCCTGACTTGCTTCAGTCGTCAATTGCACACCAGTCCTCCGCCCTTCCAGTTTCCACCCTCTCCTACTTCGGATTTCAGGACTCAGTTCCACTTATCTGGGTCTCTGGGTCGGTGCGTGTCTCCTCTCTCTACCCTGCTGCCATCCTCCCTTTCTCTGTACCCCTGAAGTTCATAATGCTTCCTCCTTCTCCTCTCTCCCCTCCTCTCCTTTCCTCTCCCTCCCACGTCTCCTCCTGATCCCTCTTCCTTCTCTACCTCCTGCCTCTTCCTCCTCTTCTTCCTCTTTCCCCTCAATTGCCGCAGCCCTCACTCGCTCCGCTTTCCCTCTGGCTCACGAGATCCCCTCCTTCTCCCCCCCCCCCCCAGTCCCTACGCCTCCTCCTCCTCGGCTGCTGTGGCCCTCCCTCTTTCTTCAGCCCCTCCGCTGCCTCCCTGATCATAGCATCTCCTCCTCCCTCATTCCCCCCTTCCCCCACCGCGCCCCAGCTACTCTGTGACTGCGCCGGCTCTGGTTGGATCGGAGTAGGTGGCTCAGTTCCGACGGGACATCAGAGGCTACGGGACTGACGGAGGGAAGGGAAGAAAGGTGTGGAAATAGGGAGAGGGAGGTCAGCGTGGGCCGGTTGCTGTGGAGTCTGGGATCGGCCTTCCATCCGGCAGCGACATCCAGAGCCGCGGCGGCGGCAACGGCGGCAGCATCAGCATCAGGCAGGAGCAGAGGCTGCAGCAGCGTCTGCGTTAGCAGCAGCAGCAGCAGCAGCAGCAGCAGCAGCAGCAGCAGCAGCAGCAGCAGCAGCAGCAGCAGCAGCAGGCAACCTAAGTGGGCGGCGGTGGCAGCAGCTTGGGCGGGCATCAGCCGAGTGGGCACGGGCTAAGGTGGACAGCTAGCCTGGCTAGGGCCGCTGCCTCTGCCTCGCGGATACCATCACAGCCACAAAGAGCGCGCTGAGCCGAGCCGAGGCGTGGGCAGAGAGCGGAGCGGGCGAGGGAGCCAGGCGTGCCAGCCCCGCGAGCTCCTGGAGCTGCAGCCAGCGTCCCAAGGGTAGCCTGGGGGCAGAGATGAGGGCGAAGAAGCGGGAGCGCCCCAATAGCCACGGTGAGTCCTCGCTTCCGCTCTCGCACCCCTAGACCGCCCCCCAGAGCCGCGGCGCTCAGCCTAGCCTTGCCAGTAGCTGCTCCAGCAGGGCAAAGGCGCGGAGGGCGAAGTTTGGTTTTTTCTTGTTGGGTGGGGGGTGTGAGGTCATTAATCTGCTCCCGGTGGCGCCGGAACCGGATTCTGAGATGGGTTCATCCCCCAATTCATAGAGGTCTCGGGGAACTTGGCCGCACCCACATCGCACTCCCCCGGCTATCTGTTGCACCTGCCTTTCTTGGGGCAGTGAAGAGAGATTAGAGGCTCATAGTCTCTGCCCAAGCTCCACCCCACTGGAGTGGAGGACCTAGTGTTCCCGGTGAGCCCGAGGGCCACTCTGACCCCTTGCCCCTCTTCCCTCCCGAGCCTCAGAAGTTGTGCAGGCTGCTCGCTCAGCTCCATCCTGGACGGTGCTGCCGCTGCTTTGCCTTTCCCGGCAGGCGGTAGAAGAGCGAGCTCCTTGCGGGGCCGAGGATTTTGATCGGGTGTGTGGATGCCGGGTGGAGCGAAGTGGGTAGTGTTGCTTTCTGCTGAGGCCCCTCGACCTTTGCAGACGAGCCACAGAAAGAGATGCGTCGCCCTCCCTACTCCCCCCACCCCCGCCCATGTCCCCTTGCTGCTATGAAACCCAGGCTTCCAAAGTTGGAAAGTTGGGGAGGGGGCCGTGTTCAGAGGGGGAGGCGCGCTGGAGCTTTTACTCAGGGGGGCCGGCGCACGGGGAGAGGGGAGGTGCGGGGAAAGCTAGCCAACCTAGCCAGGCGCCTGACCCTGGAGCCTTGGGGAGCGGCTCCTGCCTGTATGGAGGCAGTCCTCTGCTTAGAGAGGGCAGGAAGAGTGCCACAGGGGGTAGAAAACAGGTGAGGCGTCGGGGAGCGCAGGGTCTGAGAGCTGGGGAGCAGAGGACACCGCCACCAGTCAGGCGACTCTCTGAGGGAGCAGCCAGCCTCAGGAGGGGGGTCTGCAGTACTGCAGAGCCGAGACGGGTTTGCTGAGGGTTCCTCACCAAGAGTGTCAAGGAAAGCTGTGTTGGCGTGGGAGGCACAGGTCGAGGAGGTGACGCTTCCGCCTTGAAGCTATCTAGACAGGCTTCTCGCGTCCTGAAATTGTGGAGGACAGACGTGGTGGGCTGACTCTGGACCTGCTGAGGAGCGTGGGGAGAGCAGAGGGCTGAGGGCAGGTCTGGGCTCTGCTGCCGACCAGGAAGATGGTCCAGCTGGGTGGAAGCTTTGAGCTTTGCTTTTCCAATCAGGTTTCGACCTGAAGGAGCCCCGCTTCACCCCAAAGGTCACTGAGGGACACAGCTTTGATCTCCCGGATTCAGGCAGGCTTTTCAGTTGCTCCCGAGGATCTCTTCCATCTTGGACACTCGAGTCCTAAACCTGGGGAAGCCTAAAACCCAACTGAACAGGGCCTTACTTTGAACGATCCCCGGCAAAGGTTTGGTTTGGTTTTTTAAATCGTCAGTGTTTGTAGATTGCAAGCTTCTTGGAGGCAGGGATGGTTTCCTTTCTCTGTCTCTGTGTCCCCATCGTGTGGCTCAGGGCCTTGCCCATTTAAAGTGCTTTAAATAACCGCCAAGTGGAATAGTTAATGGAGAAAAGGGCCTTGGAAGCTGTTCACTCCCTTTGTTTCCTGTTAGTATCATCTCGTTATTGTGAGAGATGACCGGAAAAATGTCCCAGGCACAGGGAGGCTCCAGATTCCTCCACAACCCTCTTAACACTCTGTAAAACACTTCATTGAAGTGTACAGGCTTCACTTTGGTCTGGGACAACTTGCTTCTTTTCTCCATGGAACTACATGGCAGAATGAGGCATAGGCTTAGGACATCTGCTGATTGGGCTGGGCATGGGCAGAGAGGCTGGTGACTGTGCCCTCAAAACATGAAAAATCCTTCTAAAGTTCCCTGGAGGGTGAATGGAATCTGAGGGTCCTTAGCACTCCAGTTGTAGCCAACTGCACCTGTGAATGAGTGGACGGGTATGGAGTGGGCTAGACCACTTGTTACCCGTGTGACCTTGGGAAAAGTCACTTCCTTTGGAAGTTAAAATGGGGTGAATGGAACAGCTGATCTTTTAGGCCCTTTCTAGGGCTGATCTGTGGTCCTGTAAGCCTTAAAATGAACCTTCTTCAGGCAGAAGAAGGCATATAAAGGGACTTTCAGGAGGAATGAGCTCTAGTGGGAGAGATTTCATTGAAAAAATACAGGAGGAGACTCTGCCTTGTATGCCAAGAGAGGGGGCTTGTGCTGTTGTCATTCAGCTCCTGGGGCTGTGGAGTGAAGGGCAGAGATGATGGCAGGTGTATCATGGAAGGGCTATCATGAAGGGCTTCCCCTGGAAGAAGGAATGTCAGGGAGTTTTTCAAGGACTACCATCGCAGGGCTGTGGAAAGGAGGTTTGCTTGTGTCTTGTCTTGCTTTAAGGGAGACCAATAATATTGAACTCACATCACTGAATGCTTCATCTTCTCTCCTGGAATGTCAGGTGTTTAATCAGCTCATTTAACTTTTCCTGGGAGAAGGGAGATTTTTTTGTTTGTCCTTGGAGTCTCCCTATGTCAGGCCAGGAGTAGTTATGTTTCTGAAACCACAGAAGTAAGTGGGAGATGTTGTATTCCCAGGACTTGCCTCCACTGAACAGTTGTGGTTTGAAAGGTTCTCTGTTCCCATCTGCCAGTGAAAGCTGACAAGGCGCTTGCTGAATTCCTCCTGCTAAGTCTATTTCTGAGCTCACACTGGCTGATGGCTAGTGAGCTGCTCCCAAGCTTGAGCAGGCTAGTGGAAGCATACATTTCTCCACCTGATTTGGCTGGGCTGCCTTTGGGAACTTGGCTGGCTAAAGTGTCATTCGACTTAGGGATATCACATGCTGTTTTGGTTATCTTTTTAAGCAAGCTGCATCTCAGCTTAGCTACACTGCACAGGGGGGAGGCCATTCGCTGAAGCCAGTGACAGGCAAGTTGCTCATTGGCTTCCCAAGTCCTAGCAATAGAGAGCACATATCTAGAACAGACAGAAATTGGCTAAAGGGAAATGCAGTTTCTCCACACCAACAGTGAAATGAGATGAGTTGGCAGTATTTCTCAAGGGGGTGATAGCATTAATTCAAAACACCTCATCAAAAAGTCATTTTTTTCCAGCATGGCAAATTAAATGTTTATCATTTTGGTGTTTATGATGCATTTATGTCAAAAATCCCTTGAGTCCACAAACAGGAAATGTCTTATAACAATCCAGAAAACATTGCCAGCATCAGTAGAATAAAGACTACTCAAATCATTACATCCTTTAGAAATGGGACTTCTAAAAAAGAATCCATTAGAAAGTACCCCAGGGGACCAAATAGGGGAGCAACTTGGCCAAATCTTCTCTGTTATTGTGATAAATGGTCAATCTGGTCCTTGATTTAAGACCCCAAGGAAGGGAGAACCCTCTGCTTCTGGGGCTAGCCCAGGCTACTTTCACTGAGCTCTAATTATTAGGATGTTTTCTTCATTATGGAGTCTTAATCTACCATTACTCCAGGTCTGTCCTCTCAGGTCAAAAGGACAATTCGAATTTCTTTTCCATGTGACATCCCTTTAAGTACTTGAGGATCCAGCTGACATGTCTTCCCAGTCCACATTTTCTCTTCTCCAAGGTAAACATTCTAGTACCTTCAACAGGTTCTTATGTGACCTCATCTTCCCTGGTTACCCTACTCTGCTCACGCTCCAGTTTGTCAATGGCTTTCCTAGAATTTGGGACATAGAACTGAAAACAAGCCTTGAGATGTGGTCTGATCAGGGCAAAGTAGAGGGACTGTCCCAGGTCTCCTTGTAAATCCACTCTCTTTGAAAAGTAGGGAAGCACAGTTGTTTCATATTGAGTTTGCAGGAACCTGAAATCCTAGATATATTTTTAAAATGAAAACATCAAGTTTTGAGTGATTGGAACTACCTCCTCCCTAACTTTCAAGGATGACATCAGATATTTCTCAGTGACTGGGCTGAAGATGTAGAAGGTGTGATGTCCATGCTTGTGGTTTTATTTTTGGATGGAGATATACTAGATGAGCACAGTTGGACCTTAAGAAGGCATTTGGAAGTCCCTCCATGATATCCCTGAGGAAAAAAAATGTAGGGATGTAGGTTGGATAACAGTAAAGTTAAGCATATTCCTAACTGGTTGAATAAAGTCAAGTGTTTAATAACTTATCCCTATTAACCTGAAAAAGGTCTTTAGTGGAATGCCAAAAGGCTTAGCTTACTATGTCTAATATTTTGAATCATGCCTTGGATGAAGACCTAGATGGCATACTTAGCAAATTGATTATTATATCCAACTTGGAGGAAAAGTAATGCTTTAGACAGATAATGGAAGACAGATCCAAAAGTGTCACTGTGTTACCCTCCTCCCTGGTGAAAGATCTTGTGTCCCCTCTTACTGATAAAAAAAACAATCTTATTCCCCATTTTGTACCTCAGACCTCTCTCTAGCATCATCCCGTCTTTCCCTCTTTGATCCAGAATCCCATGGATCTCTGCTTGTTCCACCATATGCACCCTTCAATCATCTCTCCTTTCTCCCCTTCACTTTCTCCTTATCATTTATTAGTTCTTTTCCTGCTTCCTGCAGACATGCCTGGGTCTTCACATCTTTGAAAACTACAAGCCTCCCCTCCATCCTCCCACCTCCACAAGTTAATGTTCCGTCATTTCTCCCCTTCACAGACAGAAGCCTAAACAAAGCTGCAGTGTTTGTTTTTGGCTGCTACTGTCTCACCTTTGCTCCCCAGGAAAGCCCTGGCTCTGGCTCTAAGGAAGTTTCTCCCCAGGTTGACGGTTATCTCTTAGTGGCTGACCGAGGGCTTCTTAGTTTCTCACCCCTGGATCTCTTTGTAGCTTTTGAGTCTGTCATATTCCTCCTCCAACTTCAGTATTTTCTCCTCCCCTGGGTTTCTTCCTACCTTACCTGATTGATTTTCCTAAGCCTTCTTCTCTGAGATCATTAGCCATGTCTCAAGACTCAGCACAAGTGTCCCTCAAAGCTCAGAACTGGGTAAACTCTTGCTTCTTCTTCCTCAGAGATCTCACCTGCTCTGATGGGTTTAATTGTCACCCGCCCCCCCCCTAGATGATTCTTAGGTGTATAAGCCCAAAGCTTTGCTTCCCAGGGCTCTAGTTCTTCTTCAGCTGCCAGCTGGGTGTCCCAGAGGCACTTCAAATTCAGGTTTTTAAAACAAAACTTATTGTCCTTTTCCCCAGATCTCCTTGATATCTCATGGCAACTTCAGTGTCTTTCTAATAACTTGGTTCCTGACCTCATTCCACTCTCCTCTTATCTTTAGTTCTGATTTCAGGTGGTAGATCTTATTAAGTCTACCTCCTAATATCTCCTTTGTCCATTCCCTTTTCTGCCTTCACACAATCCATGCCCTCATTCAGGGGTTCTCTTGCCCTCATCTTCTATGTTCTCTCCCTGAGCCTGGTCTCTTCCCTTTCCAACTGTTTCTCTCTATGCTTTCCTAAAGCACAGCCCTGATGTGCCTGCCATTCCCCTCTTCAAGGGTCTTCAGTAATTCCCCATTGCTCCAAAGCCCTCAGATTGGCCAGAAATATATAGGTGTACACACATGCCTGTATGCTGACTTGTGCTTTCATAAAGATGCACAAATGTTTGTATGCCAGTTGAGATCACCTGTAATCTCATTCCAGCCTTTTTGGATTTATTTCCCAACACTCCCCCTTCATACCTGAGACATTTCAGGTGGTCCACTCCCTGCTTCTGGCACATGGCATCCCATCCCTCACTTCAGTCTTTGTATAGGCTGCCCCTCTTCTGGGAATCCTCACCTTGGGTTCTGAACATTCTTCCTCAGTTTCCTTCAAGTTTAGCTCAGGTCCCAACTCTGTTAGAAATCTGTCCCTCTACTGGTTAGGGCTTTCTCCCTCCATGAATTATCCTGATCTTATGTAGAGGTTTCCTTTGACAGGGCTTCTTAAACTTTTTCCACTAGCAACCCCTTTTCAAGTTTCGACAGCCTGAGAGGCAAAGTACACATGCTTTGTATTCAGAACCAAGGTTTCAGTGAAACTGCAGATGCAACACTGGCTAGCCCTTCCAGGGATACCTTGGATTCATGACTCATTTGATTTTTAATTAATTTTTGGTCATTGTTCAGAAACCTCTTACTGTTGCCAAATTTTTCATGCCCCCCACATTTAGTTACGTGACCCCATATTGTGGCTTGACTTATGGTTTAAGAAGCACTGCCCTTTGAAGGACCTGAAACAGAACGGAAGCTTTAAGGCAGGGAATGTTTTTGGTTTGTACCTTTTTACTACCAGCCACTAGTGCAATACTTGACACATGGTAGGTACTTAATAAATGCTCATTGAATTAATCAGAATGGATTAAGCATTTATTAAGTGACTTCTATATGCTAAGCACTTTGCTAAGTCCTTTACAAATATCTTATTGGATCCTTACAACAGCCTGTGAAATAGGTACTATTATGATTCCCATTTACAGTTGAGGAAACTAAGGCAATTAGAAGTGAAGTGACTTCTCCACAGTCATACAGTTTGTAAGTGTCTGAGAAAGGATTTGAACTGGGGTCTTCTACGCTTGTGCTACTTCAACTGTGGATTGCGACCCTGTGTGGGGTCACGTAACCTTGTGGGGGTCACTAAAAGTTTGACAATGATAAAAGTTTCTGAACAATGATCAAAAATCAATTTAAAATGAAGTGAGTCATGAATCTGAGGACTTTTCTGGCAGCTCTTGCCCGTGTTATGTTGAGAAACTTCACCTCAGCCTTGGTTCTGAACACACAAGTGTGTGGTTTGCACTTCGAATGTCTTCAGGTCACACAATGACCTGCTAAACGCTGCCAGAAACACCTTGGCTTGTAGTCAAGACTCTTGTACACTATGAATTGCTTTTGCTGTACATGCAAAATCATTGAATGCATTGCAGCTTGGGGTTAGGACAGAATCTCATGGATGTCTGAAATGGCCCTAGACATACTTCGGCCATTTTTGTCCTATGTATTAATGTGAATTGGCCTTCTTGGCGTTGCTGATTATAAAATCAGGCTATGGATTAGCTCTGAGAAAATGCTGAAGATGCTCTCAGTCCTGCCATATCAATGCTCTGCCAAGACTGAATTCTAATGTAAAAATAGACAAGCGCCTCCATCTCATTAGTATACAAATTTGCCTTTGTCTTTAATAAATGGTAAAATTATATGGATACTGAAGAATTGTTTTCAAATAAATTTCTCCATGATTTATTATCAGCTTTGTGTACCTATCTTACATACCTGTATACTGGGGGTGGCATGAAAACTTTCTCAGGGGGAAAAAGGTGGAGAGCAGAAGAGTTTAAGAAGCCCTGCCTTAGACCTACTGCTCTATGTACTGCAGTTCCACCTAGCAGCAGCAGCAAATGTAACTAAAGGTTAATATGCTGAATGGAATAGAATACATGCCCCTCTGCATTACAGAATTGGAGGGGGCCTCCATTAGCAGGGGAAGTCCCTCATCAGGAGCTCCCTACATTTGTGCAAGATGAAATCATATGTGTATATGTTTATGCACACAGATGTACACATGCATATGCATACATACTTGTCATATGCACATGTGTATATGCATATGTCTATTCTGAATTATGGTTTTATTGGCATAAGGATACTCCCAAGGTGAAAACTTCCTCCACTGATGTAACTGGGCAACTCCTCTATAACACCTCAAGTCACTTGAAGTGCTGGGGTTAAATGACTTGGCCATGATTTCACAGCTTTTGTCTTGGAGACAAGGCTTGAAACCAGGTTCTTGAAATTGCTTTGAATCACTGTGTTGCTGAGAATAGTAAGTCATTCACAGTTGATCATTGCACAGTATTGCTAGCAACTGACATTGTAGGACAGATGGGGAACTAAAGAGTCGGGCTAGGCGAGCACAGTTGGATAACAATGCTAGTTTAATGGAGTAGTATAATGAATTATCTATCTTTCTTGTTTTATGCATGGAAAGTTTTACAGTGAACTTTGAATCACCAGTTTCTCACAGATGCACTCAGCTAAACATAGATATCAGTAATGGCCTTGACTACCAAGCTGCTTCCTGCATGCCCAGACTGCTTGTAGGAGACACAGCAATATTTCTTGATACTGATTGCCAAATATTCTTCTTGGGGAAAGATATGGCACACCTGTCCAGAGGGGACTTTGCACCCTCCTGTATCTGAACAAGTCAACAAGTCCAGACTTGGACATAGCTCAACAAGCCCTTGAACTCGGAGCAAGTCACAAATCTCTGGGTTCAGACACAAGCTCAAGAATCCCTTAGAATTGCCCCTCCCCCTCCACAGCATTGTCTGATATTCTTCTGGTTCTGCTGACTTCACTTTGCATCAGTTCATGTAAGTCTTTCCCAGCTTTGCTGAAAGCATGCTGCTCATAGTTTCTAGCACAGTAGTATTCCATCACAGTCATGTGCCACAACTTGTTCAGCCAGTCCCCAGTCGATGGGCATCCCCTGTCTTTCAATGTTTAGCCACCACAAAAGAGTTGCTATAAATATTTTTTGTATATATGGGTCCTTTGGGGATTGTAGATTCAGAGCTAGAGTGAATATCAGCAGCCACTATTTCAACCTCCTCCCTTTATGGATAAGGAAACTTAGATACATCGAGAAGTTAGATAAATTGCCCAAGACCATGCCTAGGCAGTAAGCATCCAAGGCAGGATTGGAATCTAGGTCTCCTCCTCTTGAGTCAGTATTCTTTTCACTAAACTCCCTAACTTCTGAACAGCCTGCTTCCTAATTGCAAACATTTTAGGGTTAGGGTTAGGGTTAGGTGGGAGGCAGTGTACTGGGAAGGGGAGATGTAAAGTCCAAATTAAAAAGTCACTGCCCTCACAGAATTTATATTCTAGGGTGGGGAGGGGAAAGGGTAGAAGAAAACAACACCAGCAACAACAATAATAATAATAGCATTTATATAGTGCTTTAAAATTTGCAAAGCACTTTATCTATATTAATCTCATTTGACCTTCACAATAGCTCTCTGAGGTAGGTACTCAATTTATCCCCATTTTCCAGACGAGTGAGTGAGACCAATGTGATTTACCTAGTGTCATACTGCTATTAAGTATTTGAGGTCAGATTTGAACTCGGGTCTTCCTGTCTGGGTCCAGTGCTCTATGCATGGTACCACTTAGCTGCCTAACATTTACACAGATAGGTAAAAAAAAAACCCCATTATAGCTGCTCTTACATTGAAAGGCTGCCCATGTGGAAAAAAGCTTGCCCTTATTTTACACACCAAAATTGCTGGGGAAGGGTACTAACCATGATCAATGGTGGAAATAATAGTGGAGAAATTTTAATTCAATATGAGGAAGGACTTTCTAACAGCAGGAGCTGTTCAAAGATGGAATAGAGGCTGCTTAATGAGCTAGGTTGTTCCCTATCACTAGAAGTGTTAAAGTAGAGGCTGTTTGAAATATAGTTAAATGAGAAATGATGAGAACCCTGGGAGATAGTGAATGTTTCATCTTAGAGTTCATTAGCACCAAAGAGGGGAAGGTGAATTTTGATGTGTCTTTATGAAAATAGATTTCAAAAAGTTTAACAAAAACAACATATGTGTGATCACATTGACCTGAGACTCAACAAAGGAAAGATGGTTCAAGGAGAATAGATGGCTCTTGTGGGCAAAATTCTGCCAACCCAATTGTAAATAATCCTGATCTGGAAGAGAGAGGGCAGCTTTTAAAGGCTCCTTGACTGACAAGTACAAAAGGTGACTTGGCCCTTTGAGAGTGGCTTATGAAGCCCAGAGCCCAGGTTAAGCTGAAGCTTGTGGGGGATGCTAAGAACCCAAAGGAAAGAGGTAAACAGTTCTGCTGAGAACACAAACAAAGATGAGATAAGTCACCCATTTGGGTCATCTGGGATGATGATGGAGGATGCCAGGGACAAAGTGCGCTACTCATCTCCTGCTCTGTAGCTATGTTTTCTGTCTCAAACACCACCCACGTGGGAGCTGGTGTTACTGGGGAGAAGGATCCAATGGAAAAGGGAATGACCAAACGTGGCTGGGAGGAATGGGCCCAAGAGTGGCAAGAATGCTGGCATCTGTTCTTCCTGAGGTGAAGTCATCTGGCCCTGATGAGTCTGGTCTATGGAATTGTGGAGCTGTGACTGATCTTTGAGCAATGTGGAGTAAGGGAAGTGGGAGGGGGTGACTGCCACAAAGGAGGTTCTAAGAAAGGAGAAGAAAATTGATCCTTCAGACTTTAGAACAGGGTGTGTGGGACTCAGCTTTGGAAATTTCCAGAGCAGATTATTGGAGAGCTAACTCATTAGTGACCACTTAGAAAAGGCACCAGTGATCCCTCAAGGCTGGCCTAGCTTTACTTTGGACAAGTCATGGAGATGCTAATGTCCCACTGCTCCCAAGGCTGTAGACAAAATGATATTTGGAAAGTGTTTTGCAAACTTTAAAGCACCGTGTGACTGCTAGTGATCATTATTATTCCCTAACCAATAACTTGAATAAAGATAGAGAGGTTGTGCTTTTGAGTTGGTAGGTGATACAAGGCTAAAAACAATAGCCAAGATCCTGGATGATGGATAAAGTATTTAATAAATGCTTATTATGTGCCAGGCACCTGCTGAGTACTGAGGGTACAAGTACAAAAAAGCAAGGTGGGCCCTGCCCTTGAGGAGTTTACATTCTAAAGGTGGATGAGAATATAAGGAGGAGGTGGAGGGTGGGGGTGAGAAAGGGCGGGGCTGGTTGGCAGAGGAAGTGGGAAGTGCCCAGAGAGGAGGCAGCTTGGTTTATACATGCTGGCTGGGATGAGGTGGAAGGTGAAGGTGTAGGTCGGGGGTCAGTCAACAAGTATTTATTAGTCACTTGCTGTGTGCTGGATTCCTGGCAAGATGTGATGAAAGCTAACCTCTCAGAGCACTGGGTGGGTCAGAGGCAGAGAAAAAATCAGCATCTACAAAAACTGGCAGCTGGAATGGTAGGTCCAAGCAAATAATATGAAATTCAATAGAAAGAAATATAAAATTCTGCACATAGGTTCAAACAATCAATTGCACAAATACTAGTTGAGGTATGGGGTCTCTTGGAGCTTTTATCTGACTATGATCTTGGCAAGAGTCAGGACCAAAGGGAAGAGCTTATAAGGGAACACACTTTCAGGTACACAGCTATAGCTCACATCTGGGAAGAATGATCTGTAAGACTTTTGAGACACCCTGTATAATGAAGAACTTCTTAGCAATGAGTGGTTTCCAGTGATGGAATGATCTCTATCTGTCACTAGAAATCTTCAGCTAGAGCTGTTACACCCACTTCTCAGAGATGTGAAGGGTTCAGGCACTGGCCAGGGTGTTGGACCATATGAATTTTGAGGTCCCTTCCAGCTGTGGGATTGTCCGGTTTCATGAGGTGCCATACTACACACAGTACCTTTCATTGGGACACTTATGGTCTTTGTCTTTGTGATTGGATGGTGTGAGATTGAGTGGATCCTCTGAAAGACTCCCCCCCCCCACCGCCCCAAATACTTGGGCTTTGCCACTTCTACACCCATCCTGCTGAGCCAAGGGACCCTCTGTTATGTTACAGAGAGAAAAGATATTCTGCTACCAACAACCCACTGACATTCTTTGGTCAGATCAGTCCATCCTTAGACAAGGCTTCAGAGGAATGGGAACTAAGAGAAGGGAGGTGCCTTTGACCAGTCAGAGCATCCAGTGACAGCTTTCTTTCACGTGCCTGTTCTGGGCTAGGTCACTGGTCAGGCTACAACAAGCCTGATAAAACCACCCCCTTCCTGAGGAGCTGCCTTTCTGTGAGGGGAGAGCCAGTGTAGTGGAGGGGAAAGAGCCCTTGATGGGGAATCAGGAAGATCTGGGTTCAGATCCTGCATCTCATACTAACTGGGAGACCGCTGACAAATTATCAGACTCCTCCAGTCTCCCTTTTGTCACCTGCAAAATGAGGGG
>CM053593.1:1962058-1980316 GCA_028646575.1 Pseudocheirus occidentalis | reverse complement strand
GTGTTAGAGTTTTGTTTTCTTGTGCATACGTCTGCCTTCCTCTAACTGCAGGTGAGGTGAGAATCGAGAGAAAGAGAAGCCCATTTCCATGTGTTCACCGCGGCTCTGCGGACAGAGGCTCAGTCACCTTATCAGAAGTCCGCAGGGACTGAGATCAATATGCAGCAGTTACACTGACTTCTCTAGGATTAGCTCTAGCATGAAAATGTCAGACCCACTAGTGTCCCCAGGAACCTATAACCCATCTAGAACAAGAATCAAACACAAATCAACAGGCACAAGGAATTCAGAAGGAAAGCAGTTTCAATAAAGGCACCTCATCTTTTCATGACTCTTCAGTTCATTCATGTGTGGACCAAACCCCGAGCCTCTTAAGAAGACAGTTCCTTGGGACTGTCTATGATCAGTCTAGGGTATGATCCAGATGACCTCTAACTGACCCAAGATTAAAGGCCTTTCTGAGAGCTCCTGTCACGGCTTAAAACACATCTTCCTGAGCAGCTGGGGGACATATTAAGACACCCTCAAGAAGATGGAGTCCCAGCTCTGCCCCCATCTCTAGGACCCTCTCTTCTCTGAGGGAGTGGACATTGTGATTCCCAAGGGTTTAGTCACTTATCAGCAGTACCTCCACCAGGTGCCTTCCAAAGGTCTTCCTCTCCATGGCATACTTGGTAGCTTCATCCAAAGCTCTCTGTGCAAGCCCAACAGCACCGGCGGCAACCTGAAGTTGTGATAGAATGCCAAAGAAAAGCATCATTTTAAAAAGCTGCTCAGCACCCTTTGATCCAGCAGTACCTCTACTAGGTCTCTATCCCAGAGATTAAAAAAAGGGAAAAGGACCTACATGTGCAAAAATATTTATAACAGACCTTTTCATGGTGGCAAGTATTGGAAGTGGAGGGGATGTCCATCTGTTGGGGAACGGCTGAACAAACTGTGGTGAATGGATGTAATGGAACACTACTGTGCAATGAGAAATGAGGAGCAGGCAGACTTCAGAAAGCCATGGAAAGACTCGTGACACCTGATACAAGGAGAAAGGAGCAGAACCAGGAGAACCTTGGACACGTCATCACCATCCCTGGCGTGGGATGAGCAGCCATGAACGCCTCTGCTCTTCTCCGCAGCACAAGGATCCCGGACGAGCACAAAAGACTTAGGAAGCGGAGCCGCATCCACCTCCAGAGGAGGAGCCGCGGATCTGAAGGCAGACCCAAGCAGACTTTTTAATTTACTTGTAAGGGATTTTCGTGGGTTTTTCCTTTGAATCTGTTTCTTCTTCCACAACGGTGACTAATACGGAAATGTTTCACATAATTGCACATATAGAGCCTATATCAAATTGCCTGCCATTTTAGGAAGAGGGAAGGGAGGGATGGGAAAATCCAGAGCTCAAAATCTTGTAACAATGAAAAAAACTGTCTTGACGTATAAATGGGGAAAAATATCATTTAAAAAATAAAATAAAAAGCTGCTCATTGGGTGACCCCAAACCAAACACAAGAAATACACCAATTTCTATCACTGAAGGGCCATAGGCCTTTTGTGGTGCAGGCTCAACCAGATGGGGAGAGAATGGTGTGACGGTGCTCAGCCCCCAGGAACCTTCTTCCTTCTCATATGATGACGGAGATTCCCGTCTGTAGGAGGCTGCTCCCTGGGCTTCTCCACTGTCCAGGCTGGGGCCGTGGGAGATTTCGGAAGGTGAAGAAGGACAATAGTCAGTCCCTCCACTAATGTTACCAACTCATTTCAGAAAGCAGGCCTTAAGAAAAGCTCCTCCTTCCTAATGAAAAACAAAGGGGAAGGTTTCAGGGAGGAGGCAGCCTGGCAGGGCCTCTGAATGAGCAGGCAGAGAATGACTCATCGAGGAGGTCAGAGGTTGGTCCTCTCAGTGCTGCCATTCCTCATACCTATCACCACTCTTTAGAATCAGCAGAGCAATGTTCAGGGAAAGGAGAAGAACAAAAATGGCCAGAATGGAGCCAAGGCCAACTCAACACATCCGAGGAGCTAAAAATGCCCAGCTGAGTGGCACCACAGCTGCGGAATGGCACAACCGGACATGGCTGAGCCTCATGTTTCCTTACCAGAGGTCTGGTTTTATCAAAAGCACCCATTGCGATTTTGAAGCCGCTGCCTTCCCCAAGGAGGACGTTCTCTTTGGGCACAACCACATCTTCAAAGACAATCCCTCTGGTGTCTGAGCATCGCTGGCCCATGTTCATCTCCTGAAAAGGACATTGGCAACCAAAGACATTTGCTAAGGAATGTTTTTGAAACTATTTTCTTTACATACATTTTTAATGGAGAAAGCTTTGGGAAAAGAACTGTAGGTTAATAATTTAATGCTTGCTCAAAAATAGGCTATTGCTAAATAGGTTTTTGAGGAACAGCAAGTATCCTGGAGGAGAGAGTCCCAATCCAAAGCAATCAGGAGAGCCTCAAACAATGGGCCCAGTTTAACAGGAGTCAGTGGAAAGTCATACCTCGGTTAGCAATGACAAGAGTTCACCAGAGATGTGGCTCTGGAAGGCAGTAGTCTGTAGGACACACGCCTTTTGCTTGAGGGTGGGAGTGGGGGGTCCTCTCTGGCTCCTCCCACACATCCACCATTTCGCATTGGTCATTCCCTGAGCCTCGAATGCTCTCCCTCCCAGCCTCAAGCTCTGAGAATCCCTGGCTTCTATGAAGACTCAGCTCAGGTCACTTGCTCAGGAGGACCTTTCCTGATCCCTCCACACACTGGAGCCCTCTCCTGAGGTCTTCTATCATGCATAGCCTCCCTGAGATGTTTTCTTCCCCATCAGAACCGACACTGTTGGGGCCAAGGCAGGGACCATTTGCCTTCTCTCTGTCTCCCCAGCGCTGTTTAGGCACTGTCACAAAGGAGCACCTAATTAATGCTTGGTGAGGGGTCCTGCCATGGTAACGCCTCTTTGGGTGCACGACAATAAGTAGGTGAGCTACCAGCCAGAGTGACCGGAAGCCTGATGGAGGCAACAAGTCTGAGTATTCAGGACCAGTTTCAGATTTCAAGGTGGGGAAGATGATCCCAGGAGGGCATGAGTACCAAAGAGGCTCCAGAGAGACATTTGCCAGCTTTCCCACCTACAAATTCCTGGCCCAGGATTCAGGGGTAGTCTTGGTGAGAGGGAAGGCGCTGGCAGGCTTTCAGTCAGTTTCCAATGGTAAAGTCCACCTTTAGAGCCACCCCACTGATTACAGCCCCGAGTCTTCTCCTCCCCCAAGGAACCTCCTATGCTTGGGTATAACCACTAGATAATCAACAATCCTCTGATGAGAAGCCTGGAACAAGGCATAACACAGGGAGATGTGTGCTCCCCAAAGGCATGCCCTGGAGGACTGATATTGCCCTGCCTAAGGGGCTTCTGTTTGTGGATGACCCTCTGCTGGCTGCATCCAGCTACCATCCACACTTTCAGAAGTTGGGATCCCCAACAACACAAGCATCAGATCAAAGGGAAGGAGGAAGCGGAATGAGCCCCTTCTGGAGTTCAGTGTTCTGCCAGAGGTCTTCTGTTGGGGGTCTACGGCTGGACAAAACCCTCCTCTTTTCAGATGCTCCGATTCTATTAGTGATAACTGAGAATTAGTCTCAGAAAACCCCAACTGCAGGGGACTGATGGGGGGAGGGTGTCCTGGGGCACTAAAAGGGGCTGAAAGACCACACACCGCGGATTTGTGTTTGTAGAGAGAGGAAGCAGTTCAGGTAGCTATAGGAAGGGAACTGGCTAGACACAGCAAATGTTGCACTGACAGACAAGGAGAGGGCCTTCAGTGCCCTGAATAGATGCTCCAAGGAAGATTAATGGGAAGACCCAGGCAAGAACTGCATAGGATCAGAAGGTCTGACTAGGCCACGGTCTGGGCCCACACGTCAGAAAGATCACAGATTTATCCAGCTAAGTGCTAGGGAACTAGAATGTGATCAGGGGGTGGGAGTTAGGGGGAAGGGACAATCATCATATGCTGGGGGTGGAGACCATTCTGTTTCCCAAGACAAGACTTCTCTTCATTTCAACCTAAGGCAGCCCATGACAGTGAAATGCCTTATTTATTCTGAATTAAAAAGAAAACATTTGGGCTACTAACTACAGACAGACATCTGCGTTTTACCTTTCTTCCAACCTGGATTCCTGGGGTGTCTGCCTCGAGAATAAATCCAGTAAAGGCTTTATTAGCAGGGGCCTTGGGATCAGGGTCAGTCCGTGCCAAAAGAAAATACCTGGAAGAAATGCAGAAGTGGTTAGTTTGGGGCAGCAGCCCGATGGTGAAGGCCGACTTGACCGTGGCAGAGGAGCCCCACAGCCAGAGGGGGACGCCGGACATCACTGCTGCTTAGGTCTTGTGGGATTCTTTCTTCAAGCAGCTTTTTGAGTGTGTCTGTGCATGTGTATCTGTGTATGTGTATCAGCGTGTGTGTGCGCGCGCGCGCACAAGAGTGAGCATGTTTCCCCAATAGAATGTGAGAGCATCCAATAAATGCTTGATGATTGTTTAAATATCTCTTCACAGCAACAAAACCCAAATCATTTGGCTTCTTTGCCTCGGGACCATCAGTTCAAAGCCACAGTGATGGATCAGGTCACCTTTCTGGTGCTATGAACTTGTGACAAGTTCAGGTAAATGCTTGTTGGGGGACAGAGTGGTCGAGGGAGAGAAGAGAGGGGGATCGGAGTGACCATGAGACAAGGGAGAAGCAGGGGAGCAGACGTCCCCACGGACTCACCAGTTGGCTTTCCCTCCGTTGGTTATCCACATCTTTTGGCCGTTGATTACATACTCATTGCCCTTCTTCTCTGCTCTGGTCTGTAAAGCAGCCACATCGGAGCCTGCCCCGGGTTCTGTTACACAGTAGGCCTTGAAAACAAACACAAAGTGAGGACACATCACAAAACATGACAATCAGGAAACCCACAACAAGCACTATGGAGGGAAGCGCAGTCTGTCCTTCTAAATCAGGAATTTAGGCCTAAAAACCTTCATTGTTGAAATCAATTGTAAATGTTCTAAGAAACCCCTGAATCGAAGCTCTCCAGACTAATCAGAAGCCACATCAAAGCCTCATCAAACAGGCCTACTGTGGCACCAGCCCAGCCCCTAAGGGGATGGCATAGAGGCCCATGAAGACGGCAAACTTTCTCTTTTCAGGGTGACATCCATTTCTGGGTCCACCTGTCTCTAGGGTGGACTCGTCTGGCTAAGATGCTGGTGTCAGTGGAGATGGCAGTTCCACAAAGACTAAGCCAAACACCCCCTTATTTGGCATTTGTTGGCACCTCCAGCATGGTGACCCAGAGGCAGAGAGGTTTCCTCCTGGCAGACCTTCCCTTTCATCAACACAGCAATGTAACCTAGTGTCAAAGGGCACCCAAATCCATCAAAGACACCCATCCTTGGGCCCCTCGTAGGTGCTCCTGTCCTCCTGTAACTCTGTCACCATCTGCTGGTCCTTAGCCCTCTCTGCTCTCCTATCTTGCCCTTCCCAGCCCACGTTATCAGCCCTCCCATGCCACTTGTGGCCTTTGGCATTGCTGACAACAAGGCACAGTCACAGCTTTTGAGAGCGGAAGGGACCTCAGAAGACGCTACTTGAAAAGCTAGGCACGACAAGACGAGTGGGCCAGGTTCCTCACGAATGGCGTTTACCGTTGCTTTGGGTCCGTGGCTTCTATAAGCGAGGACATCTGCCATTCTCCCTGGGGGCCCCCTCCCATTACCCTTATTCTTCCAACCATTCCTGGCAGCAGCAGGCCAGCCATCGCACCAGCCACTTTTCCACTAACAGAAGGCAGTGTATGGGGGCCGGCTGACTTCAGTTCATGGAAGAAAAGTTGGGTTCTCTCCTACACTCCCTGCTCGTCATTTCTGTTTCATCATCTTCACCAAAAGGGTGTAAACAAGCAAAGTGGGGGGGTGGGCATCTGCCTTCTTGTTTTGAGCTATCATTATCTTGTCCCGGCCGGGTGGAGGGCGGCCTCTCCTTGGGCCCCTTTCCTCCCCAGACAGCCTCAGCTCCTTCTGAGCCACAGCACTCTCTCACACCTATTTCAGAGACTCCCACCACACTCTTCCACTTGCCCCTTGTTTCCTGGCCCCGTGTCCATCTTCTGGGAGTTACTAGGGAGTTCCCTGTGCACTGATCTTTTCCAATCTGGAACCATACAAAAAAAAAAAAGATCAAAATCACCACTAAGGGGGATGTAATTTAGAGCAATTCAGAGATTCTACCTCACATGCAGCAAAGAAGCAAAGATGAAGAATGTTGGAGGAGGGGTGGGAAAACTGACACCCTGGGGTGCTGCTGGCGGCCCTGTGAAGGGGTGCAACCATTCTACAAAGAGCAGTCTGGAAGTCTACACAATGCCTGAGCTAGCTTACCGCTGGGCCTCCACTCAGAGGCACCAAAGAAGGGGAGAAGAAAGTTTCTGCACAAAAACATAGCTCTTTGTGGGGGACCAAAACCTCAAAAACTAAAAGCTGGAGGAGCCCGTGGCAGACAAATGTGGACCGAGGACTTCACAGAGATACCACAAGACTCCTATGAACTCAGAGCTTCTCTCCAGGGATATAGGGGATCAGGTGAGATCTCTGTAAGGCATGTGGCAGCACTGTCATGGCTTCTCCTTCCCCTTAGAATGAAGCCATGGCTCTGGCCTGCCCTAGCTAGCCTCCAGAGCCTCTGGCTGCTGCCCACACCCCTCTCTGGGCTCCGGGGTAGCCCTCTCTCGGTTCTCCCAGTCACTCCATCTCTCTCTGCTGTGGCACCATCCTTTACCCACCAAGACTTTCTCTCTGGCCCTCTCCTCTTCCTTCCTCACCCTCCTTCTATGGGCCATTTCCCACATCAGTGCATAAAGCCATCCCTCATCTCTCCCTTGAGGAGGGAGGGCCTAACTTCCACCATCTGCCAGGAAAGTTTCCATCTGGGCGTCTCAGACTTGGTATGTTCACAACAGAACTTGAGCTTCTCCCTGAAGCCCATCCTCCCTTCGAACTTCCTCTTTCTGTTGGGAACACTACCAGATGCCCAGATTTGCAACTGTCAAGTGACCCTGGACTCTCCTTCCCTGTAAGCTCCAATATTCAGTCAGCGGTGAAGTCTCTGTCCTGCTGCCAGAAGGTCTGATTGCTGAGATCCTTCACTTCCTCAAAGAGTTTTAGTCACTCGCTGGGCTTCTGGTGCCAGCACGGAAATCTCTGTCCCTGTGATCACACGTCATTGCACCTGGGGTAGTCTATATTCCCAGCAAACTGCCCTTCTTCCTTCCTGTTCCTCACACACTGCCCCTTCTCCAAAGCTGGAGCGCTCAGCCGGGCCAGAAGTACCCCATCCTCCACGGCCCCCGCCCCCCACCACATTGGCTGCATGCTCTGTCTCTATTTCCTATAGACGCAGGAGTATTTGTAGGTGAGGTTTCCCAGGGCAGAGCTCAAGCTCCTTGAGGGAAGGGCCTAATGTACATACTATCTTCGGCTCTCCCCCCACTGGGCACATAGCACTTGCTGCATAAACACCCACTCAACAGATCCTTATTGAATGTGTCTAAGGGACGCCTGCTGTCTGTTCCCTTCTTTCCACTCTCACGGCCAGCTCTCTTCATCTGGGACTACAGCTGCCCAGTGAATCTCCCTAAGAAAAAGTCCAATGAGAAGTGCCTGGGTTTAAACATCTGGAGTACTGCGGGGATGTTACTAGCAACCTTTAAGGAGCCCCAGCCCCTCGGTCCCCAGTCCCTATGGGCCCAGCTCAGCTGGAATGCAGAGAGAATACAAGGGCAGGCTGGAGACAGGCAGTGGACAGGAAATGAGGCCAGGCAAGAGCCTTGAGTGAGAAGTGACTTGGTAAGCTACATGCTTTTGAAACATCTGCTTGGCCACTGGAAGGACAATGGGTTGGACTGGGGAGGGTCGGTGTTGGAAAGACCAATCAAGAGGCTGCTGCAATAGTCCAGGCCCTACAGGCGAGAGCCAGTAGCTCCTGGGTGCCAGCCGTATGTCTGGGAAAGCAACTTGGAAACAGATGAGTCATGGAGGTGAGGGAAAGAGCTCAGATCTAATAAAGCCAAGGGACTGGAAAGAGGAAGAAATGTAGGGAGAGGCCAAGAAGCTCCTCTGGACATGCTGGACAGGGCTGTCTGGCAGGCATCTGGAAAGAAAAACTGCAGCCGTGGGAGCGGGGCATTCAGGACAACCCTGGGTGATGGAAAGGAGACAGAAAATGGATTGGGTGGGGAACAGCAGCAGGGGGATGCCCAAGTGGGCCTCATAAAGGGCTCTCTCATCAGCTTCCAAAGGGACCAAGCTGGCCTGTGCCTGTCTTGTTCTGAGATGGCGACTTTACAGTTCTTGAGACCAAAGTGGAAAGGCTAACATGACTGCAGCAGGCAGGCCCCCCCCCCCACTATGCCAGGGGCAGATGGGATGTCAGGAGCAGCCCTTGCCAAGGAATCCCCAAGAATCCTGCAGTGTGGACTGGAAGGCTGGATGGCAATCACTGGGCCTGCTGGTCCACAGCAAATTGACCATAGCACAGCTTCATTATTTGAACATGTGCTTGGAAAGAAGGCCGGCCCATCATGGACATCAGTGTCCTGCCTTGGTACCCTCCAAATGCTCTAAGAAACCATGGAATGCTTCTTTCCAACAGCACCAGCTGCCCTTCAGGACCTCTGGCACAACATGGACAAAGGTCACACTGGCTGAGAAGGCCAGGAACAGCCCCCATGTGCCCTGGCGGGGGAGACTCTCCTCTCCAGAGAACTGCCCTATTTTCTGGCCTCATCAGCATGTAACTGACTTTAAAAAAATAAACTTGCACTCCTAACCTATGATATTTTGAATTGTGACCATTTTAATGGAAATCTTCCTTCCCTAAGATGCTGGAGGGCACCTCAGGGGACCATTCTGAGAAGCTTCCCAGGAATAGCAGGATGCGCCCTGATGCTGCTCCACATTCTTAGCCTATGGAACAGAAATCCAAGTAACCTAGTACAGGTGCGTGACCTGGCCCCAGAAGGCCCAGCACATGTGGCTCCCAGTGCAGCGGTTGTGGCTTCAGAGGAGCAGGATGCCAATTCCTGGGAGGGCCCACAGTCTGGGAGGGCTTTGGGAAACCCAGCGGCCCCTTGCTGGCCCCGAGCTGCCTCTAGCAGTCATTCCCAGCAAAGGCAGGCTGCCCAGACAATCCCTAAGCTCCCCAATGCAGCCTAGTTCTGGCCCCCAGAAAGCATTTTCATCCCTTTCAGTAAAGGCAGCAGCAGCTGAAGCTCTATGAGGCATGAGGTGTCTCTGAGTCTGACCTTGTTAGTAAATAGAGGGCCCCAGACAATCATCTCTAGGCCAAAGGCCCGATTCCAACAGGACAGGGTGGACATGCAAGGACATGACAGCAGTCAGGTGCTGCCTCACAAAGCAGAGTCAGGGAAGAAATAGCCTGAGGGCAGATATTAGTAAAGCCGCAGGGCAGGCTGGCAGAGCTCTGACACCAACCATGATCTCTCTAAATCTGATGATGGGCGGGGGCCACAGTCCTTAGCCCTGGGCCCTCCCCACTAATCTCCCACCTCCTCCTGGACCCCAAGTCTCTTCATCCTTAGAACCCCCAAACCTCACCAGACCTGCCATTCAAGCTCCCCTCTTCCCCCTTGGGAAGACCTCCTTCCCCTTGCTGTTCACACCCCATGCCTTTGTCTGTGCCCCACCTTTTGCCTCTAGAGCCCAAATAGAAGGGTTTCTTGAAAGCTTGCCTCTGTGCCTGACCTTCACTCCCTCTCCTCTCTCCAATCTGGTTTCTGACCTTGTCACTCGAGTCACTGCAAGGCCTAACGGTCATTCCTCAGTCCACAGCTTTCCTGGCCTCTCGGTCACCTCTGGCCCCGCTGGTTCCTCAGTCCCAAGCCCCTGAAGTCTCCCTACACCCCCAGAGAGTGGCTGAAGGGATTTTCTGCCTGTGCCTCTAGGGTCTGCTCAGCTTTTCATACTCTGCCCCTCACCCTCATCCTCTTTCCAGGACCCTTGGATGGGACATCTCCCCTCCCCTACTTACTCCACAAGCCAGCCAAAGTGGCCTTTTTTTGGTCTCTAACCCCCGCTCAGCCTCTCCAGCTGCCACAACATTGCAATGCCTGTCAGCCACACCCAGAACACCATCTCTTCCTTCAGGAAGTACACAGTACCCTCATCCCCTCTGCTTGGGCCCTCCCTCGCTTCCAGATACCTGGCATTCCTCCCCATTTGACCAGGAGAGCTCTTCGGGAGCAGGGACAGCTTGGCTCCCTGTCTTTGTGCCTCCGGACCCTAGTGCTGGGCCCAGTATACAGCAGGTGCTTAATAAATGGATGCTGGATTGAGCTGGGAAACTTCATCTAAAGTCATATAGGCCTCACCACTGCAACAGCCACCAAAGCCTCCAGCAGACGAAAAACGGCCACCAGGGAGGCGAGCCCAGAACCCCAAGAGCTGAGAGGCCCCTTGGTGGGGACGCTCAAACCCTGCATCTCTGCAGCACAGAGAGATCTGAGTTCAAATCCAGCCTCGATTCTTCTTAGTGGGTGAGCCCAGGCAAGCTGCTTAGCTGCTGCCTGCCTCAGGCCCCTCCTCTGTAAATGGGAGTTACAGCAGCAGCTGTGAAGGCCCATACAGACGGTGGCTCCCACTGCCACAGCTACTACTCCCCCTGCTTCTGCAGGGTTGCCCTGGGGGACCAGGGGCAGGGTTGGCACTGAAGTGATTCAGGAAACACTGATTCACTGTCTAGACAAGAGATCCCCTGGCCTAGGCCTGGGAGGTGCCCCCCAAGAAGCCCTTCTATTTGGGTGCTAGAAACAAAGTGGGGGCACAGACAAATGCAAGAAATGGGGCGTGAACAGCAAGGGGAAGGAGGCCTGGAGGACCAAAGACCCACAGGAAGAAGGGCACGGAGAGAGGACCCTGCCAAATGCCCAGAGCCTGAGAGAGAGGCGGGGGCTGCTCTGGCGGACAGCTGGGGAGGGCCGGGGAGGGCTGCAGGTACACCCATCCAAGGAGACTTCACAGCCCACCCAGCTGGGCCAGATAACCCAAAGTCTTAATGCCTAGCAATGAATGGAGGAGCAGCCCATTCTGGTCTGTTACTAGGCTGACAAAGACATTAACAGAATTTTCGGAGAGAATTTAAATTTTGGAAGAAGCTAGAAATAACAATGGAAGTTCCTGTGATAGCTGTGGAGCCGCTGAGAGCAGGGGCATTTGAGGCCGCTCTCCACCCAGGAATTTGAGACTCAGGTTAACGAAGATGAAAACAATACATTTTGAAATAAAAGTCTAGGTCTGTCTGCCAAAGCAATCAGGCTGGAGCCTGGAGCCCTGGTCCTTCTCAGTGATAACCATGAAAGTCACAGCCCACATCTCCAGAGCGCTTTTGGGCTGGCAGATTCCCCACAACAACCTCAGGAGGTGGGCACTATCCTGAGCCCTGTCTTAGAGATAAGGAACTGGAGGCGGGCAGTAACGTCACTTGTCCAAGGTCACCCAGGAAGCTCAGACCTTCCTGACCTATCCCCTGTATTAAACTGGATAGGATTGTGCCCCTGCAAAGTTTGGGGATGGATGAGATACAGCAGCAGGAGGGGGTTTCAAGCCCTCAAAAGCACCAAGGCCCAGGGGCCTTCAAACCACCTCGGACTTCTTTGGCTGAACAACTTTCAGCCTCTGGCTCCCCTAGAACTCATCCAAGACCCAGAACAGGGAACATTGCGGGGGGGCCCCCCTCCAGTTGATTAGACAGTTATAGGCTTCCCCTCCTGGTCCCAACAAGGGCATTTTCCTTCCATAAAGCCACATTCTCATCCAGAATGCAAATTGTCAGGACCCGTAGGTGTATCTGCTGCAGAGCAGGATGGCTTGGAACAGGAATGAAAGGTTCCTTCCCAAAGCCCCCATGTTCACGCTGCCCTCAGGGGCTCCTGTTTGTAACCACCCCCTCTCCCTATCTGGCAGGATTTGCATTCTGGAACACTAGAGTAAGCCCTAGGCACTGGAGAACCAGACAGTGTCCAGAGGAGGCAGCCCAGCTAGGAGGGGAAGGCCCTGAACGGGGTAGGCATGGCTTAGCTTGCGGGAGAGTGGTGAGCTGTCATGTATGGGCAGAAGGCCCCAGCTGTGAGCATTAGAAACCACATGAGGAACTCCCTAGCCCCTCACACCTGCCCAAGGGGAAGGTGGAGTGGACAGAGGTGAGGGGACAGCCCCTGGGGCAGAGAGACGGCCTGGCGGCCACCCAGGTCCTTTTAGCCCTCAGCTTCTGTGACCCTGTAAATGATTAAGCTGCTGCACTCCAGGCCACTCTTATCACTATTCAGGCAATTTGATTCACAAACATTAATGAGAGACTTGTCAAACAGGCTTTGGGCCCACAAAGAGAGAGTGGTGTGGGCTTTGGAGGAGCTGACCTCTCCTGAGCTAGTACAGACCCAAGGTCTATGCACAAAGGGCACCAAAGATTTTAGAGGGGGAGGCTGAATGCCCCAGGATGACCCTTTAGGAAAGGCACCTGGGAGGGCATCAGCCTGGAGAGGGGCCTGGGAGGAAATTAGAGGTGGAGTCCAAAGCTTACCAGAACAGCCCAGTTCACCATGGGGGGGGGGGGGGCGGGGAGAGACAGAGAGAGAGAGAGAGAGAGAGAGAGAGAGAGAGAGAGAGAGAGAGAGAGAGAGAGAGAGGGAACGGGAGAGAGAAAGAGAGAGAGAAAGAGAGAGAGAGAAAGAGAGAAAGAGAGAGAGATAGAGAGTGTATGTGTGTGTGTGTGTGTGTGTCTACTCACGGTTGGGGGAAGAGGGCTTCATGCAGGCCTCCCTAATCCCACCAATGTTCTGGCTCCCAACAGCTTTCAGGACATGGGTGCAGCTGTGGCTCAGTGCAGAGATGCTTTGGAGCCAGGAAGACCTGGTTCAAGTCCTGACTCTGGAGGTCACTGGATCCCTCAGTTCTCTGGGTGATTCTCTCTGCCTTGGTTCGAGGGTGGGAATGAGCACCTTGAGAGGCATCCTGGTGGAGCCCCAGGCCAGGGGCCAAACTCTACTTCTGACACTTCCCAGTGATGGACCAGTGGTCCAGTGATGGGGTGGAGACCAGAGGTCCTCTAGGCCCCACTTGGCTTCATGGTCAGCATAATGTCACCAAGTATCACTATTTTTTTTATCACGATTCCCATGTCTGAATAAAATATTAATCCCTTGTAATTCCAAAGCTTCCAATCCCATTCCACACACAGACACAAGTTAACCCCAGTTCCAAGCATACAGATACTATTTCTGAGGCAAGGAGCCCGAGGTACAAAGGGAGGCTCTGCCTGCACTCACTGTGTCCATCTTGTGCATGTGGGAGGAATGGGCTCGAAGGAAGCTGAAGAGGAAACTCTGGGGCTACCCCTGGATTTCTGATGATTTGCCAAGAGCTGCCGTGTCCCAGGCAGAGGCTCTCTTTTTCTTTCACACTACAGTTGTAGTAACTGTTTCTGTTTGAATGACATGACTGCATGAACACCTCCTGGGAAGGCGGGGAAGGCCGGCTCCCATGCAGCCGCTACTCACACACATTAACGGCTGCTCCAGCATCCTCCCCAGGTACTTCTTTTGTTGCTGTTCATTTCCTGCAACGATGACAGGCATTTCCTATGGAAGAAGAAAGGATCATGTGCCATTAAATAGCCCACAGAGAGATGATCATTCAAGCCCAAGGCCTAACTGGTCGCATCCCCGAGGAGCTCCCAGAAGGGCCAGGCCATCTCCAGAGGCTGAGCCACCAGACCGCTTTCATTTTGAAGGTGATCCGACACCAGGGCTGATGCCTCCTGCTCAAACCTGTAGAAAACTGCTCTAAGGGACTTGGGTAATTTGAGGAAGGTTTGAACATGTGACCAGATGGCCAGCAAGCTCTTGGCACCGTTTCTTGCAGTGTGATTGGAGACAATTAGCCATGTGGCCACTGGACTCTCCAGGCCAGCATGTCATATAAATGGCCAAAGTCACAGTTACCCCCCTCCCTCAGGAGGCCACCTCTTCTCATGGAGAAGGGGCTGGGCAGCAAAGTGAGGGCACACGCTGGTCGGGCCACACTGGACAGCCAAATGTAGTGTAGATACCCTGGGTCAGGTGGTACATCCCCAAAGGTGCCCAGGGAGAAGCAGTCTTGACATAGCCACAGGGGACACACCAGGACCCACCAGGATGCCCAGAAACAGGCTAATTCCTCAGTCATAAATATCACAAGTTTAGTTCCAACGTGTCTGAAATGTTAGAAGAGTTTAAGTAATGGAATGCAATTTAAAAAACCCACTGGTTCATAAGGGATTAAGGGAGTGTAAACTTCCAGCAGGCCAAGCTCCATCAAAGACTATAATACAAATCACAAAGTGAATCTATAATACCTTGGGCCTAAAAACATCTTTTCCCCATAGATAGAGACCTACAGCTTTAGAATATGGTGATGAGAAAAGAGGTCTGTAGAAATCAGATTCCAGTTGACCCCAAACTGTCCAGCACCATCTCAAGCACTTCAGCTGAGAGCAGGGCAGGCTCTTCCCCATCCCCATCCCCACCCCCACCCCACCCCTGTGCACGGCAGAGTCACACGGGTAACTTACCCCCAAACTATTTCCTTCGATGGCGGTCTGAACGCCTGTGCATCCATAAGCCAATTCTTCAGAAATAAGGCAAGCGTCAAAAACCCCCAGACCAAGGCCACCTAGTGACATGGGAGACATGAACACAGCAGGACAAATATAGCCGGTGTTGCTGGCTGCATCTTCGCTAACATGGTTCAGATTACTCCAGAGTAATTACTTGCAGTGAAGACTCATGTTTCCAGAATCAGCTTTCTAAAGAGGTGGGGCCTGGCAGTGCCCAGGCTGTAAGCAAGTGGGACAAAGGTCACCACAGGCCCCTCTCCATGGACGGGAGCCAGGCCAGCCTGGCCACCTACAGAACCAAGGCTGTCTGGTAAGGCTCCGGCAGCTTTTCAGGGGACATGTGCCTCAGAGACAAGGCTCTGTGAGGCCTGCAAACCTCACGGGGCTGGGGACCATAATACAGACCCAGAGGTGGTGAAGCAGAGAATCCCAAGACCTACCAAGAAGCCTCTTACCAGCATCAAGGCTGGGTCTCAGCTTCCTCAGCTTTAAATGGGACCACAGAGGCAGGGTCTCCAAGGTGCTGGTGAAGCCTTATAGGGCCCTGGGAAGGCCAACCAGCTGAGGCCTAATGTGACTCCCAGGGCACACAGATCACGTGCTCTTGGGCCTGTTGCCCTTTTGTGTTTGCTGAACAATCAGTTATCTGCCTGGGTGTTGCCTGATTTTTTATATGGCAGCAGGGATGCAGGGCCTACCCATGAGACTACAAGATGACAGCCCATGGGCCTGCCTGGGGCGCATCTGGGCCATTCTACAGCTGCATTTGGTAAAATGTGGTCCCAAGGAGATGCGTTAAGGACCAAAGGGGCCTGAGGACAAGCCCTTTCTTTTGGCCAAGAGCTCCATGCGTGCTATACTTCCAGGGGTTGGCGCTAGACTCCCCAAGAAAAAGCCCAGTGGAGGCAGGACCCACTTCAAAGCTCCCAGGCCTCATTCTAGCAGGTCAGGCTGCCTCCGTGATGGAATAGCTTAGAAGCACTCAGTCACCCGCTGGGCAAACTGTCTTCCTGTAGATGAAAACTCAGTCCCAAGTCACAGCCAAAGAGATAGAGACAGAGATAGAGTCGTAGAGAGACAGAAAGAGAAAGGGAGAAAGGAAGCAATAAAGATGGAAACAGAGAGAGAAAGAGACATAGAGAGAGGAACAAAGACAAGAGTGTCAGAGAGGGAGGCAGAAGGAAAGAGAGACAGAGAGGGAGACAGAGAGACAGAGACAGAGAGAGGGAGACAGAGGGAGACAGAGAGAGGGAGACAGAGAGAGGGAGACAGAGAGAGGGAGAGAGAGGGAGAGAGAGGGAGACAGACAGAGGGAGACAGACAGAGGGAGAGAGAGGGAGAGAGGCAGCTCTCAGCGCCAAGTCTTAGCAGAATGCTGGTTTTCAGGTGTGACCATGGGCCGCACAGGTAGGTCCTTACTTATCCAAGCCTGGCAACCAGCAAGCACTTATCCTGCGGTTTCCAGGTGGAACCTGGGCATCACCATCTCCCGGGAAGATTCTTGGGAACGTGAACACCACAAATCGGCCCTATTTTCCCTGTCCGTTTCCCCCTGACTGCTGAACACTCATTGAAGGCAGGAGCCTCCTTACCGTATCTCTCTGGAACGTGCGTGTTCATCAGCCCGAGCTCCCACGCCCTTTTGATGAGGGGCACAGGATACTAAAATACAAGAGTTGGGGAAACGGTGAGAACACAGAGCCCACGTGCCCTCCCCAGAGCTCCGGCCAGGGCTCCCGCACTGACCTCCCCGCTTCTGTCGTACTGAGCGGCCACTGGCATGATCTCCTCCCTGGCGAACTTGCGAGCCGTTTCCTGGAAGCCCTTCTGCTGCTGGGTGAGCTCTACGGGAGATAAACATTAAGGGAGGCCCACGAGGCAGGGCTCGCTCGGGTTAATCCGGGTGTCCACCTCCCTGAATGGCCCATCCCAGACTATTCTGTCTAAACCAAGACGAGCACGGAGTGCACATCTCGTGAAGCGGGATCACAGGACAGCGATCCACCAAGACAATTCTAATGATTGTGGATGAGCGTTTTTCAGTCAAGTCCCCATCGGACATTTCCTTAGCAAAGATGCTGGAGCGGTTTGCCATTTCCTTCTCCAGCACCTCTTTCAGAGGAGGAAACTGAGGCAAACAGGGTAGAGTGACTCGCCCAGGGTCACACCGCTAGGAAGCGACCGAGGCCGGATTCCGGGGCTCCCTCTGCTGCAGCCCTGGCGGCCCCACTCTCATTCTTACTGGACGCTCACTTCGTGGGACAGGCCCTGGGACAGAGACAGGCCCCCTCTGTGCCTTCCAGGAGCCTTGCTCCCGTTCACAGACGGGCAGATCCAGAGGGCCGGCAGCGCACCGAGGCCTCCTGTAAAGGGGTGCCTGGACCCGCACCCAAGAGGCTCAGGATGCGGACCGTGCGGGCAGCGACTACGGGTGGCGCCGGAGGCTCGGGGAGCCTCACAGGGACCCCTAGCGTCTGCAGAAAGAGGCCGGGCCCTGCGGCTCCACCAAGGCCTCCAGTCCCGGCACGGAGCCCTGGCCCCGGTAGCGCGCCCTTACTGACGGCCATCCCCCCCACCTCCGGCACGGCATGCACTGCCCACGGCGGACTGCGGTCAGCAGAGGTTCTGTAGGGTCACCGCCCACTCCGGTGGGGGGGGCGGGGCGGGACCCCGGCCCATTCCCCCCAGGACCCGGGCCCCTTCCTGATCGTGGGTGGGGAGGGGCGTGGCGGGGGCGTGGCGCACCCCCTCTTCCTCTGGGCGCTCACCGAAGTTGTAGCCGAGCGCCGGCTCGGGCCTAGGCGCCGTTGCCGTGTGCTGGCTCCTCCACAAGCCCGGACAGAGGCCTGGCAGCGCCTGCGGAGACGTGGGCAGCTCGGACACCGGGCGCTGGCCCCCGGCCCTGCTGACCCCCGCCCCGCCTGGCTCGCATCGAGCCCCGCCCTGCCCCCCCATCGAGTCCCGCTCCTGCTTCCCCATCGGGGCCCCGTACCCCCCCACCCCCGCATACGGTCCTAAGTCCGGCCGAAGGTCAGCGCCGGCCCGAGGGGCCTGGCTTGGCCGGCAGGGAGCTGACCAGAGACCTCGGGGCCGCCCGGAGGAGGCGCTCCCTAAAGGAGGAGGAGCGGGAGGTCCGAGCGACCCCCGCCCCCGGGATCGCGGACCAAGCCGAGGGCTGCCTCAATTTCTCCATCTATCAAGGGAAGGCTCGGTCCCCTCGGCCGTCCCCGCGCTCCGGGCTCCGGGGGATCTGCGCACAGATCTCCGAAGGGCACTGCGGGAAAGGGGGTAGCCTCACCCGGCCTCCGCGTCTCAGCACCGACGCTGCCATGGCTCCCGCTTCACCTCGAACCCCTGCTCGGCCTCCAACCGCCCCGGCCAGGCCTCTCAGGGCTAGGTGCGCCTGGCCCCGCCCACCTCTGGGAGGGGGCGGTCCTCCTGGACCCGATTGGACAAGGAAAGATATGGCCACGCCCAGTTTGGTCCCGGGGACGAAATTGGATGGAATGTGACAGGAACACACCCACCTTGAGGAGAAGCCTCATTTCCCCCCCCCTCCCCGG
>CM053593.1:1923248-1961558 GCA_028646575.1 Pseudocheirus occidentalis | reverse complement strand
CCCCTCCGGGCCCCAGCTGTCCCGGCCGCCGCCGCGTCGGTGGGGAGGGCATTGGAGGAGGTGGGGGGCCGGGGAAGCCCCGGCGGTGCGGTGGCTGTTGCGGGGCGCCGGGCCCTGCGAGCGCCGTCTCCCCCGGCCTGGCGCCCGGCCTTCGAGGGGGCGGCAGGGCGGCCGCTTCCTGCCGGGGCGCCGCTCCGAGGCCGGGTGCCCGCTGACGTTCTCTCGCCATGGCAGGGCACGCCCGAGAAGGATGTGGTGCTGCGACCCGACGCGCCGGACACGCTGCTGCTGGACAAGCACGCCAGCTATATCTGCTCGTACGGGGCCAAGAAGGACGACTACGTGCGTGCCGCGGCCCAGGGGCGGGGGGAGGGAGCCGAGGCCAGGCCCCAGCACTCAGCAGGGGCGGGGGTGGGGGGGAGGGCAGGTAAGCTAGGCCGACCCGGTCACGCGCTGTCCTGTCTCTGGGGACGCTGAGAAGCCCTTCCCTTCTGCGGACTGTCGGGGGAGGGGAGGGGAGGGCGTCTCACCTCACAGCAGACCCTGAGTTCCTTGGAGGTACCTGCCTGGGCAGGGTCCGGACCTCCCAAGGAACCTGTTCTCCACTCTCCACTCGTTAAGGCTTAAGGCCAAGGAAGGTGAACCCCTTAGCAGGGGAGGGGGCAGTGGGGCCTTGACCTGCCTGGAAGACAGGCCGGGGGCTCCACTTTAAGCCACATCCCTGTCCCTGTCTCCGCATTTCACCCACTAAATGGCGAGGCCCTTGAGGCTAGAGAGATTTCGTCCGGGGTGCACACGTGAAGGCTATGGAGCAGAATGGTTACAGTGTAGCCTTAGACGGACACCCGTGGTGATACAATGGAAACACAATGGAAACAATGTATCTTGTAGGAATACTGCATGTCTGAGTACCTGAGGATGAGCGGCATCTACTGGGGCCTGACGGTGATGGATCTCATGGGGCAGCTTCATCGCATGAACCGAGAGGAGATCCTCACTTTCATAAAGGCGTGCCAGCATGAGTGCGGCGGCATCAGTGCCAGCCTGGGCCATGACCCCCACCTTCTCTACACACTCAGTGCCATTCAGGTAATGTGGGCCTGATGCTGAATCGGCATTTGGACAGCCCTGGGGACAATTTCTAGGGAAGGCTGTTACCTTCCAGGTCGGTGATGTGATGGCATGTATTAGCTGAATCTGAAGCTGATGCAGTCACTATTTCAGCTCTAGAATTACTCTGAGACCTGGGAAATTAGGTTTTTTCCTCCTTGGTGTTCTTTGGATCCTAATGTAGTTATTCTGTCTCCTGATAGTGAAAAGTGGAGGTGGGGTTCTTAACTCTGCCCTCCCCAGGACCATCAAACTTAGTGGAAAACCGTGACCTACCTGCCTTGACTGAGCAGGTGATTTGTAGGCCAGGCCCCTTGTGTCCCTAGAATAAGAATACTAAGGATTATTGACAGCAATCCCCTGCCCTTGGGGAGTTTATGTTTTATAGAGAGAACCATTTCTCAGATATAGGTCCTTGCCTGCATAATTTAGGGGACGAGAAGGGCCTTTTCTGAACTTGTTTTCTCCTTAAAATGGGGGCATTCCAATGAGATGATAGGTTTGGAATGGACACCTGATGTTCCAAATGTGCCCAGCAAGTAGAATCCACCATGTGGATCAGCTCCCTGGTGCTGGGGGTTTCTTGGTTTTCACTAGTATTGCTAGTACTTTGGACTGAGCAGGCACTAAATAATTGCTTAAGAATTAACTGGAAGATGTGCTCTTTGCCTTCTTAACCAAAATAGGAAAAAGACATTAAGATGAATTGGAGAGGACCTAATTAAGTTTCAGAAAATCGGACTGTTTGTAAAGAATATTGTGAAAGCCATTGGTAGCAAATTTAGTAATTACTGCATTTTTTATTTTGCAGATTCTTACTCTTTATGATAGTCTTAATGTTATTGATGTAAATAAAGTTGTTGAATATGTACAAAGTCTACAGAAAGAAGATGGATCCTTTGCTGGAGACATCTGGGGTAATGCCTTTTATGTCAGTCTAGTCATAATGACCAGAACTACATTGTCAGAATAGGTCTTAAGTGCAAGTAGAGTCCACGGAGAGACCAGTCCTCCTTTCAGTAGGTGTAACCAGAAATGAGCTTTCCCACTCCGGGCGGCTTTCGGAGCCGAGTTGACAAGTTCATGTGGCCGTGTATCTGTGGGACTTTAAAAAGAAATTAAACTTTGAAAGTTTGCCGTCTTTTCAGGTCCCACTAAGCAGCTGGTCTGTCTGCTGGAAGTCCCAGCATGCATTGTAGTAATTATATTTCAGCATACGTGAGCACTGGATCAGAGGGGGCAAGTCTAGGATGATAAGGTAGGTAAATTTCCCCCTTGATATTTGGTGGCTTTGTAAAGTTTTTGGGCATTTTCTTTTTAAAAGAATTGCACTGGAGAGGAGGGAGTAGAAATAAGAGAAAACTTTACAAACTTGCTGAATATTTGAGTGAAGAGGGAAAGGACAGCACTTTACCTTCAGAGTGTAAACTTTCGAATAAGTATTACCACGTCACTGATAGGTGCAGGCTGTGCTGTCCTGGAAAGGGATTGACTGGATACCAGCTGCTTGATGGGATGTGAAAATCCCACCTGGGGTTTTTTAAAGGAGGGGAATTATCCCTTCAAGTGGTCCCAAGACAGGTGCCCTGTGCCCTTGGCAGAACCTGCTTCCCCTAGCCTCCCAAGGACCAAATATGACACAAGATAAGATGGTGACGATCTTAGTGTAGGTGCTGTGTAGATGCCAGCTGCTGCCGCCCTGTGAGAAAGGGACCAGGTTGTCCTTTTTTCAGCTTGGCTGGTAGGGGAGTGTGGCTGTGGAATGTGGAAGAGAGCACATACTGATCTCATTTGATCCCAGGTACTTGCTAGGCTGTTTCAGTTCAGTTCTGGTGCCTTTTTTTCCCAGGAGAGATCGATACAAGATTTTCCTTCTGTGCTGTGGCAACGTTAGCACTTTTGGTAAGTTTGAAATACTGTATTGGGGTGATGGACTTCAATCTAGCTGTCTTTGGAGTGTCATTGAAAAGTGCTTTCTGTTCTGTAGGGAAAGCTAGATGCCATCAATGTTGAAAAGGCAATAGAATTCGTTTTATCTTGCATGAACTTCGATGGTGGATTCGGGTGCAGACCGGGCTCCGAGTCCCATGCTGGGCAGGTAAGTGATGGAGATTTCACCCCGATGCTGGAGCACCCAGGCACAGTTTGAGTGTTGGCCGGGTGCTGTGGCACACCCAGCCATATGGGGATCTCAGGAACCCCAGGGATGAAAGTTCAGCTGTTAGCTCCCAGGTCGGTGATGTGATGGCATGTATTAGCTGAATCTCAAGTTGATGCAGTCACTACTTCAGCTCTAGAATTACTCTGAGACCTGGGAAATTAGGCCTCCATGTACAAAACACCCTACATTCAGATAAATTGGCTACCAGCCCCTTCTGGGATAGATCCTCCCCACCATCCTTAGAAACCTCCCGGTGTCCAGCCTTAGCGCTAGAGATTCTGCCCATCATGATTATCTTCCTATTCCAGTGACAGTAGAGTTGAATCCCAATAGCACTAAACCTTCCTAATGCTAATTACCACTTAAGATGTAGGGAAAAGAGGGATTTGTGCCAACAGGTCACAGTAGCTGAGTACAGACCCCTCTCTAGGGCTTTAAGTCATCTGTCATTTAGCAGGAATCCTGTATACTATGGAAGTCAAACTAAAGCTTATGTACATGAACTTTATGTCTGTAATTTTAGATCTATTGTTGCACAGGATTTCTGGCCATCACTAGCCAGTTGCATCAAGTCAATTCTGATTTGCTTGGTTGGTGGCTTTGTGAACGCCAGTTACCATCCGGGGGACTCAATGGGCGACCAGAGAAGGTAATGTCATGATGAGAACCCTCATTATTCCCCTAAGGATGTACTTCCTCCATCTTTTTTGTGTAATCTGCCAGTGGAATTCAGAAATAAAGCCACCTTAATAGCCTCTTTTAAAAGCTAGATTTTTATGTCCCACAAAGGCTGTTTTGTAGAGAGTTGGCCCAGGTAGTGAAGCTGTGCTCCACCACTGCCCAGATTTGAATGTGTTTGCTGCTCCCCCTCCTTCCTTGAGTTCAGAGTGATGTAGCTGCTCCCCACCCCCATGGAGCCTTGCAGAACCATAGGCCCTCCTCATAGCAGATGAGGTGCTGTGCTTGGAGGAGCTTTTCTCTTCCCTCTCCCTGTAATTCTTAGCTGCCCCTTGTGAATACCAGGACTCTTCCTTAAGAAAGGCCCTGAGCAGTTTCAACCTTCAGTTCTGCATGTTGGCCTGGTGCCTGACTCACGTGATGTGGCATGCCTGCGCCTGCCTTAATTAGCTACCTTAGGATCTGAGGGACATCAGGGATGAAGGTTAAGCTGTTATACTTCCAGGTCGGTGATGTGATGGCATGTATTAGCTGAATCTGAAGTTGATGCAGTCACTACTTCAGCTCTAGAATTACTCTGAGACCTGGGAAATTAGGCCTTCAGCTCTCAGGCTGAAAGCTTGCACTTCTTCTAAATTAATATTAAATTGGGCTTAGAAATTTTTCCTTTTCTGTGTTTACTTTTTATCCACTATTTTCATTGTCTCATCCATAGACCAGATTTGGTCCTTGGATTTGGTGAGGGGATGGGTAGTTGTTAGAGAAACAAACGTTTTTCTCTTCTCCCCCATTTAGTTACCAGATGTATGTTATTCTTGGTGGGTCTTGGCTTCCTTGAAAATAATTGGAAGGCTTCACTGGATTGACCGAGAAAAACTGCGCTGTTTCATCTTAGCTTGTCAAGATGAAGAGACTGGAGGCTTTGCAGACAGGCCAGGAGATATGGCAAGTTCTCACTATGGTTTTTGTGTCATTCCTGGAGATGGATGCTGGATTTGAAGATGGAAGAATTCTCCAAAGCACCATGAGGCTGTTCTTAGCGATGAATAATTTAACAGTAATAGTATCATGTGTTGAGCTGTGTGTGATGGTACAGGCCTCTCCCCCTCAGTTCTTGAATTGTACAACAGGATGAAGAGGAAGCCTTTGTAGAAACATCAATACAGATTGGGGGGGGGGGTTGAGATTTATCTCACTACAAAGCTGTTCACAAGTAAAATAAGGCAAGATAATGCCCTTGAGAGTGCCAGGGCTTGGATTCTGCACACCTGCTTACACTACAGCGTAGTTAGACATTCCTAGGAAGTGATGATTTGGGCTGGGGGGCAGACACCCTCTTAGGCTATGAGGACTGCCATTCCGCAGGCACTTCATTGCTAAGAAGATTGGGGGAAACAAAACCTGCTCTTCAAAAAATAACATTTTATGTCTGGTAAGAGTAGGTTCATTTGTACATTTAGGGCTTTTGGTTTATACCAGAATAAATTTAACTAAATGGACTTGTTTCCGCTGTGCCAGAATTTGTCATTCTGGTTTTTGCAAATAAAAACTTCAGCTTTATTTCAGTGTAATTAGTTTATTTTGCAGCCCTTCACACTATACAGGTCCCTGCTTTCTGGAGGCCTTTTGCAGTTGAGCTTGTGTTGTATCAAATAATTGTGTGGTTACGGATCTTTCTTTTTTCCCAAATAGGTGGACCCTTTCCATACTTTATTTGGAATTGCTGGACTTTCTCTGTTAGGAGATGAGCAAATCAAGCCAGTCAATCCTGTGTTTTGCATGCCTGAGGAAGCACTTCGAAGAATCAATGTTCAGCCAGAACTCGTGAACTAGATGTAGATGGCAGGACCACAAAACCTGTATTTTTACCAGCTTTTCACATGTACAGATAAATAGAGCAAAAAAGACAAGCATTTTGATGAATTTGTCTTGTTTGTACATTGTGGCATGTTAATTTTAATAAATTATAGTTATTTATGTTTTTTATATATATTGTAAAAAGCAACTCTGTCCTAATACTTGGCTGCTGCTGATTAACTACTGCTCTTAATTTTGAGTGCAGCAGGTTAATGGTACTGGAAGCGTGTGTGGTGGGGCACATGTCCAGAAGCAGGCTGCAGGAGCACTCAGTGTTGCAGTATTAAGCATGTGGTGCCTTGGGACTGTGATTGCCAAGTGTTAGAATTGTTGCTGTGTAAATAAGGAATGGATGTTTCTGCTTAATAAGCTCTTCATAGAAGCCACCACTAAATGGAAAGCCCTTCCCTCAGGAGCGTGTTGGAAGTCTTGTCCTTGGAAACCACTGGTTTGTTGCAGACTTGCTTCCTGTAAATGGGAGTAGGAGCAGCAGCCTATGGGCCATCCTCTATTGCATCTTCATCGTACCTGTCTCAGAAAACTGCCCAGTGTGATGTTTGTAGTGAGCCCACCTGGAGATAGATGTGCGGACTAGCATGAAAAAATGGAGAATAAAATGTATCCACTCTGGTTGAGATCCTGTGTCCCTCTGGATTCTTTGTCCATAGAGAATCTCTGAGTTCCACGTGGGCTGGTGGTGGCTGCCTGGCATGCTTCCAAAGGGCTTGCTTTAATGCAGGTAAATGCATCAGAAGTGGGAAGCATCATTTTGTAAAATTTGCAGGGGGATGGTCCAGCTAACTGGAGGAGATGCTGCTAGAGGACGTTTATGAAGGGGCTGAGATGGGCCAGAGAGGAGGTCCCCCCCTAGCTCTTAGATGGTTGGGAAATGATCAAATTGCCTGTGGTTGGGTAAATTATATTTGGGAAGACTGGCTGGGCTGCCCTTGTGCCCAGTGGGCCCCTGGCCAGCTGCCCATAGCCAAGGGCAGTGTGACTAAGGCCCCCTTGCCAAGCAATCTGCTCTTGGCACGTGATCCTGAACAAACTGCACGTGGGTTAGAATCTAGACTGGGGAGGCTCAGAGGGAATCTGCATGAGGGTGAGGTTTGGCTGAGCCTGATCTGGGAACCCTGGAGATTACAATGTATCATCACTAGAAGGCCGACGGGTCAGTGTTTCCTGGGAAGCCGGGGGGAGTGGGGGGAGGGTTGTCGGCGGGGTAGGCAATCACCCAGGCCTTCACTGCCGTGAGCCTCCTTTGTGGCGGCTTCTCCTGCTCTGAAGGCGCCTCCACCTCTCGCGGGACTTTGGGCCGGCCTTGATTAGTCCCTAGATCAGCAAGGCCCACCTACAGGCCTGCGGGCGGGCTCAGGCCAGGGGCGGTTAGTGCAGTCTGGGCACATAGTGTGCAGCCGAGAGCCCCTGGCGGGGTCCCCAAGATCTGGGTTCGGTTCCCCTGGGAGGGCCTCTCGAGGGGGGAGGGAGCCCTTAGGTAGGCCTGGATATTTGTCCATAAAAAGCCACAGCTCAGAGATGAACTTCAGGACATGTGGCTTCCTGGGATGCAAGGAAGGCCCCGCCCCGCCGGTCACGTGCCTTCATCCTCCAGAGCCTCGGCCTCGCTTCTGGGCTCTGCTCTACCTCTGCCAATCACCGGTCTCTTCCTAAATCACAGGCCCTCCTGTTTCCCTTCCGGGTCCATTTCCGACCCCAGGGGTGTGTCCTCGTCAACGGGCTCGGGCCGAGAGGTCTGCTGGGAGGGGGTATGGTTCCGTCGCCGGCTCGGCCACGTGACCTTCGGCGCCTGCGCCTTGCGCTCCTAGAGCGGGAGGGGCCTCCCTCGGAGCATGACGTGCAGCGCGGGGCGGGGCAGGGCTCCCACAAATAGCATGTCTAGGCCCGAGGCTCCGAACCCCTCGTGTTCGCGGCTATGGGACTTGCCCTCGCCGGCGAGGAGGATCCCGCCTTCGGGCCCCCGCAGCAGATCAGACCCCCGGCAGACTCCGGTCTGGGGCTCGGCCGAGCGCGGCCTGCCCTTCTTCCGTGGCCGAGGCTCCTGGTCGGAGCCTGGGCCCAGCAGCAGCCCCGGTCCCGCGCGGTGGAGCAGCTGTGGCCCCAGCCCCCTGGGCAGCGCCCCTGGAGCAGACCGAGGTGTGGGAAGGGCAGGGCTGGCGCCTCCTCAGGCTCCCCTCCCCCTCGGCAGTGCCCCCGCCCACCACGTGATCGCGGGAAGCCTGCCTCCTGGCTCCGCCTCAGGCCCCTCCTCCGTAAAGGGCGGGCCTCCTCCCCCTTGGAGGCTTTCCCCAGGGGTCCGGGCCCTCCTCCCATGTTGGGTGCCCCTTAGCCCCCCACCTCTTCTCAGTCTTCTTAAACCTAGGCCCCGCTATTGCGGCATGTGCCGCCCCTGACGTCACGCTCCGGCTCTCTGAGCCCGTTGGGGAGACCCCAAGTTTGGCTTTAGGCCCTGGGCACCCCCGTGCTTAACAGGCCTCGCTAAAGCTCATATGCAGTCCGGCAGCAGGCTTAAGTAGCGTGCATCGGGCACCGCAGGAGAGCGGGGAGGAATATAGGCCGTGGCGTGTCCACGTGCACCCTGGCCACGCCAACCTGGGGGTGCACAGTCTACTGTGCGGGGTAAGGAGGGAGTAAAAAGGCCCAGGCTGACGACAGCCAGGAGGGGCTCCCGGAAGAGGTGCCCTCTGAGCTGGGGCCGAGGAAGGAGAGCTGTGTAAGCCTGGGATGGCCGGAGACACTGAGGAGACCAGGGTGGGGAGGGAAGTGTGAGGAGGCTGGAAAGGAAGCAGGGGCCACGAGCAAGGCAGGACATCTGTCCTGTTCTGGTGGAGCTGAAGAAGAGGGGGGCAGGTGAAGGGCCCCAGAGGGAGAGGGGCGGGTCTGGCCGGTCTGCGGGACCTTCTGTGGATGGTCAGGGAACAGCCATGAGCTCAGAAGAAGAGCTAGAGGCTGCTGTCCAAATTCCAGGGTGATGGGGCGTGGTAGAGAAAGTCCGGGGTGCACAGCTGGTGAGAAATGAAGATTCACAGGGGGCGGCAGGAGGAGGGTTGTCGGAAGGCTCTTCCTGAGCCCCAGGTGCCTGCAGTCAATTGGGAACATTAACTAAGTGTTTGCCATGTGCCAAGTGCTGAGAATACAGAAAAAAGCAAGACAGTCTGTGCCTTCGGGGAGCCTCCGGCTCATGGGGAAAACCTTGTACACATACACAGTGCAAGCTATCTAGAGAAAAAGTCACAGACGGTAGGTCCTGGAATTAAGGGGCATTCCCGAAGCCTTCTTGTACGCGATGGGATTTTAGGTGGGTCTTAGAGGAAGCCACGGGGCAGGAGATGGAGGGTGGTGTTGGTGGAACAGCCAGGAGACTAGTGAAACCATGTGGAAGAGCCTCGGAATAAACGGTAATAGTGTATGGACAGAGTGTTTTGTATTGGAGTCCAGGGGTGATCAGAAGCCACTGGAGTTTACTGAGTAAGGGGGTGAAGTAAGCAGAGCTCAAGGAAAGTCACTTTAGAGGCTCAGGAGGGAATGGATTGGTATGGGGAGACTTGGGGCGCGCATCCAGTCTTTTAAAGTTTCTAACTCTTCTTATTAGCTTTGCCCGGCTCCTGGCAAATATATTCTCCTTTGAGAAATAAACAGTTCATCCTGTCTGTGTCTCTCTCATTCATAGTTACTGGTGTGTTTGTCCAGGGTTAGACAATGAGCTCCTTGAGAAGAGGGACTGTCTTTTGCCTTTATTTGTATCCCCATGGTGCTCTGGGCACCAGAAGCAATTCATAAATTTTTACAGACTGACCAACCTCTCTCCCCTCCTGGAGAGCCTTCCCTTTTATAATTTTTTTTTTAATTTAAAGAAAAGAATTTCAGCAAAACTACCCCCCAAATTCTGGTTTTATATTCACCAATTCACCCACAGAGTTTAGAATGGTGTCCTCTTGTACCTCTTCTTTGGGGCCAAACTTAGTCCTTTTAAGTGCATTTTCATTTTTGTCACCAGTATCCCCTCAGTGCTCCCCTCTTTCTTTCAGCCGTTTCAAGTAACAGTGCTTTTTTAAAGGCAAAAGGGGAACAGACAATATAAGTGATCAACAAACAGGGAAAACACATCAGTGGAAGCCACATCCCTATGTGTGGATCTCGCATCTCTGCAGAATAGTGTTTTCATTCTGTATGTGTTGGTTTTTGGTTCTTCCTTGGGGATCGGTATGTTTCTTTCCATTCAGGCAAATAATCACCCTCACACAGTTACAGAATCACAGGCTGGCTGCCTTGTGCAGCTTTTCCCACTCTCCATAATAGTTGAAATATTCAGCCTTGTATTTTGAATGATTTGGGGGTACAGTTGGTTTATACAACTTGTTTTGAAAATGTGATTTTATTTTAGTGAAATTTATTGTAGATATATTTAGGAACATTTTGAGCATAAAACAATTTGGATTTTAAAACATGATAAGCTAAAACCTTTCTGACTCTCCCTTCCCCAAGCAAACTTCAGGTCTTTTACAAGGTAAAGTGCCCTGTGTATTCTGTGCATAGAAGAGAGGGTTGGAACTGGGACTCAATCCCACCAATTGCCACTTGCCCAACTCACCAAAAACTTCCCTAGCTCAGGGGGCAAGTCAAGCAGGGATCTGATGTTGCAAACTTGGCCACAAATTATTGTGGTACTTATGTATTTCTTAATGATTTAATGTATAAAACTGTACATTCATTTAAATTAGACTCCTTTCTTTTTCTATGTCACTCACAAAGTTTTTGAGAATTTTGCCCCGAGCGCATTTTCCCCATAAGCCCTGTCATTTTTCTTGTATTTTGCCCAGCACAGTGCTTTTGGGAGCACGTGTCCAGTCAAAGCAGAAGATACTATTTAAACTCATCCCCCTAAGAACCTGGTTATTTCTTTTACAGGCAATAATCACCTCTTAGTAATGTGTCAGTCTGGCTCAAAATCTTTAGTTTTTACAGCTCCATAATCACCTTGAACTTCTTATCTCTCACCAGCCTGCCCCACCCAGATATTTACTCTTATTAATTCACTTGACTCCCTCATTTTTCTACCTGTTTTACCTTACCTCGGTTTTTCAACTGTCTCCTCCTCCTGGAGTCTCCTTCTTAACATACTTCCTTTTTGCCTTGGTCCTGCAGTAGAATCTGGACCAATATAGAGTTTTCTTGTTTAGAAGTTTTCTTGTTTAATTCTTCTCCAGTTTCAGACAGGCAGCAATTTCTCTAGATTGGAAAGAGATGGGATAATTGTCTGGGCACACTTCCAGAGATGATGAGAGAGCGTATGGGATCAAGGCTACGAGAAGAGTTGGCCTCGTTGAGGAGAAAGGTCGCCTTTTTCTTTTTGGTCAGAACCTAGAAGAGAAGACAGCAGGAGATGGTAGGGGTGCCGAGACAAGGAGAAGGGGATTTCTCCTAGTAGTGAAAAGGGCTTTTTACTTAGTAAAGTATGAGCTCAGATGCTCAGCGCAGAGGGTAATCCTGCCGAGATGACGTCATATTGGTCGGTATGGCTCATGTTTTGTGTGGTGTGCTTTCTGTTTTTAGACTCTGCGGTGTTCAGACCTCAGAAACTCTTTTTCTTCTTTCTGCCTCTTTAGGGACAGGTTTGTTTTAAACCAGTTATCTGTTGTTTATCCAGTGTTTAGGGTTATTTTGACACTTGAGGAATTGGTTACATCATTGTACACACACAGATCTTTTCATGTAATATACGCATTTACAACTATTGAGGATATATATCTATATCTGTCTATCGCTCTATCTCTATCTATCTCTCTCTATCTATCATCTATCTATCTATCTATATCCATCTATCTATCTATCTATCTATCTGTCTATCTATCTGTCTATCTATCTATCTATAGACAGACAAAACCGGGTCCTCTGGAAATGTGACACATGGGGCCATGCTGTAGAGCCCCAGTGGAGGGGAGCACAAAGGGCATCGGTGCATCAGTAAAGAATGACTGCTGTATGGTGGGTGCTTCATAGCCGGGAGTGTTGTCTTCTGGACCTGTGGGAACGGGCAGGTAGTGGGGCGCTGGCTCTGCCTGACACCAGCTACTGAGACAGTACAAGTCATATCCAGCATCTTATGCATAGGAACACAGGGTTTAACAAATAGTCACTCTGTACCATTCCCCATTTCTAACTTGAGGAAGAGACTAGAATGTGTTCCCAGGGTTTGCATTGCTGGTCTTGAGTCGCTAATCAGAGGGAGGATTTGACCTGTTTGAAAAGCTCATCCTGCATCCTTAAGCACTGTCATGTTCTCCTGATGGCCGCAGGGTAAAAGGCTTTAGAGTTGCAGCTGCTCCCAGATTCCCCAAAGAGCATCTGTGCTCTTCTTTAAATGGCTCTCCTCCTCTGGATTCAGGTTTGCCTTCACCACGTCTGAAATGCCATTCTGCCCCAAGATACAGGGGACACTAAGGAAGACATAGAGGGACAGATTTTTATGAGTTTTAGAGAGAGCTGATAAAAGGGATACCGAAATCTAGGGTAAAGCTGTGTGATCAGGTAGGCAATATCCAAAACCCATTTTAAACTTTCCCGGAATATCAAATTGTGCTGAAAGTGATTTATCAAATAGAATGAGTAAGTCATAATGTCCACAAGGAACAGAATTCTTCCTTTTAGGGGCAACTAGGTATTATAGTGGATAAAACACAGCTTAGAGTCAGGAAGACCTGAGTTCAAATCCAGCCTCAGACACTTACTACATGTGTGACCCTGGATAAGTCACTTGGCCTCCCTCTGTTTGCCAGTTTCCTTAGCTAGTAACAATAGCATCTACTTTCCAAAGCTGTTGTGTAAATAAAATTTTTAAGTGTACTTTGAAAACCTTAAAGTACTGCACAAATGCTAGCTCTTATCTTGTCTGACTACAGTACATAATGTGTAGTTGTTTAAATTCGCCGTGACTAAATGATTTGGTGTATGAATTTAAGTTTTTTAAAGCTGTTTGTTCACATTTTCCTTTTTCTACTCAGATTCATACTTTGGGGATAAAAGTTCTTTTGCAGAAAATGTTAGTGCATTGAATTTTACCTCTGTTGCAAGCTCATCTTCAGCAAGAGACAACAGTTTTGCTCAAATAATAAAGACGCCGTCGGTTGTTGGCAATCCTCCCAGATCAGGTTATGGAAGTAAGACACCTCAAATGGGACATTCAGGTAAGAAGCAAAAATGTGAAGCTGTTCCATTAACGTGCTGACTTTTATTTCAATAGAATCACAAGCATCTAAAACAAACGGTGGCAGTGGGCAGAATGTCTGATATATTATGGAGTGTTGAAGTGGGAAATAAGACTCGATAGGCACGAGTAACGAGCTCCCTCTTACTGCTCAAGCAGAGGCTTAGAATAGAGAGAGAAGATTCCTGCATCTAGGTTTAAGTTCATGGAAGAGCTACTTTCTGTTAAAAACTGATCACTCTGGTAAGCTGGAGAGGAACAAACACATCAGGCATGGGAGCCCTGGAGTGCACCACCCCTCTGTACTTACTAGTGAGGTGACTGGACAAGTAACTTCACCTTGCTGGGCCTCTGTCTGCTCATCTGTGAAACATGTGCGGGACTAGGTGCTCTCTTGGTCCCTCACAGCACCGGACTCTGTGACTTGGAGGTTCTCTGGGGAAAAAACCTTTTGGCAGAATTGGAGATGGGAGCCAACCATCTGGAACCTTTGCAGCGTTCCTATAAGCTCCTCTGGTCAGGGCAGAAGGGCTTAGGTGACTTGTGTTATCTTCTCTTTCACCACCCTCTTACAAAAAATACACTTCAAATAACTTCCCTGTGGCAGAGTATCCCAGACACACTTTTTCATTTCAGCAGGGAGGCCTGCCTCACCCGGCTGGGGGTGTGTGTTTATGCTTTGGGGAAAACGAGTGCTAAAGCGGAACTGTTTAGGATCCTAGTTATCTTCACACTTTGGGGCAGACCCTGTGTTGCAGAAGGTGAATGCTTTTCACTTTATAAAAAAGTAACATGTCATTAAGTAGTTGACCGAGGAAGTAGGTAGAATTAGGGGTTAGGTTAGGGAAGTAGGTTAGAATTAGTTGCCCGTCTGGAAAGCAGGCTCCTTCCATACTAGGGGAGAGCTCTCTTTCTCTGTGCAGATGCTAAATAATCAAAGTCGACTCACAATTTTGAAAGTAAAAAAAAAATTGCTGAACCTTCAAAGGGGCCCCTGCCTGCACAGGAACCCCCTGACAAATAGTCATGCTTGGAAAATTTCAAGGGAACGGATCAACCAAACGAATGACCATTTATGCAGTCTCCTTGGGGCTGGGCACTGGGCACAGAGAAAGGAGAAAAAGAAGGCTCTGCCCAGCAGCTGCTCACTAGGGCACATGCACATAGATGTCATAAGAGATTCAGGCAAGCTAGCCACTGTGGGGAGCAGGAAAGGCCCCTGGCCTTAAGGGAAAAACGAAGTCTGGAAGGAAAATGGGCATTCCTTTAGGTGGAGGTTGTAGCGGGTCCACCCAGGGGCCAGCCTCAGGTGTGTGGAGATGTGGGTGAGAGGATAGTTCAGGAGAGAACCATGAGCTCCATTTAATGATTGTAAAAATTTATTGTTACGCTATTCAGTGGGCAGGAGGGATTAGGAAGCCTGCCAAAATACAGGACAAAGAAATACAAATTATATAGCCAAAATAACATAAATCAGGTATCAATTATGCTAATTAGGTGAATAAGGGTGGTTTTAGGGAGGAGTTAAGGAGTGGTCAGTGCTTAAAGGAACATACACTTTTCATATCTACCACGCAGACATATTACCCATAATTCAGTGGTAAAAAGTGCAGGGGGTGCTATCAAAAGGTGTGGGTTTTGCCTTGAAACGTCACCTAAGTCAACTAGCGGTCAGTTCTGACTGAGAGGTGACCAGTATGTTACCCAACTATGTCCTGTTTGACAAGATGAATGTTGGAAGCTGGACTAACTGGAGACTCAGGATGTGCCTAATTGGAGAGGAGTTAGCTCACTGATAGTGCACTGAAGGATTCATAGGTGCAACTGACCACTAGAACAAAAGAGCTACACATTTCTCTAATTGCTTATAGATGGCTAGTTGGAGGAGTCATAGGAATGGCTTGTTATCATAACAAGCAGGGATAATTGCAGCTATGCAGAGAGTGCTGGCTTAGGGAAGAGGCAGAGTTGGTGGTTTTATGGCTGGGGGGAGGTGTAACTTTACAACTGAAGTTGCAGCTGGTTGTTACAAACCTAGGCACCCCAACACCCATCAACAGGGCCAACAATCTGATGGGAGACTCATCCTCCTAAAGTTTGGGGGGCAAAAGCCCGGTTGGAGTCAAGATCTCAGACAAGAGTCTTTTAAAGTGTATTCCCAGGGTGCCAGCCTTTTCAGGCCCAGACACCTGGGGGGACACATCAAAATCTCTATCTGAGTCCTGACCTCTGTTTCTGAGGCTCGGCTCAGGAGGTGAGGGCAGAGAGCATCCCAGGCAGGACTGCAGACAGCGGCCAAGAGTCTGGACCAGTCCAGTCCACAGGTGTTTATTAAGGGACTGCTGTCCCTTTCCAGGCACTGGGCTAGGCCCTTGCAATGCAGTGAGAGTCAGATTGATGGTTCCTGACCCTGAGGAGTTTACATTCTATTTGGGAAGATGGTTTGTAAACCACTAGTAAATCTGAGCTGTGTACAGAGTGGATGGATGGTATTCTGTGAAGGAAAGGGCTCCCCTCCTGTGGAGATGGCTTTGGCCTGAGTCTTAGGGGAAGTCGGGGCACCCGAGGGGTGGGGACAGTCTGCAGGGCTAGGAGATGGGTAACTGTGTGGGAGGAAAGCAGAGGCTGTGGAAGGGCATAAGGAGTCAAAAGATGAAAAAGTAGGATGAGCCAGGTTATGTGGAGCTCTGAGTTCCAGTGAGAGGAGTTAGAATCTGATCCTGGAGATGCTCGAGAGTCACTGGGGGTCCCCAGCCAGGGCTGGGGCTGAGGGTGGGATGGTGTGGGGGCAGTGGGTTACAAGGCTCTGGTTGGAATCCCGGGAGATGGTGGTGGGAACGGGATGTATGAGAGAAAGAAGATTTGGGAGCAGATGAGCTGTGAGGGAGAGGACAGGAAGGGAGACGGGGGGACAGGCAAGGATCAACCAGTCAGTCTGTCTTCAGGCATTTATTAACTGCTTCCAGTGCTAAATATTGGGGGAGCCATGTAGAGAATGGTCAAAACAGGCCCTGTCCTCAGGGAGTTCACCTTCTGACGGAAGACAGTTAAATGCAGATGAAGAGGACTGGCCTGGGTGTCCAGAGAGCTTGCTCATCTTACTTTGTGCTGGGGCAGCCCAGCCCCTCTGGGCCAAGCTGGCTGAGCGGCCTCTACTCAGAGCTCTGAGGTTGCTTCTTTTCCTTGTCTTCCTGGCCAAGGAACACACTTGAAGTGGGCAGGTTTTGGGTTCGAGTGCATGGCAGCCTTCAACTGGAAAGTGACAAGGCAGGGGGCAGTAATGCCCTCCTGTCCTTACAGATGAGGGGCTGTGTGTGGGATGTGAGGGCTGCTCACCCTTCGTTGGCCATGTGGTGCTCAGCTCTCACCCTTGGCCCCGAGAAGCTGTAGCGAGCACAACAGCCACATCCCGGCCAACTCTGGAGGGAGACAGGCTAAACTAGGCCGAGGGTAACCTACAGGCCCCAAGCCAGCTGGTGACAGGGGGGTGTCTGCCTGTAAGGCTAAGCAATCTACCTCTCCATCTATTCAGTGACAGATTAAGGCAAAACATTCACAGAAAAGAGAGAAATCAGAATATGGGGTAGCTTAATCATTTAGTGAGCCCTCAAAGGGACATTCATTTCCGGTCAGTCACAAAGCACATGTGTTTGGTCAGCCACAAAGTACAAAGGCCAAAAGTCTTCCGCCTCTGGATCACAACTGAATTACAATGCCATCGATCACCACCAAGCACCCTCACAAGGGGCAGTGGGAAGCACAACGGCCATCCGCCCCTAGGTCACAACTAGGTTACAATATTACCCAAGGAGAGGTCTTTTCTTCATCTTGACCCTAGGCAAGTTCTTAGCAGTTTCTGTTCCTGGTAAGACACAACTTAACAGTGACACAATAAAAACATACACGTTGCTGATGTCCTCATCAATTCACTCTGCCTGTGGAATCAACCTAGAGGTCGAAGGAATCAGCACAAATCATCAGTACAGTCCCAGGTTCCCCAAAAACATCCGCAAGACCCTCCTCCAGGATTTCTGTAAACACACAAGAAGAAAATCCTCTTTCAGGGCTTCAGAACCAACAGCAAGGTCCCAGGACTTCTGCAACAACAGCAACGTCCTCTATCAACCGATGGATCTGACAAAGTAACATCAAAACAGACAGACCAAGTACTGGCTGACACCGCAGTCATGCTTCCTCCAGTTCTCTCCCCATTTCTCCAGAGTTCTCAGTTCAGCCACCAGATGCTGGCTCCCAAAAGTTCTGGCCTCTCTTAGCTTCTGAGGCCTCTCTTCTAGCCTCTGCACACAGCACCAGCTCCTCCCTGTTCATTCCCTCTCTCACCTCAATAATTCTAACCCATCGGGAGTTTCAAATTCCATGACCATTACACTGCCCCAAGCCTGTGAAGACTCTTCCAAAGGTGTAGACAATGACAAGCAGTTTCTTCTGTGGCCACTTAGGCAGCTGAAGCAGGTGTTAAGGAGCACATAGGGTTCGGTTGGGTATCGAAGATGCTGTGGTCATCCATTGCAGCCCGGGCCATTGCCGGTTGTCCTGACTTTGTCTTGCCACCGGACTTCAATGATTCGGGAAGAGAGTGAGGTGGCTCTGCATCTGGTTCTGTCTTGACTCAGTCAGGTTTCCTGTAGTTCTTGTCCCTTGTGAATATAAAAGTTCACTTCTAGCAGTCACAGCCGTGTGCTAACAGTTCATGCTTTAAGGCCTGTTTTGATGCTGTTGCCTGTCTTTTAATTAGTTACGTCTTCATCAGCTGTCTCGACTCACTCTGATGCCTCAGTTGTGGTTGCGGTTGTCGAAGGGAGAGGACTGGCCAGAGGCGAGATAGGAATAGCCAGTATCGATGTGAAAAGGCCTCAGGTTGTGCTGTCCCAGTTTCCTGATAATACAACATATACCAAGGTAAGTACAGAACAATATGGATTCTCGGGCATTTTTCAGGTATGTTCTTTGGGAATTGGTCGGTTGGTTTATTGGTAGAATAGTAGTTGTGATTTCTTGGATAGTGATCACCTACCTTGAACTAAGAATTGTTTTTAAGTGCTGGCTTTATTTAATTTATTAGACATTTTAATGTTGGTTCAGAACTTAACTTCAGTTTGTCAGGATCAGGCCTCCGGACCCTGGTGTGCTGGTGTGCTGTGGCCCAATAGGCAGCAGTAGGCTGGTGAGTCCTTGGGAGGAAGCCCTTTTCAGAAGCACGTTTTAGAAGACGTGATAAAACCTAGAGCATTACAAAGTCAGTCTGCCAGTCAGTCAGTCAGTCAGTCAGTCAACTTCTATAAAGTGCCTACTATGGTCCAGTCATTGTGTTAAGTACAAAAAAGGCAAAACAGCCCAGCCCTCTAGGAACTCACAGTCTAACAGATACAGCTGCAAGTAGATTCGCACAAAGCAAGCCCTTTACAGGATAAATAGGAAATCATTATCAGAGGGAAGGTGCTAGAACTAAAAGCTTGGGGAAGGCTTCCTGTAGTAGGTAGGAGACCGTCCTGTCCCCAGGCATGGGGGGCAGCCAGGGAGGATGCCCAGAGCCCAGAGTGGGAGCAGCTTGTTCTTGGAGCAGCCAGGAGGTGAGTGTCACTGGATGGAAGGATCCATGTAGGGGAGTCTTGTGTGAGAAAACTGGAAAGATAGGAAGGGCCATTATGAAGGGCTTGGAACATCAAACAGGATTTCATATTTGATTCTGAAGGTGATAGAAAGCCACAAGGAAACCAATTTTATTGGCATACATGTATCAAAAATATTAAAATGACAACAACAACAACAAAAAACCCAAGTTCATGGACCCTGCCTTCGAGAATGGCCCAGGTGGTTGAGAAGTCAACTTACCCATGGTCATGAAGCTGTCCGAGGCAGGACGTTAACCCAGGTATTCTTGACTTCAAGGCCACTAACACCAGGGATGAGTATCAGGCTGCTGAATCCAGATGGTTCTGATGGCCCTCCCTCCGTCCCTCCCTCAGATCCAAGTCAGTTGCAGGCCACGTCGTCACTCCCTGCTGCCATGGTCCTCTTCCAGAACTAGGGAGAAATGCGCAACAAGAAGACTGTGCCCTCTGTGCCATGCTGTCTCTCTCATAGTAAAAAGTACGGGCTGAAAAAAAAATACTGGGCTCGTATTTGAAAATATCCAAGTAGCTCTCAAAGTTTTAGATTCCAAGATTTAATACACTCCTTCACAATTCCCTACTGCTTTTGGTAACAAGGGAGCTGGGGGGCACAGTGGATCAAGTGCTGGACGTGGACACTGGAAGACCCGAGTTAGAATTTTGCTTTGAAACTAATTAATTCAGTAACCCTGAACAAGTCCCTTCACCAGAAGCAGCCTTACTTTCCTTATCTGTAAAATGGAAATACTCTTTGCACCTCCCACAGGAGATTGTTGTGAAGGATCGAATGAGGTGATTTGCATGGAGGGCTTTGGAGGCCATGGAGTGCCAGGGTGTTAACTCTTGTTAGGAGCTTGTACTGCATCAGCTTGAGGAGGTGCTTGTCCAGAAACAGGATGACTTAAGACCACAGTGCTCTACTTCTAGAGTTTTCTCTTTGAGAGAACCTTGTTCTAGGCTGCTCATTTTATAGCAAACAAAACCAAGGCCTGACGTAATGTTAATGTGATATAAGATCCTCCCCACCCATTAACAGGCCTACGTGCCCAGCTGTGATACGTCCTCAGTCACAGGGAGCCCATGGGGAGGAGCTTGCTGAGGGGAGGCTTCCACACCTCTTGGTACTAAGCTAACTAGGCACCAAGTATGAGGGTTGTGATGCTTTCTGGCTCCGAGAAGTGCATGTGAGCTCTGAGTTGGTCTTTTGCTTTGGGGGTTCCCTTATGAGAAGGACCTTCTGATTCCATGGACCAGGCCCTGAATAGCTACATGTTCAGGAGCCCCACCTGCTCAGATGTAAAGGCTCTCTTGATCCAGGGGTGTCTGTAAAATATATGGTGATATTGCTTTGATTCAGGCGGTCAGAGCCCCGTCTGTTGGTCTTTATTTCTCTGATTGTATTTTCTCTGTTTTTATTTTTTCTGAAGTTCATGGTGCTGACTTTTCCCCTGAACTAGTAAATGTGATTAAAGTAGATTATTGACCCCTCAGAAGTTGCTTTCCTTTTAGAAAGGCAGATCCAAGAACCTGTGCTAGTGAGCCATCTCAGGTGTGCCATGGCAGGTTGAGGGGTTCACGGCGCTCAGTTGGAGCTGTGCTACACGGTGCTGCAGGCACCAAGGTCAGAGCACAGATTTCTTGATCTCCATAATGGTTCTGTTCTTATAGTTTTTGCACTTTGAGCATTCATTTATCTCAGCAGTACAGTGGACTTTTTATTTCTCAGAGTAAAGGAAATGGGGAGGAGTTATGTATGACAGGACTCGTTGCCAAAAGATGTGCTTTATTCACAAGATGTTGACTTAATTGCTTTGTGGTTCTTTGTTCCTGTTCCCACATTCCTTTATTAAGCTGAATTTGACATGGATTTTAGGTGTGTGCTGGGGGCTGGAGGTAAAAGACAAGAGTGAAACCGTCCTGGGAGATGCCACATGGGAGCCATCCCTTAGGGTGAACGTTGAGGATGAAAGAAAAAGTGTTTATTCAGCCCTTACTACTGGCAGGGCACAGTGCTCCCCACAGGAAATAAAGACAGAAAAGCACAGTGGCCTCTGCCCTCAGAAAACCTACATTCCAGTAAGGGGAGAAGACACAAGACAGGTTTCAGCTTCAAGTCCTTGGGGCAAAGGGCAAAGTAGAGGGAACTCAGTGTGTTTGATGGCATTTTCCTGGATAGAATCTTATTAATTTCTGATACCATTTGATGGAGCCAAAGACTTTGTTGTTGAGAATTTTCTTTTCTGAGTCCTTAGAGGCGATGGCTAAGGAGGCCAGGATTGAGGGCTGATGGTCCTTTCTCCCCTGGGCTTACCAGGAGAGCCCAATAGCAGTAGGACTAGGTGGGTAAGATTAGGGAGACCCTACTATTCTGGGGACCTCAGACTCATTTGCTTTTTGTGTATTGTATGCCTGATGGCTCCAGAGGAGACATGGAGCCTGGTGACTTTGCACAGCCGTCCTGCTTTAAATCCTGTTTATGACAAGTCATGTTATCTCCCTGATTTCATTGTCCTCTTGGAGAATGAGGGGCAAACAGAGCTTGTGTGCCTGACTGCATTCACCCTTCAGCCTCTCTCTTTTTTTACCTACTACCAAACTGTCTGAACGACTGTAGCTTTGTAGTGTGGTCTATGATCTGGTACTTTCCCTTCCCTCCCACTTTTTTTTCTTTGTCTCTTCCTATTCTTGACCTTTTGTTCCTACAGTTGAATTTCAGCACAACCTGCCTCTAGCCCTTCTTTGGAATTCCATGTCAGTCTTTAAGCGATTCATGTATTTCCTGCAAGTGACATAGTGTTAGATTTTTGCTTTCCAGCCAGTTCTGCTCCCTTCTCTTTTTCATGATCAGGTTGATCCTTGTGACTCTTCCTTCTTCTGCCACATCCTGTCTTCCCCTTTCCCTGTTCCTGCCTGCGTGCATCCCTGTTCAGGCTATGTCCATACTAAACTCTGAGTGTGTCTTCTTTTGTCAGGCTCAGATAAGAGTGAGGTGAGGACACGTTCCTGCGGGTTTGTTCACTCTTCTTTTCATACACCCTCTTCACATGGAGTAGTAAAATCCTACTCCTTCTTTTTCTCATTTTCTGGTAGATTCTCTTCTCCCTTCCTCTCCCTCCCACCCCGTCTCTTTTATTTAAACCGACAAAACCAGATCCATCCCTAACTCTTTCTGTGACCAGTAAAAAGACTAAGATTCTGGAGGGAAATGTATTTCTTCCCTTCCCGTTAGGTTGTCACTACTTCAGCGTTGTTTAGCCTAGTGGTTCTCAACTTTCCTGATGCCGCGACCCTTTAATACAGTTCCCAATGTTGTGGTGACCCCCAACCATAAAATCATTTTCGTTGCTACTTCATAACTGTAATTTTGCTCCTGTTATGAATCATAATGTAAATATCTGATATGCAGGATGTATTTTCATAGTTACAAATTGAACATAACCCATAGGTTGAGAACTGCTGGCTTAGCCCTTTCTAATGTTCAAGTGTATTTACTTTTCTATATTTCTATACTCTTGTGTTTAGGTTTCAAAATCTCTGCTCAGCTCTCTGGTTTGTTTTGTGTTTCACCAGCAGTTCTTGAAAGGCCATTGTCTTCTTAATGACAGATATGGTAACTCTCTGGTGAGTTATGCTCAGTTTTGGAGGGTAAATTATTCTTAGTTTGTAAGCCTTTATCCTATTCCAAGATTCTCTCTTCTTTACACCAGTAGCTGCCAGTTCCTTGCTGCTTTTATTTTTTTGTATGTGACTGCTTGCAGCATTTTTTTTCTTTTGAAGAGATAGGGAAGAGCTGGGTGTCTGAGGGATCTCAAATGGATCCCTTGAGAGTTCTTGTCTGGAAAGAATTTTGCAGGACTCAAGCTATCTTTTGGCAGAGTTACAAAAGTTTATTGTTAGGCTTGCTTTGCAGTGGGAAGGAGAGGAAAGTAAGGGGACCTGCAAAGTGCAGGAATTCGAAATACAGTTTTTAAAGTCATAAAACTATCAATCCAAGATTAATTATGCTAATTAGGTGAGTAAGGGAGGGTTACGGAGGAGTTTAGGAGTGGTCAGTGCTTAAAGGGACTTGTACTTTTTATATCAACTGCACAAGTAATTGCCCATAATTCACTGGGACATCCACCTCAGGGGGAGAGCAAAGGGGTGTGCTTTTTTTTTTTTTTACCTTGACATGTCACTATGTTACTGTTGGTCAAGGATGACTGAGATAGATCCAGTCTGTTACTCATATTTGACAATATGGCTGTTGGGAGGATAGGTTTGATTGTGCCAAGTTTGGAAGCTAGACTGATTAGGGATTCAGGAGGTACCATATTGGAAGGGAGTTTATCTCTCTGATAGACCATTCAAGGTTTTTGGGTGCAGCTGGCCACTTAGAACAAAGGAGCTATGTATTTTTTTAAACTAAGGGTTTGTTTATAAAATGCTTGGGTGATGTATTTATGGCTACTGTCACTGAGGCCGGGGCAGAGGAGAGGCAAAGTTAATGCCTTTATGGCTGGGGGGAAGTGTGACTTTACCCTTGGCTTAACAGGGGATATCGCAAGCATAGGTACCTGAACACAAGTGAGCTTTCACAGACTGAAGCTACAGCAGCATTACAAAGGCACCGCAACGCCTCATCACTTTGACTTGGAAGCTCCAGATTTTGAAGTGTTTTCAGTCTGCAGTTGGATTCAGCAGGTGATGGTGGGTTCTTTCTGTTCGCATCTTGCCCTTCGTTTCTGATAGATGTGGGAAGTTTTCTTTCAAGACTTCTTGAACTAGGATGTTCAAGTTTTTTTGTCTGGTCATGGCTCCTGGGGCCTTGGGGAAGGCAGAGGTGGCTGGGACTTTGGCCTCTGCAAGGAGTATTTGATCTTTAACCATGAGGAGACCTTCAGGCCAAGTGACTGCTCCCCCCTAGGGTTTGTGATGGTAAAGAGGAAAGCCAGGAGGAATAATTACTAAGATGAAGAAAAAGAGAAGGTATTTGGGGGGGGGAAACCCCAGTATGGATACAAAGAGACCTTGCAGCCAGTGTTGATTAAAAAGACATGTTCAGGGGGCAGCTAGGTGGTGCAGTGAATAGAGCACCAGCCCTGGAGTCAGGAGGACCTGAGTTCAGGTCTAGCCTCAGACACTTAACATAAAACTAGCCATGTGACCTTGGGCAAGTCACTTAACCCCAATTGCCCTACCTTTCCCACTCCAAAAAAACAAACCAAAAAGACATATGCAGAAGACAAGATAGATGAGAGTAGCTTCCAGAGAGGGCAGCAAGATCAGAAGTGCGGCACAGCCTTGGGAGAGTTGGCTTCAAAGTTCTAAAGGTCAGAATGGGAGGCTACAGGGACCAAAGGGGGAAAGAGACTGGGAGGATTGTGATGGGACAGTGACCCCAGAGGGCAGCTCCTCATCCAGATTTGCTTCTGAAGAACGACCTCCTGACCGGAGCAGAAAACAGAAAATGCCCCATGGGAAGTTGTTGATCAAGATCAATGAAGAAATAATGAGGGAGCACTGGTGCCGAGTCACCCAGCCCAGGTGAGCGGCATCTTTGAGTCAAGCTTGTCTGCCTATGGATGATGTCAGGGGCACCTCCGAAATATCCGAGTATGCTATAAGCAATCCTTCCTGAGCCTCTTAATGCAAGCTTTCAGATGAATAACGAGTAACATTTATGTATTGCTTTAAGATTTACAAATTGTTATCTGAAATATTATTTCCCCTATTTTACAGATTAAAGAAGTTACAGCTCCTGTATTTTAAGTGACTTAATCGTAGTTATGAAGCTGGTAGAGAAGCCATGTTCTGTTAGGTCTTCTCACTCTAAGAAAAATGAGCTTTTCAGTATACGCCTCTCCCTACCAAATTCTAAAAGCAATACCTTTTATAATGAGTAAAAGCCCCGTATGTACTAAAAGTGCTATGCAGGAGGGTAAGCAGCTGCAACATCCCTCTGCCCAGCAGACCTCACCCAAACTTAGAAGTGATCTCAGTGGATCAGAAAGTCCCTGTTGTCCATATCGGACCTGTCTCTGCACATCCCAACAGCTACAAAATGGGGACCTCTCTGCGACCCTAATTATATTGCTAGAAGTGGAAGAGACAGGGTTAGAGAACAGGAGAACTTCTTTAAAGCAACAGAAACAACTCATCTGAAGATGCTGGAGCCTGTTCTGAATGTGTGACTCGAACCCTGGGTCTGTTTCAAGCTATTTCAGACAGAATGAAGCCTAACATGATCCATGGCCATGTCCGTTGATGTTCACATAAGATATGTATAGGAGATATATTTTAAAATACAGCAAGAAAGTTAGTATTATTAACAGAAATGCAAGTAATTGACTGTTTGGGTTCTTATTTAAAGGGACCTCTTGAAGAAAATATAAATTTTTTGTGATTCAGAATATGCCTTTAACTTGTATTTTAAGAAGTTGTTTGTGTAAACTTTTTCAGGTAATTACCAAGTTAAAAATTTTAGCACCGTTGGAAGTTATAATGTCTACCACTGCCTGTGTTGTGGGGAATTCAACCAAACTCTTCAGCTTAATTACAGAGAACTTCAAGGTAATTAGTTTTTAATATTTCACAGGGACAAAGTAAGAGATACATAAAGCCCCATCGTTCCCTTCAAGGGGTACACCTGCTGGTAGCATGCGTGTCGGGCGTGCTGGGCTGCAGCAGGTGCAGTCTCCTGCTTCCCAGGGGCTTCTGCTCATGACCTTGTTGTCACCTTCCAATCACATCTCACAGAGTCTCAGGGCAGGTCAGACTGTTGATCCGCTTCAGCCTTTTAGAGACTCCTGTTGGGCTTGATAGCCATCTTTAGATGTTTGAAGGGCTGTCCTAGTGAAGAGAGATCCAACTTGGGCTTTCAGCTTTCAGCTTTCAGAAGGGGGCAGAGGCAAACCCGGGCTGGACAGGAGATCAGTGCTGTGGCCATCACAAGTGGGCAGGGCTGCCTTGTTGGGGAGGCCTCCTTCCAAGGACAGGGCTTTAAATATTGCCTCCGTCATTACTCTTCAGGTATGTTGTGAGAATTCTTTTGAGGGCATGGGCTGGATTAGATAGCTAATAGCATCTTTTACAGTTCTGAAATGCCATGATTTTTTGATTTATGCTTTTAGGAACATTTGAGAGCCATGTGAAGAACGTATCAGAGTTAGGCAGGAATTACAGTTGTCCTTGTGAGGGATAATGAAGGCTGGTGTTTGTGGAAAGCAGGGGATAGAAATGAGAAATGTCTGGGAAGCAGGATTGCTGAGACCCGGCAACTCACTGGTGTTTAAGAAGAGAGCAGAGTTTCAGATCAATCCATAGGCATGTAGTGTGTCTCCTCTATGCTAGGTGCCTGATGGGCTTTAACTTGGAAGGTGGGTGTCTGTGATCCAGTCAGGCTGTCCATTGGTCATCTTTTGCTCTTTCTCTTTGATTGGAAGACCTTTTCCCCCTCAGTCCTAAGTCTCTAGGGCACTACTTATCAAGTTAAGTCAACAATAATTCTTAAGTGCTTGGAATATAAAGAAAGGCAAAACCTCCAGTCCATGATTTCAAGGCATCCACAGCTCAGACAAATACACAGACAGCTGTGGACAAATGAAGTATTCAGGACAAAATGGAGGCAGTCTTATGGGAAGGCAGTTTGTGAAAGACTTCTTGCCAATAATCCCATGGATTTGGTAAAGGCTTGAAGAAAACCAAGGAAATCAGAAGACAGAGATAGAAAGGGAGAAAAGAACTGCCTGATCTCCAAAGCCTTGGTTTTTATGACCAAGAATGCCCATCGAGCAGAATCTTCTTATTCTCTGTCATAGGAAGGAGAGAAAGTTCTATTTCTACTAAAGATCCTCAAGAGTTATGTTGGACAGTGGATCCTTTCAATCCAAAATATTAAAAGCTTGGATGTTATTTAAGCAACCCATCCTTGTGCTTAAATGGGCTTGATGGCACAGCTGTTGGAGGTACTAGCGTTTAAAAATCTCCTTTGAGATCTCAACTTTCTTTCAGAATGTGACTTTCACGACCATTCAAAGGAAGTACTTCAATGAAACGAAAGGGCTGGAATACATTGAGCAGTTATGTGCAGCAGAATTCAGCACCGTCTTAATGGAGGTTCAGTCCAAGTAAGTGTCATTCAGAAACAAGAGGGATTTTGCAGCTTAAGATGAACGCAGACATTCCTTTGAAAGTCCTCACCTTGGGCAAGAGAGCTCTGCTTCTCTGACTTCTGCCCCTTCCCTCCCAGCACACACAGGGATGCTCGCGCCTTGATCTTCCTGGCATCCTTTGCTGTGGATGAAGTTCTCTGTCCAATGGGAGACCACCGGCCTTCCATCTCCCCTGGCTTTGCTGCTCTTGGTCCTCACTCCCACCTCCCCTGTCTGCAGACACAAGCCCCACCCCTGCTCTGACTGCAGGGCCTTCCTGCCTCTTCTTGGTCCTGGTTATGCCCTTGTCTCTCCCAGTTTCCTGGCCCCCTAGACCTGTTTCTGCTCATGCTCTGCTGACCTCCAGTGCTTACTTATTACCCCTTCTATCTCTCCCTCCTGCTGTATTAATCAGCCAGTCAATCAATAAAAATTTATTGAATGCCCATTCTATGCCAGATGCTATGCTAAGTGCTGGGTATTCAAAACTAGGCAAAAGGCAGTCTCTACCCTTAGGGTGCTTACAGTCTTGGGGGGGAGGGAGGGCCATGTGCAAACATATCTAGCCAAGTCATCTAAATATACAGTGAATAAGAATAAATGAGCAGAGGAAAGACACTTCTGTCTCCTCTGCTTCTGCCCCTGTGCTGCAGATGAAGTGTCCCTAGAGGAAGTTCCTCAGCACATCACTGTCCACTGTCCACTGTCATTTTTTGTGACCTAATTTCACCTGGACCATCATTGCAGCAAGGCAGCTCTTTGATTCTTCTGTAATCTGGGAAAAGATGATGGATCCTGTTCTGGTCATGTTGACTTTTAGATACGTAGGAGATATCTAATGGGAAATGTTCAGTGGGCAGTTGGTGATGGAGGACTGTGGCTTAGGAGACAGTGTAGGACTGTAATATAGATTTGGAAGAAAGACAGAGACACAGAGAGAGATTGGGGCGGGGGGAGAGAGAGAGAGAGAGAGGGAGGGAGGGAGAGAGACACACAGAACTTAGAGGGGGGGAGAGAGAGAGAGAGGGAGACACAGAGATTGGGGGGGACAGAAGCGGGGAGGGAGAGAGAGGGAGAGAGAATGCATCATTGAATCTATGAGAGCAAACTGATTTGCTGGGAGAGGAGAAAAGGGCCTGGTCTGGAGCCTTTCCAAGATATCTCCTTAGAAAGCTGGACAGGAGTGATGAGCTTAGAAAAGCAGGGGAGAAGGAAGAGCTAGAGAGACGAGAAGAAAGCCAGCGACAAACAGTATCAGAATGCAAGGAAGTAAGTGGATGAAAGAAGAGAAGGTGAGGAGAGGGAGAGGAGCCGTTTTTTAAAAGAATGATGGAGAGTTGGATAATGTCTCTAGTCATAAGTCCACAAAGGCAGACTGAGGCACATTCTTGCCAAACACGATAGCAGTTGATTAATAGGACACCAGAACCTATCAATAAAAGGGTCAGTGGCCTGCCTCACTTTGTGCCAAAGACCCCAGGATAAAGACGTAGCTTATTTTTGTAAGGTTAGAACAGAGAATGGAGCAGGTTGGTGCCATCGCGGGGTTGTGGGCAGCACGACTGGTTAATGGCTGAGGAGAGGGGAGCAACATGCTAGCTGGAAGTTGGGAACTGAGGGGCTACAATAGCCCTGTCCTTTCCCCTCCCCCCCACTAAGGAGTGTGTATTGTTTGAATCTTCCTGCAAGGTTAAAAGATAGTGGCCCAGAGCTCTTTAGGTAGCAAACCATGAGTCTTTGAAGTGTAAAGATACCAGGCCTGGCTTCCCCCAAGGGGAGCTAGAAGTGTTCCCCAAGGACAGCAGTTGGATTAGGGGAGAGCTGGAGCCTTGGAGTTGACCCATTCCAAGCCCGCAGAATCCCCACACTACATCCGGAGGTCAGCATGACTCAGGCAGCGATGGCACTACAAGGATTGTAGATGATGCAGAGTCAGTTCAGTTCAGTTCAGTCTTCTCAGCCTCTTTGTGGACAGCTGAGGGTCCAGAAGATGATGATGGGCGATTGGAGAGAAGGGAGCTGAGTGTGGGGTCAGTCCTGTGGAGAAGATGGGAGGGAACGGCCTTTCAAGGGCACACTGAAGGCTGGGCTTGGGTGACAGAAGGGCCACCTCTTCATCTGGAAGGCTAAATGAGGAAGAGTCCAGGAGCAAAGGTAAGCTCTGGCCAGTGAAGTTAGAAGGCTGTGTCAGCTCATCAGATCATGGGGGAGGCCTGAGGGCCAAGAGAAAACCAGAGCAGTTGCTCCTGTGACCATGGGATAGTCAGTCAATCAATGAGCATCACCCCTCTGCCTTGCTTCAGGGAGGTCCACGGGAAGCAGCATGGGCTTGTAAAAGAAAGTTTCTCTTTTTCCAAGATTTATTTTTGTCTTTAAGACTTGCAAAAGCAAATGTTGCTTGTCTTACAGGTACTACTGTCTAGCAGCTGTTGCTGCTCTGCTGAAATACATGGAATTTCTTCAAAATTCAGTTTATGCACCAAAGTCATTGAAGGTTTGTTTCCAGGGCAGTGAGAAGACAGTCATGATTGATTCCTCATCAGCTCAGAACCTGGAATTGTTAGTGAATAATCAAGATTGCAGGTAACATTGCTCTGTTTTTTCTAAAAGCCTACAATATGCTTTTTTAAAAACATGGTATTTGCCTAAGAATGTTGCTGATTTAAACTTTGTTGAAGTCTTTGGGGAACGTTGTGTAAATAACATTATTTTTATCATCTTTTAATACTCACTAAACTTTCTAGCACGTAGATAAGGAGCAGCGGGCCTCCCTGAGTCAGAAGGACCTGGCTGAAGTCCTACCTCTGACCTCTACTAGCCCTGTGTCTGTAGACAAGTCATTCAACCTCAGACTTGAGGTTGCAGAGATGTTACTGAACAGTGACTGTGGAGGGGATCTCCACGCCAAAAGCTCACTGCGCAGATTAAATGATATGTCTGATAGTCTTTCCCTCCTCTCCTCCTTCCAGTTTGCTCCTTCAAAAAAGACTAAATTATGGACTGTATACAAAAAGAATTAACTCAGTTTTCGGACCCAACTCTCTGTGCTTTAATAGCTGGAAGTCATAGAAGTCCCCACCAAAGCTGGAAATTCAGGAAATCAGGTGGGCTTGTGATGGTGAAGAACCCAACGCATTTACCCAGAAGCTGCTAGAGGCTGATGGAGCGCACCAGTGACCCCTTTTAAGTCCTAAAGAATATATCTGCGACAATGACCATGAGGGAGGCCCATTGTAGTGACCCAAGGCTTTCGCTAGCCCTGCTCTCCCCCGGACTCTTCTCAGAGGACACTTGTTGGTCCTCGTCATTACTAACATCTGTATGGTGCTCTAAGGCTTTGAAGGGCCTGCATATACTTTATCTTAAAGGATCTCCGTAAGTTATTATTCCTGTTTTACACATGTGGAAACTCGAGGTGATGGAGGAGAGACTTGTCCAGGTCCCCCAGCTGGCGAGTGGCTGATCGGGATTTAAGCCAGGGGGCAGCAGGCCCCAGTAGCTTTGTCAGTGTACGGGGCGAGTCCTGTGGTGGACGAGCCCTGTTGGCATGGCCTGTCCATGAGGTGAGAGTAGACAATAGGCCCGGAAAGAATGAGCCGCCCGTGGGTTTGTGAGAAAAGGCAGAAAGAAAACCAATCCCAGAGGTCAGAGCTTACAGGTAGAACCTGAGGAACAGGCCTAGGCAGTGAAGTTCAGGGCTCACATTTCCAGTCATGAGTAATCATGCATGATCTCCGTGTGGAATCTCCTTTCGCCCCCAAGTCCTCTGAAGTTAGGGTCACAAGTATTTGTGTACAGATGGAGGGCGTTGAGGCTAAGGTGATTTGCCTGTGGTCACATTAGTAGTAAGAGCCCGAGGCAGGATTTGAACCCAAGTCTATAACTCTGAGGTCAGCACTAAATCCACTGGATGAGAAACCCTTGTGTTTACAGATTCCATGAAGAGTGACAGTCTGGATTAAATGCTGGAACAGGTAATAAGGTGATTTAGAGGCTTCTTGACTTGGACTTCTGCTTGTCCCAGAAGGACCTGTCAAAATGGTATAATTATTTCTTTGAATTTTTCTTTCCAGGTCTGGGGTTCCCTATATGGGGTAAAATCTGCAGGCCCAAAGTTCATTTGGGGGGCAGTTAGGGGGCGCAGTGAATAGAGCACCGGCCCTGGAATCAGAAGGACCTGACTGACTCAGTTCGGCCTCAGACACTTGACCTACTTACTGACCGTGTGACCTTGGGCAAATTGCTTAACCACAATTGCCCTCCAAAAATAAAAAAATGAAGTTCATTTTTGTGGTCTGATGTAGATGGAGAGGCCTGAGTTCTCTAAGCTGGTGCACTCTTTACTTTGCCGTGCTGGGTTCTGGGTTCTGGGTTCTGGCACTCTCCTTTTCCTCCTTCCTGCAGCACCTCGGTGGTCCACCATGGTAGACCTGGCCAGGCCTCCATCCTGAAGGCTGTACTTGAGGTGTCCCACTCTGTTTGAGGCAGAATCCCTGCCTCCTGGGGGGACAGGGGCGGCACATGTTGCCACAGTGCTCCAGTTTCCTCAGCAAAGGAACTGAACCCCCTTTTATAAACAGTCTTCTGGTAGTTCAGGAGGTTCTGGTTCGGTAAGGGAGTGGTCTTAGACCCATGGCTGTCTGTTTACTAAATGTATGGGGCAGATTAGTGACCAGGAATAGCCTGAGCAACACCCCGTTTACCAGACCTTATTATTTAAGGGATTCATTTCTACTTTGGCTTTTGTCATTGTCTCTCCAGAACATTTATTACGTGTGTAGGAAGTGGGGGGAGACACAAGAGCCTGTGCACATGTGCACATGTGAGCAGGTGCATGTGTGAATGTATACATACGAACACACACACATCCAGATGCACACACACACATCCCTGTGACATGCAGAGTGAGGTCTCCGTGCTGGAGAAGCTTCTGGGGGGGGGGGGCGGATCAGAAAGAAGTGAAGGCCCAAGATGCCTGCGGAGCATGGACATCAGGAACAGGCGCTTTCAGGCCGAGCCCTGGAGCAGCCCTCGTTCTTGTAAGGGTGTGCCCGGTGTTCACATTCCCGGGGCCTGGTGATCCCCACCCCGGCTGAGGAGCTGAAACTGGGCCCCGGCAGCCAGTCTGGGAGAGGAACGGAAGGCCAGGATTGTTCTGTAGAGAGCTCTAGCTGAGCACTGCTCTGCGTTTGCTTTTTGGAGATTATGAAAATGATCATGCCAAGATTGGGTCATTTAATTCTGCTAATGAAGAGGATTTCTAGCAGCACGCGAGGCGTCACGCCATCAGTGAGAAGGTTTTTCCCTCTACTCGTTATTCTCCTGAAATGGTCTATATTGAATGACTCAGCCATTTTGTTTTTTGAAATAAGTACCTCTCTTGATGCTCCGCTCCTGGCTTTTTGAGTTTTTGCATTTGTACCAGCCTCCGTTGCAAAGCATGGCCAGTGGTTCTGTGCCACAGTCTGTGGACTTTGATAACCTAGAATTGCATGCACTTACAAATGTGGCAGCTTATGATTAAATAAGCAGTGAGAATAACTAACATTTGCTCAGGACTTCCCGTGCACCCAGCACTGCGCCTAGTGTTTTCCAGCAATGCAAATGAGCGCATTGTTGATTATTGCACAGTTTCCCCAGAAATTTAAACAACTTTTTCTGCACTTTTTCCCCTTTGCTGTACTGAGTGCAGCCTGCTTTCCTTATGTCTTCAAAGGAGCAGCCACACTCTCTTCGGCGTCCTGAATCACACCAAGACACCTGGAGGCAGCCGAAGACTCCGCTCCAGTATCCTAGAGCCTCTGAAGGATGTTGAAACGATCACCATGAGGCTGGACTGTGTGGAGGAACTTCTCCAGGGAGAGGAGCTCTTTTTTGGTCTGCAGTCAGGTGAGGGTGTATTCTGTTCTGTTTACATCGATGCATGTTCTAAGCTGTCCGGGGCTCAGTAAAATGTCCCTTTTCCCCTTGTCCCACTTCTCTGCTTTTAGATGAAATGAGGCAGTTTGGTACCACACTCTAATGCCTGAAAACACATTTCATTTACTTATTGTGTCTAACGCTACACAGTGCTTTCCACATGCTATGTTTCACACACATCCTCATCCTTCAGACTGCTTTGAATTCTCTGGGGAGAGGCTGTGTCGGATTTCTTCACTGATGTTCCAGGGCTACTGAAGAAGAGGAAATAAGGGGAGCCATAAGCCAGACAGACTCACCTAGTAACAGTCAGTTCTGTGCCTCAGCTGGACCTTCTGCACCCAACAGCCCAGCATGCTTTTACATTTTGCCCTGAGGAAGCACCCACATTTCCAGTAGCATCTGTTAAATGCTTCCCTCCCATTCTAGCTCCACTCTTATGGCCTAGCTGGCCTTGATGTCCTTCTGTGTAACGAATGTTGGGGGTGCAAAGACAAAGTGGTTGAGGCTCTCTGTCTTAGCGGAAGCTTAAAAGACTTCCTTGGTCTCCATTATATCTTGTTTCAGTTATTTCAAGATTTCTGGACACAGAACAGCTGCTTTCAGTTCTCGTACAGATTCCAAAGCAAGACACGGTATTGTAACATATGTCCTTCCAAATTTTTTTTTAGTAATGCCTTAGAGCAGTGGTTCTCAACCTTCCTAGTGCCGTGACCCTTTCATACAGTTCCTTGTGTTGTGGTGACCCCCAACCATAAAATCATTTTTGTTGCTACTTCACAACTGTAATTTTGCTCCTGTTATGAATCTATGTGATATGCAGGATGTATTTTCATCACTACAAATTGAACACAACTTACAGGTTAAGAACAGCTGCCTTAGAGTAATAGTTGAAAGGAATCAACATGTTTCATTCAAAATCCCTTGGTCCTGTTATCACTGTTGTGATAAGACAGATGTTCTTTGAAAGGAAAAGGAAACGGTGAATTTAAAGTTACAACACTGGATGTAATTGAGGATTCCAGCATCCTGGTCAAACAGACGTTCTATGGCACTGGTTCTCAACCTTCCCAATGCCGTGACCCTTTAATACTCATATGTGGGTGTATCTGCATGTGGAAAGACCCACCTGGAGATGGATAGAGGAGCGGTATCTCTGTGCCTAAGACCATCGGAAATGTGTGTTTTCCAATGATCTTAGGCAACCCTGTGACCCCTGTGAAAGGGTTGTTTGACCACCAAAGGGGTCACGACCCACAGGTTGAGAACTGCTGTTCTGTGGAATGAGGAGTTAGACGTGACGTATGGAGATGGCTGTTCTTCAGTAGCCAGTTAAGAAAGTATGGACTAGAATACGCTGAAGTTTCCAAAAATGATTTAATCTTTCATAATTATTTAGAATGTGTCTTAGGGTTTTAGGTCACTGTGGACACCAGTATCAAATTGTAGTATTACTCTGTGTGTGAGTGCTTATGTATACGTGTGTATACAGATTTTAAAGTATTTATTTTTTAAAGTATACCTGAAGTCAGTTTTTCTTCCAAGCGGCCAGGTTTGTTGAGGGCTCACCTTGTCTCCAGTCAGTCACACCCTGGGGAGTCAGGCTTGGCCAGCATTGTTTTCAGTTACTTGTAGAGACACAGTGCTCTCCCGAGACTTGCACATGACACAAAGGTGGGAGAGAGAGCTAGAACGCTGGACAACAGAGTCAGAAGCCTAAAGAATCTTGGGTTGAAGATTACCAGACAAAGTTCGGTAAGGATAAACGGAACATCTTGCAACTGGGTACAACAAATAAGCTTCCCAAGCATAAGTCGGAAAGGCCTAACTAGACAGCGGGTTTTTTGGAAAAGGTCTGGAGACTTGTGGATTGTAAGCCCAGTGTGAGTCAACAGTGGGAGGGAGAAACCAGAAAAGCCAGTGGAATCATGGGCTTCATTTGCAGGAGAATCCTTCCAGGAAGGTGCCCTGCCCTGGTCATGCCACGTCTGGAACACTGCTTTTATTAGTGGTCATCAGACCTTGATAAGCTGGAGACTGCAGGAACTGGGAAGAAAAGGAGGTGACAAGGTCCCAAGTCCGTAGCAGTTATCTTGGAGAAGACTCAGACAGGAGAAGAGCCAGCAGGTGCCAGAGGAAGCCTTGGGCTCACTCTGTGCAAGCCTAGATGGCTGAGCTGGGAGTAGTGGGGAGAGGAATCAAAGAACCTGATTTTGGCTTGGTGTCACAACGCCCCCCCCCAGTGGCTTCCCAATGATGAGAGCTCCCCAAAAGAAGGACTGTCGGAGCCACCTTAGGGGTTCCTGGTGTTGGTCTCCTTGGAGGTGTTGAAGCAGAGGACACTGGACTGATTGTCCTGTGAGTGTGGTCTGGTGGGGCTTACTTTGGAGAGGTGCTCCACTGGGGAGAGCTGAGGCTGCCTCTGAAGTCCCTTAAATGACCTGAGGGGCATATATGGACACAGGGGAGAAAAGTACCAATCTAAATATTTTAATTAAAGAACTGGCAAATGGTTTAAAAATATTTTAGAAGTTATAGATGTCTTCTATCTGTTAAAAGAAAAGGAAGCTGAGTTAGCACATCAGTATTTTCATCTCTCGATGCCCAGAAGGCTGACTTGTGTTGGGTGTGCTCTCATCATTCTGTAGATTATGGATTCTGCACATCCCACATACATGCCAGAAAATAGCACTAGGTAATGAAACCTGTCACAGGGTAGCAGAGAAGCAGATTTTGCCCCTTGTAGGTGAGTTACTTAGTTTGTATTCATCAGGAAGAACACAAGCTGAGAATAAAGAGGACGGAAAAATTCAGATCTTCAAGAAATGAGAGTCAGAGATTTTTCTGCTTTCTGCAAATCCAGTTAGAACAGTCCTTGTTAGTGCAAAGTTCTCTGAAGAATCCATAGACGACATTGGCCTTTTGATAAAATTATGCAAAGTTCAGCTAATAGAAAACTGAATCAATTTTATACCTCTTATTTTTGTGCATTTCTACTTAGGATCTTTTAAATGATTGCACTCATGATTTATGATTTTAATATTTTTAACTCATGGACATACGATTATTTTAATACCATTGTATTATATTACTTTAAAAAAACTTAGAGCAATGATAGCTCAAAGTATCTATAATTTCAAATACTGTCATGACATTATTGCTTTTTGAATTGGCATATCCATAACAGCAAAATTTTTCTGACTTTAGGCTGACAGGCCATTCTTTTTGTACTAGATGCAAAAGCAGATTGAACAGTGATTCCTAATTTTAACAAACATCTGTGTGTAAGTGCACTTTTCTTTTTTTATATGGGACAAGGAGGCACAGAGTTTGGGAAACTTCCTCAGTTGTATTCTGACAACAGAAAGTCCTTGGGAAGTTTTCTTCTATTACCACAGAGACAAGTCAGGGAAAGTGTATGGGGGGAGAAACCCCAGGCCATCACCAGTTTCTCTGCAGGCTGTATTTCCCCAGGTTTGTTTCCCATGCTGAAGACACTGGGCTAGAAGTAGTGCTATTCAAAAGGCTTTGGAGTCTCTCTTGGGGGTCTGAGGACATATGTTGGTCAAGGGTTGCTGGTCATGGTGGTTTGAGTTCCCTGCCATCTTCTCCCTCTCTGCTCTCCATCTCTCTCTGTCTGTGTCTGTTGCTGTGTCGCTCTCCCTCCCTTCTTCTCTCTCTCTTCCATTTATCTCTCCCTTCCCTTCCTCTTTTTACTTTCCCTCTTTCTCTCTCTTCCTCCCCCCTCCCTGTGCCTTGATGCATCCTCTAAGCTGGGTGGCATACCCAGTTGCTGGTATAGGTTGGGGATGATTGGCCCCTTCTCCCCAGGAGTTGCTTCCCTGATAATGGCTGTGAGGGCTGGTCAGGAGGCAGGACAGTGTTCTGATGGAGTGCTGCCCCTCCCAGGACTTTTGTGTTCATCTGCTTGTTGGTGGAAGATGGCATTGGTGCTCATGATGATGAGCCAGGTGGAACCCTTCTCCATAGTAATTTCTCCCCTCAATGGTGGCTGTGGGGGCTGGTATGGAATTAGATCTTTGGTGTTTTGTGGGATTTTCCTTGATTTTCCAAAGACAAATCTTCAAAAACATAAGAAAAAACATTCCTAGTCCCTCCATTTTATTTGATTCCCTTGATAACCCTGATGGAGCCCATAGTTCTTGGGAATCCTCACATCACCATTCCTCCGATTAGAACGTCAACACCTTATCCTCAAGAGGTCTTTTTGGATTGCTGGCTTGTAATTTCCTGGGAGAGGGCTGGGTTCATGATCTGCTCTGGGCAGACCTACCCTGGGGGCTCGGGGTGCTGACTCCAGGCTGAGTTTCTCTTTCTGAGCCACTGGCCTGGGTGATGGGATTTGGGCATTGTTGTGCTGCCAGCCTAGCTCCAAGTTCTAGGTGCTGAGTCTTGGCACCCAGCTTCTCTGGGAGACCCCTCAATGTTGGCTTTGGAGTGATCAACAGTGGATGTCTTTGTGCTGCTGGCCTAGCACAGAACTCTGGGAGCGGATTCTGTGCTCCCACCCCACCCTGTTGCATGGTTTTTGCCGTGGCACTTGCCTTTTGGCCAACTTTGTGATGTTGGGCCGAAAAGGTGGCCCATTCCTTCCTGGGTCTGATGTTCTTAGGTGATGACTAGCTAGTTATGAGGTGGAGGGGAAAGGAGCTACTCTACATGACTCCCTCCTCCACCTCTAACTTGGATCTTCTTGGCAGAGTTTTGGCTAAGCAAAACTTGGCAGACTTTTGAAATTACCCTAATCAGATATACCATCTTAGGAAATGTCTGATTTGGGGAATGTTCAGTTTTAAGTCTAATTCCCAGAATTATCTACCATGTAACCCAAATGTCATTTTAGCTCCTGCTCAATTCTAGGCTGTTTAAAAGAAGATTGTCATTTTTACCATGTTTCTAACCTTGGCCAAGCACCTAATTTATACTGAATACTGTGCTAGGCAGTTAGGGTAGTTACAGTTTTAATAAAATAGAGTCTCAGGCCTCTAGATTGATATATAAAGCACTTAGGCTTAACGCTCAGAGAACAACTACAGGGAAGCAAGCTGCAGCAAGCCCTCAAAGAACTTACATATTATTATTATTATTAATTATTTTATTTATTTTCTTGTTTACATCATTCATTTCCACAAGACTTTGAGTTACAAATATTCTCCCTATCTTTCCCCTACCCACCACCCCAAAGCAATGATCCCACTGTATAACCCCTCCCCCAATCTGCTCTCTCCTATATCCTCCCCCATCACCCCTCTAACTTTCTGGTAGGGCAAGATGGATCTCCCTACACAAGTGCCTGTATATCTTAATTCCCAGTTGCATATAGTTAACAAAAATAATTTTATATATACATATATGTATTTAACATTTGATTGTAGAACTTTAAATTCCAGATTCTTTCAGTTCCTCCCTCATCACCCACCCCCACTGGAAGGACAAGCAATTCCATATAGGCTGTACATGTGTAATTATGCAGAACATCTCCACAGTGGACATATTGTGAGAGACTGATTATATGTCCCTCCTTCCTATCCTCCCCCCCCTTGTTCTATTCTCGACCCTGGCCCTTTACAGAAGTGT
>CM053593.1:1906995-1922748 GCA_028646575.1 Pseudocheirus occidentalis | reverse complement strand
TTCTATGCCGCCATCTTCCCTGACTTGAATTTATGGAAAACAAACAGATACTTTCTGAATATCCCCTTCCTTATCTGGATGTCACCTTCCTGTTTGCCACTTTTCTTCTGTCATTTCCAGGGCAAAGATCATTCTTTGCAGAGAAAACAGGTGCAAAATTAAGACTTGAGAAGCTCTTCCTTCTTTCTGTTAACAGTGATTCTCTTCTCAGGTGCCACCAGCAGCGCTCCAATCCATTCTTTGACCTGGCTTCCCCTCTGCCCCCCCCCCCCCAGCTATTATCTGTGCTGATTTTGGCAGTGTTACAGCAGAGGTCTTCAGAACCATCCCCGCCCTGGAGTTTTGTATCAGGATTCTGAGCCACTCTGCAGTCTGTTTTCCCAAATCATCATCTAGAAGATGATCTATGGGCTACTCGAAGGGCAAAGTAACTTGTTTGACCCTACATTGGTCTTTACATGAACTCTCTCTGCCATTCTTCCCTTCTCTGATGTCTGGATTCCCCCAGATGCATAGCCACAGGATGCACAGCGCTGCTCATCCCTTCCTCATTCCCTGCCCTCATCCTCTCCTCTGCTCTCATCCAGAGCTGTAGTCTAGTCAGAGCTTTTGTCCCACCGAGTCTCACGAAGTCACACTTGTCTCTTTGCATCAGACCTTTAGTTCTCCTCCCCTGTCGCCTAGATTTTGGTATTTGTTTAGAGATATCCGAGACCATTGGCACGTTGGCTGGACTTTTGTCATGTATAAACTTTTTACCATCTCATCTGCTGTTGCTTTTTGTAGCTGCTCTTTGGTATCTTACTCAAGGGATGTATATATGTGTGTTTGTGTGTGTATTCATACATACATACATGATACATACACATTTAACACGTTTTCTTCTCTGTTAGAATGTAAGCTACCTGAGGGCAGGATCTGCTTGTTTGTTTGTTTTTTTTGCTTTGTATCTTCTGCACTCATTAGCACAGTATCCAACACATATTTAATAAATGCTTGTTGATTAATTTGAAATTTCTTTTTTCTTTTTTTTGCTTTTGGAGGGCAATTGGGGTTGTGACTTGCCCAAAGTCACACGGCTAGTAAGTGTGTCAAGTGTCTGAGTCCAGATTTGAACTCAGGTCCTCCTGACTCCAGGGCCGGTGCTCTACTCACTGTGCCACCTAGCCACCCTTAATTTGAAATTTCTAAGAGACAGCTTTAGGCTTGACGTCATGAAAACCTTCCCCAAATTAGGACTTTGGAAAGTGAATAGACTGTGAAGACAGTAGGTTCCCTTTCACTAGATGTGCTCAGTCAGAGACTAGCTGACCACTTGTCCTCTGTGTACTGGTGGGATTTCCTTTTGTACATGGCTTGGACCAGAGGGCTGCTAAAGTCCCTTCTGATTCCCAGCCTCTGCGATGCCCTTCACATTAAACCAGCGCTTAATTTGGTACTTGATGACTTTAAAGTTAGGGGAATGTGGTGAAAAATGCTTTGCATGATGTGGTTTAGGAATAAGAAATAAGACGGTTCAAAGTCATGTGGACTAGACATGGCAGCAAGACGGCGCCACAGTGCACAGAGCACCGGGCCAGAAGTCAGGACAGCCCATCATCCTGAGTTCAAGTCTGGCCTCAGACACGTACCAGCCGTGTGACCCTGGAAGAGTCACTTCACCCTGTTTGCCTCAGTTTCTCGTCTGCAAACAAACTAGAGAAGACGATGGCAAACCAGTGTCTTTGCCACAAAACCTGCAAATGGGGTCACCAAGAGTTGGACACAAGTGAAGCTGAATCAACTGAACAGCAACGGAAGAGCAAAAATAAAAAAGTTCTGCCTTGCAGTCAGTCAGCGTTCATTTATTAATGACCTACTGTGTGCTGGGCCCTGCTAAGTACTGAGACATTAAAAAGGAAGCCCCTCCCCAGCCCCCAGGCCCCAGCCCTTACCCTCCAGGAGCTCACAGTCCGAGGGGCAGACAACGTTCCAGCTCTTACATACGAATGAAGGAGTCTGTGTCAGATTAGTGAGCGCTCAGCAGCAGAGGGAAGGTGCCAGCACCAAGGGGCCTAGGCAAAGGCTCCCGCAGAAGGTGACACTTTAGCTGTGACCTGGAGGAAGCCGGACAAGGGAGATGAGGAGGAGGAAAATTCTGGGCTTGGGAGACGGCAGTGAGGATGCACAGCGTCAGGAGGTGGAGTGTCTTGTGTGAGGAACAGCAGGAAATTGCAGAAATGCATTCCTTCTGCTGTATGTATTAGTTTATTTGCTGATTGACTAGGGTTTTCTGAATAAACCATAGAGTCATGAACAAGCCAGGACATGGAGAGGAAGAGAAGAGCCAGACTGCCTGTCTGACATTTCTGACAGCAGTAGCGACGGTGACCAGCGGTGACACAGCTGTGTAAGGCTTTCAGCATTTCTGACAGTGTGATCTCCCTCAATCCTCACAACAACCAGAGGAGGCAGAAATGGGTGCCATCCCCATTTCACCATTGAGGAAGCTGAAGCAGACTTTCCCAGACCTAACCAGTAAGAATCCGAAGATGGATTTGAATTCAGGTCTTCCCATCTCCGTGTCAGTGCTCTGTCTGTTGCACCATCTGGTGAGTGCATTAAAGAATTGGTAATTACACCAACCGTTACACTTCCCTATGGAAGCTTAATTGGTCAGTGTAGATCAGTGTAGGGACAAAAATAGTGCAGAGACCACCTTGACACTCCCTTAGGAGGAGGACGCCAGCCGAGGGTAGCACAGAGTGTGTGCTTAGGTGTGCGACTTGAGGAATGTCGTTACGGGTAATTATTGAGTCAAATTGTCTCATAAAAGATTGGGAAAGACAACAGGGTTTATAGTGCAAGCCATGGCAGGATCAGTTAAAGATGAAACCCAAAGGACAAGAGATAAACCAATGCTTGGCTCCTTCCACGGCAGGGGAGCCACCGCCTTTTGCCTCTCCCATCATGGCCCCTCTCTTCCTGCCTGAGGAAAAGACTGGGGGACTGGGAGAACAGGGGACTGGGGGATTGGGGGAGAGAAGCTGGCCTTGAGCTCAGGTGTATGGAGCAGGACCACCCCAGAGGGCGTCAAAGAGCCGATTCTCAAGGGACCTGAATGAGGGCAGAAGACAACAGGAACTAAGGAAATACCGATAACAAACGACTCATCTGTCAGATTTTTATGAAACAATGTATAGAAACATAGAATCCAAGAGTGGTCAGCAATGCCAGGTCCTGACTGTCTGTTACAAACCACATCTCAGAGAGATCCTCACTGTCCCATACCCAGCAAGCAGTTCCTGCTTTTGCTTACTGACCTTCAGGAAGGAGGGACCCTGTGCCTCTTGAGGGAGCTCCTGCTGCCTTTGGAAGCTCCATTTGTTCAAAGGTTTTTCCTGACAGAAAGCCTCATTTGATCTCTTTACAGATTCCTTCCTTAATCCCAGTTCTGTGCCAGGGGATCAGACAGAACAGGTTTGATCCATCTTCCCCATGATGGGAAACATTTCCAACATTTGCAGGTAGCTCCATGGAGAGGATGCATGGTGTCAGGGAGACCTTGGCTCAGACCTCTTTTTGCTTCCAGCTTTGCTCCTGTTTGAAGTCATCTGACTTCTCTGAGACTCGGGCAGCTCCAAGAGTCAAAATCCTAGACAAGTTGGGATTTACATTGAGGGAGAGAATCCCCACAATGGAGTTACAAGTTCTCAGGATATTAAGATTTCATTATGTGTAAGCAGTTGAAAAGCCTAATGTTGGCATATTCACAGCTAGGACTTGTCGTGTTAAATTTTTGCTCAACATGTATTTCAAAGTAGTTTTTTCCTTTGTGACCTCTAGTAAAATGTTTTGTATTGCTTGTCATTTACTATTAGTCTACTCAGGAGGCTGAAAAGTACATATTTTTACTTATTACTCACAAAATACCTTTTTCAGATTTGGAATGATACTTGAACAAATCAAAACAGTCATTAATGACGATGTGAGGTACTTGAAAGGATGTCTGAACATGAGGACTCAGAAATGCTATGCGGTGAAGTCCAACATCAATGAGTTTCTCGATATAGCTAGAAGAACATACACCGAAATCGTAGACGACATAGCAGGTATTTGATTGTTCATGGAGACAGACAGGCATTCATAATGTTTTTGCTTTGTTTTATAAAACTAAATAAAATTACCAAGACATATCACCCTTAGTTGCTAGTGAAGAATGACCAAGAATATATTAAATTTAACTTTTACCTGCCCAAATAGGTAAGTTAACTTTTATTTCATTTCTTATATTACATTGACTTTTAGAAATAATGCTTGAATAGGGATCACACAGTTTTCATCTTCATAATACATTCTTAGGTTGTAAAGTATGACTACAAGGGCTCTCAATGTTTCAGCTAATTTTGATATAATGAAAGCTATGTCCCAAGCACTGCGAGGGGATCCTGAGTGAGGAACTACCAAGAAGGAGCATAATTACTCACAGGACCAGAAGTTGGGCAGTTTGTTACTCAGGAGTACGCAGGGCGTGTACCTTGGCCTACAGGCTCCTGACGGAGAGTCCAGAACCTCCTGTCACTGCCCTTATGTCTGGTGGCTGTTGTGGGCAGATTCCGGGACTGAGTAGGCTCCCCTGTGGCAGGCGAAGGATGAAATGATCGAGGAAAACAAAAGTCCGGTGGGAGCATATTGACTTATTAAGTGATGCCTGGCAGTTGCCCTGCTTAGGCCTGGACCTCAGATGCAGGGGAAGACAGCCTTTCATACATCAAAAACAATCAAATAAGATCAATTAATTAAAAGGAAACGATGTAGCAATAGGTAATCTGATTTCTAATTGGGGGAAAGATTAGGGCCTTTCCAAATCTGGAGAGAGAGAGAGAGAGAGAGAGAGAGAGAGAGAGAGAGAGAGAGAGAGAGAGAGAGAGAGAGAGAGAGAGAGAGAGAATGCGTGCGTGTGATCCCTGAATGCAGAAAGAGAGGTGTCCCACTCCCCAAGGGTCGGCAAACCATCAAAGGAGCATGGTTGATCAGCACAGGCCAGTTTTCAGATGACACGCATGTTGCTTGTGATGTACAATTATGAGAAAGCTCCTTGTGTCCACCTTTGGACCTGACCAGGTTTCTGGTCAGCGTAACCCAGGTCCTTAGTGAAGGGTCTCTAAATAGCAGGTAGAGGTGGCCCAGCTTCCCAGACACAGGGTGAGGTGCAGACCGGGCAGTGAGGTCTTCTCCTGGCTCTCGCAATCGCATCAAGTTTTCTCTAAAGACAGAAGTTGGACTAGACCCCCTAATCGAATAGAAAGGGAACTGAGCCAGCTCCAGAACCGACTCACAAGATGGAGCCAGTGGGGCTCATTCGATTCCGACAATTAACTGAACCACTCACTGTCCTGATCCCCTCAGTTCCCTCATGCCCCCCCTCACTCCTAGTTCTGGGAAACCAGTTAAATTCAGTTTCCCTCGTCTGGAAAATGGGGGCAGTGGGACTTTATGGTCCTCTGAGGCCCCTTTTGGCTCTCAGTCTGTGATTCTGTGAGACTGTGATTCATAGGATCGCAGACATGGAGCTAAAGGTCATGTTTAAAAAACAATCCTTTAGGCAGCTGAGTGGTAGAGTGGAGAGAGTGCTGGCCCTGGAGCCAGGAAGACCCGAGTTCAGGTGTGGCCCTGGACACTTAGCAGCTGTGTGACCCTGGACAAGTCATGTTATCTCGGCCTTCCTCAGCCGTAAAATGGGACAGTGGTAGCATCTATGTTCCAAAGCTGTCATGAGGATCAGACGAGTTCATGTTTGTAAAGTTCTTTGGCAACCTTAAAGAATCTTATAACTACTCTTGGTTAGTGCTACTGTTACAGAACACCGCCAGCTGGCCACCCACAGACTTCACTCCAACAGTCACTAATGTACACAGTTGCCAGCCTCTCCTCCCAAATAAAAACGCGGGGCTAGGCAGTAAAGGGCCATAGGCAGCGTTGTGGTAGCTACTCAATTCTGTTCATCCAAACAAGTTTCCGTTGCATTGGCTTCTTGAAGCTCTAGTCACTCAGGGGTGGGGAAGCTGTGGCCCCGAGGCCTCGTGTGGTCCTCTAGGTCCTCAAGTGCAGCCCTTCAACTGAATCCAGACTTCTCAGAACAGATGCTGAGGACCTAGAGGGCCAAACATGGCCTTGAGGTCGCGGGTTCCCCACTCCTGTTCAGTGTTCCTTCATATCCCACACATTTGCCGGCCTGACTAGTTAATTGGTGCCTATGACAGCCAAACCAGTCGTTAGGTCCTTGCCATAGCCGTAAGAGAGGCCAGAGCTATCAGGGAGCTAATCTTGCCCAGACAGTCCAGGTAACAGGCAAGTGGAAGCCTGAGAATTATAGCCCAGAAATGAGGAAAGCCAGGCCTCCTGTGCCTGAAAGGATTCATTGGAGCAAAGGGGTTAAACACAGGACCTGCGCCTCCTGAAGCCCACAGTGGTCCCAAGTGTGACCTGAACCTGACTCAAATGTGATTAGGAAACACTGACCACAAGAGAGAAAATAGAGGCCAACGTGCATCACGTTGGCACGTGGTTTCCAAGCGTGTCTGTAGCTAGGGCTTGGCCTCCTGTGTTTCCTGGAGCTGCACAGTCCTCTTCAGAGGGCTACTCGTCTTGAGGGAACTACGAAGACATGACCAGCTCTGGGACCGAGGAAGCTTCCTGGTTTTCACTTCATAAAAGCCATTTACTTTCCTCGCTCTAACTTGGGTCAAATGCATGTGGAATTGAAGCTGGCAAATGCCAATACAAGGAGGGAAAAAATGTGCCAATTTTGTCATGATTTTTGACAAAATCGGGTGACTTAGAGCGGAGTGAGAGGATTTCACCCTCTCTTGGCGACACTTTTATCAGCGGTCTTGTTGGCAGCATCAGTAAAACACTAATTAGACGTGTAGCTGACCCAGAACTCAGAACGTTGAATGGAACAGGACCAAGGAGAGATTCCTGTTTAAAACAATTAATTCCTGACAATTGGGAGAGGAAATGTGTTGCTTTGCACATTTCATTGTTAATGCTTTGTGTGGTATTTTTTAAACCAAGAATACTGTTCATAACTAGCAGAGAGAACACAAAAATGCCATGTTTGGTTACATTTTAAGGGGAGAGGGGAAAATCCCCCCTCTTTGTTAAAAAGTGCAAATCGGTAACCTTGTATGGGGATTTTAAAATATTTTATCTTACTATGACTCGTAATCAGATTTCTAGTATTTTAATGTATAATAAGTTGAAGTATGCTTTTTCAGTGGGTATATAAAATTATGGAAGAACAGTGTTTTCAAATAGATTCTGAACTAAACAATGGACTTCTTTCTTTCTCTCTTTTTGTTGATACTAGGAATGATAACACAACTAGCAGAAAAATACAGTCTGCCTCTAAAGACGAGTTTTAGCTCTGCTCGTGGATTTTTCATTCAGATGAACGTGGATTGTACATCACTACCCGGTGGTCAACTTCCCTCTGAATTTATTAAGGTTCATTCTGAAATGATGATTCAACTAATTTTTTTAAAAACATGGATCGTGCACATATATTCATATAGGCATTTTCATGTTACACCGTTTAGATTGGTCCTTTAAATATGTATTGTTAGACATGCACCACCTCAGATTTGTCTCCTAGCCCACTCCATTCAAATGCTACCTGAGCCAAGAGGGTGGCTGCCCCTGCAGCTGCTGTGGGGAGCTGGCTTATACACAGGGATGTTCCCGTCGGCTGCTCCCCACTCAGTTCATTTCACTTAGGCAGTCTCTGTGGCATCTACACTTTTTCTTTAGCCCAATTCCAGTGTGCCCCTCCTTTTGCATTTTTACTCATTTCCCCATTTTTATTCTATTTATGAGCTAAAACTCAGTCTCCAAACATCAGATTTGGAGATTCTGGGGAGCTTAAGGATCGTTAAATAGGGCCTTGAGCTAGAGAGAGCCCAAGGGATTGTTTGACCCAGTCTTCTGACTGAGTCCCAGGGACAGATGCACCGGCATCAGCTTAGACCAGCTCCTGAGAACCAATGGCTATAGATCAAGGCCTGGCCAGTTGTTTTGTTGAGTGTCTAGACTTAAGAAAGTGGTGGAGAAAATGTGAATGATGCAGGTTCAGCTTTAAAATGTACCAGGAGATTTTTTTTTTCTGGAGAGCTGGTTGTTAAACAATTATCAGCCTACTGCTGCCCAGAGGCTGACGGACATGTTGCTCATAAAGGTCAGAACTGGAATGTAAACCAATATCTTCACTCCAAATCCCATGCCTTTTTCACTTGACTATGCTGCTCACATTTAACTGTCAGTCAATGAACGAGGTTTATCACATGCTTGAGGAAGGGGGCTGAAAGAAAGCAAAATGTGAGTGAAAGGCTAGTAACAGATGTGGACACAGATGGGCAGGATTCAGTGACTAGATCTAGCGCCTGCCAAGGAATGGCCGCGAGGTGCAAGGAAAGTCGGAAGGGGCGCCTTGGCCAAGACACTGTTCTGGCAGGGGACTCAACACTGGTCTGAGTAATAGGGTCACACTTGGCCTGTTAGACATCATTGTGGCCAGTGTAGGGAGGACAGGTTGGAACAGGGGAGACAAGGCAGGTGATGGAGGGGAAGCAGCCCAGGTGAGGGTGAAGGGACCTGAACAAAGCTGGTGACTGAGGGTCAAGGATGAGCTCCCTCCTGCTGTAGAGCCTCCACATAGGCCCAGGCCCTGTCGTCTCTCACCGGGACTGTCACAGGAGCCCTTTCTTTGGTTTTGTTGCCGCTAGTCTCTCCTTACTCCAGTCCCTTCCCTGCACAGTCACTAAAGCGATTTTCCTAAAGTGAGGGTCTGATCCGTCCCCCTCCGGCTCAGTAAATCCTTCTCCTTGACATTGAAACTCCCACACAGACAGTCCCCTTTCTGCTGGCCCAGTCTAATGACACATCATTCCCCTCCCTACACACTGCGATCCAGCCGCACGGGCCTTCTCTGTGGCCCCCAAAGGATGGCTCTGTGTGTCCTGGCCAGAAGTCGCCTTGCTTTCCCTGACTATGTCCTGTGCCTTTTTTGTAGTTGTAAAGGAAGACATTGAGGAAAACAGATTTCCATTTTACCTCTGAGGTGCCAAACTGTGAGAGCTGTTATCCAGAGCTGCCTGAGAGAACAGGGTTGACTGAGGCCTGTAGTATTTGGAGGCCATTGGCCCGATTCTTGGGTCTTCGTCACAGACTGTCATGTTTACCACCTCATCACTACTCACAGGCAGCTCCCGGGCAGAGACACCTCCATTCAAAATAGGGGCTATTAGGCGATTAGTCTATGATGTTCATGGCAATCTTAGGCATTTTTGTGATGAGTGTTTCTTATCCATAACAATTATGTGATCAGATAATAAAATCTGGTTTAGTCATTTCATTGGGAAGTTCTTTGTTCTGTGTTTAGCTAGGGTAGCTTCCCCCTCAGTGGCTGCCTTTTAATCTTTCCTTTTATTTACTAGGACTGTTCTTAATTTAATTGTAACTAAGTCGTGAATTTTAACATTTAATTTCTCAGCAGGTTACTAAAATGAAAAACACATACAGCTTCACATCAGCAGATTTGATTAAAATGAATGAAAGATGCCAAGAGTCACTGAGAGAAATCTATCATATGACTTACATGTAAGAGAATTTAAAATATTTAACCGTTGAATTAAGTTGGATTGGTTTATTATGTTAATGCTAATGGTTAGTCATGTTAATAATGCTCATTTCAATTTATTAATTCTTTTCTTATTTGGTTGGAAATGATCAAAATTATGATTTTTAGCAAATGGAAAATAAAATGTTGTCTAGCTGGCTCCCACTAAAAACCCTTAAGACTGTATGAACATAGGGGATCAAACCTGTTCTCTGTTATTCAACAAATGTTTATTTAAACAAAACATTGATCTGGACATTGGTGACAGAAATGCAGAAATAACATGCCCACAAGGAGGGGAGATTCAGTTTGAGTGGCGGGAGCTACGGTGGCCCCCAGCAGTGTGGCACACTGTATGACACACTAGTATGTGATAGGTGATCAGACAGCTGCCGGGTCTGAGGGAAGAGCCCGTGGCCGAGGCTTCCCAGAAGGGACAGGGTTTCCATCTGGACTTAAAAGATATGTAAGAAATCAGCGTGCAAGGCTTGGGAGAAGGCCCAGCGTGCAAAAGGACGGTGTGTGTTTAGGCACAAAGTACTCTGGCCTGGTTTCAAAGGAAGGGTCAGGTGAGATAAGGCTGGGAAGGTAAGGGTGGGTCTTCAAGCCCCTGCTTTTTATTCAGGAACCAAAAAGGAGCACAAATGGTTTTCGAGCCCAGGAATAGCAGGGCCAGATCTCTGTGTAAGGAGTCATTTTGTGGCATGAGTAGGAGGCTACATTGGGAGAGGGGGACAGTGGAGGCAGGAAGGTGGAGAAGGAGGCTTAGAACTGTCCAGTGAGCTAGGAGCGTGCAGGCTCTGCACAGGGCCAAGTATCCACTGGCAGCCGTAGGGGATCCTGAAGGAGGGCCCAGGTGTTCCAGCACAGCTGGAGGAAGGGGAGCCTTCCGCTTTCCCTACTTCACCCATCTTCCCTTAACAAGCCTCCTCCTGTTGACCAGGCAGTCCCCACCAGCTGTCATCCACTGGCTCTCCTTCTGGTCACAGCTGAACTCTTAAAACAAATGAGAACCTGCCCAGATTTCTTCACCTGGGTTTTAGGCAACTCCTTAGTCTTATCTGCTGAGTCCTAGAAAAACACCAGTAGCCCACATTTACATAGCGTTTCAAGGTTTGTAGAGACAGGACTGTTGGGAGCCTGCTTAATGTCCAGCATTAAGCATTATTGGAGATGTGAATCAAAAAAAAGACCAGGCTGTGTGGGTAGTTCAGCAAAGAACCATGAACTCTGTTTAATGATTTTTTGAGTTAGGATTGTAAAAGTTTATTGTTACGCCTCACAGCAGGGGGTGCAGGGTCTTAGGAAGCCTGCAAAAGTGCCAGAGATAGACATACAGATTATAAAGCCACAATAACATAAATCAGGTATCAATTATGCTAACTCGGTGAGTAAGGGTGGGATTAGGGAGGAGTTAAGGAGTGGTCGGTGCTTAAAGGGACATGCACTTTTTATATCTACTGCGCAGGCGTATTGCCCATAATTCACTGGGAAAAAGCCCAAGGGGGGGGGGCTGCATGGAGGTGTGGTTTTTGCTTTGAAATGTCACTGAGTCAGCTAGTGGTCATGATTTACTGAGAAGTGCCTTGTCTGTAACCCATCAGTATCCTGTTTGACAAGATGGACATTGGGCAGGTGGACTCACTGGGGATCCAGGATGTGCCTAACTGGAGAGGAGTTAGCTCACCGATAGTGCATTGAGGTGCAGATGGCCACAAGAACAAGGGAGCTTTACATTTCTCTAAGCCAGTGGTTCTCAACCTGTGGGTCATGTTCAATTTGTAACAACGAAAATACATCCAGCATATCAGATAGATTCATAACAGCAGCAAAATGACAGTTATGAAGTAGCAACAAAAATAACTTTATGGATAAGGAACTGTATTAAAGGGTCATGGCATTAGGAAGGTTGAGAACCACTGCTCTAAGCTAAAGTGATTGTTTAGATGGTTTTGTGAAGGATTCATAGGCACAGCTTGTTATTGTACCAAGCAGAGATAAGCAGTTCATGAATTGTGGCTAGGCTGAGTGCTGGCCTAGGGAAGAGGCAGAGTTAATGCTATTAGACTGGGGGAAGTGTGCTTTTACAACTGAAGTTACAGCTGGATGTTACAAACATAGGCACCCCAACACCCCATTGACAGGACTGATAATCTAATAAGAGACTTGTCTTTTTTAAGAATCTGAAGCTGGGGGGCAAAAGGCCTGGTTGGAGTCAGGATCTCAGACAGTGTATTCCCAGCTTTTTCAGGCCACAGACACCTGGGGGGGGGCACATTAGAATCTTTATCTGTGTCTTGACCTCGACTTCTGAGGCTCCGCTCACAGGAGTTTACCTATAATATTTCATTTGATAGAGTCAAAGGCTGGTGGAAATCTTCTCAGGTGGAAGGAGTTTCTTCACTGGGAAGAGTAATAAATCTAAAGATCTTTTATGTATTCATGAATAAGAGTATCTATGGCAAAAAATTAGAGACTATTTCTCCTATAATCAGTGATCTTTCTTTTGCATAATGAAATGAACAAATACCAGGTAACAGGAATCCTTCCATGTGCACTTCAGATTGGAAAAAGAGGCTTGAACTGTCTATGAAATGATGAGTGTCCAGTATGAACCTGTTGCTTCTAGTTTTAAGGATACAGTAAATCGACCCCAGCTGCCCTGTTTGGGACTCCTTCTGGTCTCCCTTGTATTCTGTGGATTTTACAAAACTTCAGGGGGTCTCTCTCTTTCTTTCCTAGTTCCTTCCCTTTTGGCTCAGAGCCACTTACCAAGTCACCTGGGGCACCTGGTTCCAAAAGATGTTTCCTTCCCTCTGACAATCCCTTTGATGTCCTGTCACAGCTGTGTGCCATTCTATATGTTAGCTCTGTCACAAAGACACTAAGCCAAAGACGTTGTTTGCAGGGTGGTGTGCCAGCTGCTGAGGGACATCTATGAGCACATCCACTGCTTGTACAAGCTCGCAGATATTGTGTCCATGCTGGACATGCTGCTGTCCTTTGCTCATGCCTGCACTCTTTCTGATTATGGTAAGCTGCTTTTTAATTTCTTTTTGTAAGCCTCCATTTTAAAAGAATGGGCTAGAACAGGTTTGATGTATGTCAGACAAGTTCCCTTTGTCTTTGGGCTTCTAAACTTCAACATAACATGTAGATCTGGGTTTCACTGACTAAATATATTAGAGTATTTCAGAGAGTCTCTGATCTCCTCAATGCAGCGCTCTCTGCAATGACATGTACCACCACCTGCATGGGCCTGTCCATCCTCTCTGACTCTTGGCCATTTCCTTTGACATATTTGCCCCCCAAAAAACTGCCCCAGGCCCAGTTAGAGTCACAAGTGAGTCCTATCAAACTTGTGGAGAATGATTAATTCTAATGTCGCCTGAATTGTCTGCAAAAATAACAGAAGAAGGGACCCTGCCAAATTCCTTCTGTTACACAGATAGGATCTGATGTATAGGCCTGGGAGGGTCAGCATAGAAGCCATGGACCAGTCTCTCTAATTACTGTGGATTCAGAATTTTTGAATAAAACATTAACAGAGACTGAAACAACATAGAATGAAGAGTATAGACTCTGATGCCAAGAATGCAGGCTCGATCTAATATGAGGACACCTATAGACTTAATTAGCCCCGTTCATAGCAAAAGAAAAACCATAGGATTGTATCAACAGAGAGAAAACTTTTGACAAAACACAACACGCATTTCTGTCAAAAAAAATTTAGAAAACATAGGAAAAAGCAGACCTTTCCTTAAAACGATTTAAAACCAAGATCTGCCTTTGTTTCTAATGAAGATAAAGGCGGAATTTCTGCCGGCAGATTCAAGGATGCAACGAGCAGGTCCCTCGCCATCCTCCCTATTTGGCCTAGTACCAGCAGTGCCGGCTTGGACAAGAAGAGCTTGAGGGAATATGCATAGTAAAGAAGAAGCAAAATGGTCCCTTTTTGCTGATTATGTAGTGGGTACTTAACCCTAAAATGCTGACCAAACATTAAGTGAAACAATGAATAACTTCAGCAAACTTAAAGGATAGAAAATAAATCTACAAAAATTGTAAGAATTTCTACATGACAGCAATAAAACCTGCAGGAAGGGATGAAGACGTTCTATTGAAATGAGTACAGAATATATGAAATGCTTGGGAGTCGTCCACCTCCTAAGATCTACACAAGAACTGAAGACACAGAGTTGTAAGCAAACAACTGCCAAAATAAAACAGACTTAAATCATTGAACAAACCTTCGTTGCTCCTGGGTAGGATGAGCCAATATGATAAGAATGACGGTGCTGCCTGAAGTAATTTACTTATTCAGTGCCATGCTAGGCTCACTACTTTATAGCACTAGGGGAAAAAAAAACCAATGGAATTCACATGGACAAAAAAAAGATTAGGCATCTCAAGAGAAAGAATGAAGAAGAGGTGGGAATAAGTGGGGGCCAATAATGAGCAGAGCCGATCTCAAGCCTCCCTACAGAGTCTGATAGTGCGGCAGGTGGAGGCGCTGCACTGTACTAGTGATCCTGACCTGTATTCGAAGAAGGAAGGAAACGTCCTTAATGAATAAAAGCATTTATAGCAGCTCTTTTTGGGATGGCAGAAGGAAAGCCAGGGGTGCCCATCAGTAAGAGGCTGTGGCTCGTGATGCCGTTGGGTGTCAGTGTGCAGCAAGAAAGGAAGACAGAGTTTCATAAAGATGTGGAAAGACTTGTGGGCACTGACAAAGAGCAAAGGGAACAGGAGCAGAGGAGTAAGCTCTGCCATAGCGTCGGTATTATAGGGTCATTGATTTGGGGCACCCATCTCCACCCGGTGAAGAATGAAATGAGTAGAACCAGGAGGATTCGTGCTGTGTCCACACACCGAGGAGCAGGTCCCTGTGAAGACTCCGTGAAGACTCTCTGTGACTCAGAGGGCTGTGATGACTCCTGCTCAGTCCCCTGCACAAGGGTGATGGGTGATTGGGTTATAGGGCCAAGCGCCCGTATCTTTGTAAACACCCCTTGGGGTGAATTTGTTTTGGATATTTGTTACAAGGATTTTGTGTCCTTTTCTTTCTGTTTTCAATGGGATTGAGAAGCGAGAGAAAGAGAAAATAGTTCCTGTTAATTAAAAAACATAGAGGTGGAGGGGCTTGTTGCATGAGCTCTCAGAAGAGGTCACAGAGGTGCTAGTTTCACTCAGCTGTTTTCCTTTGTTGCAAGGACCTCTCAGAAAGGGGAAGAAATCTGTGTTTGTGATGTAAAAACAAAAATCAGTCACTTTAAGGTTTTGAAAACTAAAAGCAAAGGAAACTCTTTCTATAGCAGTTTTTCTGATCACCAATTTTAGTAACACTTGGGAAAAAAAATAAAACCAACTGGCATGACTTTTTAAAAAAATTATTGTTATCTTTAACATCACTCTTGTTGTGTCCCATTGTCTCCCCCCTGTCTCCCCCACCACCCCACTGTCTTATGGAATCCTCCTTAGTAGTCAAGAAGCGTAAGAAGCGTAGTTCCTCCTACCCCATGTGCTTCCATTGAATGACGCTGGCCCCTGGCTGCCCCATGAACAAGACGCCCTCTCATCTGGGCTACGCATGTTCTCTCTGGCCTCCCCCAGGCCTGGAACACCCTCCCTCCTCTGCCCCGCTGACCTCCCGTCCTTTACAGATAGCCTTTCTCAGCCCCTCCTAACTTCTGCCTTCCCTCCGCTGGTCACTTCTTATTATTTGTATGTGAATGTTGACTTGCTGTCCCCCCAGAGGGGCTGTGAGATTCCCGACACTTGCCTTATGCCCCTTTTCCTACCCCCAGCACTCCGCGCAGCAGGCACCCAACAGACCGTGTGAGGCAGCACTGAGCTAGGGTGACTTTTGTTCCTATACATTTTTCATTGATATCTTTTTTTATATCACTTTCACTTCCCAGATACTTTTTCCTCTATGCCTTGTAGCAAAGACTAAAAAGACAGAGACACACAGAGAGAAAAACAGGCTGGTGAGAGCAGCCGGCACCTCCACACAGCCTGATGAGAAACACAAACTCTCATCCCTGCGGAGGAGTGAAAGCGGTTCCGCTTCAGCTCTTCTTTGGACCAAGCTCCGT
>CM053593.1:1886995-1901995 GCA_028646575.1 Pseudocheirus occidentalis | reverse complement strand
TTTCTTAGGTTGTGGATGAGGTTCCAGCTTCTTACATTTCAGCATCAGACTCGTGGACATGGCTCTACCAAAGAGATTTTAGATGCATCCTCCCACTGGACCCCAGACATCAGGGAGCTGTCACCCACTCAGACCCACGGCTTACAGGTGTCCACCCATGTACTTATGTGTTAGTGCAAAAGCAGAAGACATTGAATGAAAGAGCCCAGAATAGTGACCCATGCAAAAGGTTTCCCTGCACACCTGCGGGAACATTGCCCTGTGGAAAAGGGGCATGCATGCAGCGGACATGTGTACGTACATGAAGGGGTAGCATGCAAGATGCATCTGAGGTGTGCACTTGCCTGAGGCAGTCCCTGTTGCGAAGTCACAGAGCCACATGTATCCTCTGGCAGTGCCCTGGATGGGGATTGTGGCACAGCTTGCCAGGAATCGCTCCCGGAGGCTTGGGCATCCTGTTTGCTGCTCTGGGCTCTGCTCATGCAAGGCCCCAACTCTCCTGTCACCAACTGTGAGTGCAGCCACTACCAAGCCTATCTTACTGTGAGAAGGACGCCTCATTCCTGGACTCCAACCACACTACGCCAGCATGGCCAAGCAGCTGGAAAAAGCCTGCAAAAACGCCAAGATAAGACAGATGGGCCCTTCTGTGTGTCTCCCTGGAGGGCTCTGATCCTCGCTGCCCAGCACACTTGGCTTAGAAAACTCCTCAGTTCCCATCAGACACTATTCCTCATGTCAGTCTCCCTCCTAAAGACCATCCCAAGGCCTCATCCAAGGAAAATCTGGGAGGAGTGGTGTGGTGGCAGGTAGTGAGGCTGCCCTAAGCAGTGCCCACAGTGTGAATCTTCCCTAAGGATGAGGACAGTGAGCAAGGCTGCCACAAAGCCTCCCCCTGCCTCCGTGGCTGCCTGTTTGGTACTGATGTGCCCCCAGAGAGTACAGAGGAAGCAAGAAGAGAGACAGGTTACAAGGCTCCAGATGTGCAAAATGAGTACCATCACCATCACCTTAGACATGAAGGCCTCTGAGAGAGCTAACTGGACTTTCCAGGCCCCGTGGCTGGCTAGCAGGAGGACAGAACTAGAACCCAGAACCCTGGACCCCCAGCTTAGTGCCCTTCCCATCAGAGTAAAAAGACTGTCCCTTCTCTTTGTGGTTACTTATCTAGCAATGACTTCAGATAGTTGTCAGAACACTGTTTTCTGTTATTGTTTGACATTGGACAACTTTGGGATCTTTTAATGTAAAACAAGTTTTTTTTTTAAGTTATCTTAATTTTTCTTGGCTCTTTCACAATACGCAGAAAAATCTGGCCACAGGCAGCCTTGGAGTTAGGAAAGCCAGGGCTCCAGATGTGTGACCAGGGGCAAGGCCGCTGAACCTGTCAGGGTCCCAGACCACCTTGTAACTCTATAAAGTTACTGACAGATTGTGCATATCAGTAGGAGGAATCCCGCACACGGATGAGATCCCAAGTCTGAGACCCTTTGAGAGTGATTTTTAACCAAAAATTGTTGCTATTAAACCTTTCTTGGGCTTGTCTCTTGACAGATTAGACAATAGGTTTATGAAGAGAAAAACTGATTCTCCTTTAGGATTTAATAAGCTGCTATTTTCTCTCTGATGTCTCCCATTTGTATTTGAGGATGGATTTTTTTCCCACAAATCTGAATGCTGACCATTTTTTTTTACATAGAAATAATGGCATGCTTTTATCTTTCAGTGGAATTAAAGTGCATTTTGTGGTCTCATTCTTTCTATAGAGCAGGTTTATAAGTTGAGCTGTTGAGATCTGCTTTCAAGAGAGGGATATAAAATCTGGTGGAGTTGGCATCGTGTCCTCAGGGGCAGCAACTTTGTTTTATGGACGAAAATTTAGTGGGTTTTTTCTGATGTTCTACTGCTGTGTAGTTGGCAATGTTTTCTAGTCACATTTGCTATAACATTTTTTTTTGCTGTAACATTTTTTTAAGAGTTTTTGAAAATGAAACTTCATTTGCTTTTCTAAAATGAATTTCTTCCTATTTATTTAACATTTGTCTCATCTAATTTTCTTTTCATCTACTAATACCTTTAAAATTTTCTCTAAGTATAAATATTAATTCTTTTGCAGTAGAGAAGAGAAAAAATTCTGTACTAAGGTTTTTTATAAAAGAATTTCTTTTTGCTTTAAACATATACATACCTAACAGCTTTTCTTAATTCTCCAGGTTCATTTGTCCCAGCAGAATATTCTTCATTTAGAATCACTGAACAGATTTTCACAAGGATCAGTATGGATGATGCTCTGGAAAGAAATTCATCAACATTTATGAAGGAAATGAAAGAGGTACCAAGGTCAATCCTTCTAACCTCAGGGACTGACTGGATTCAGCTTTCAGACAGCTGGGTGTCGTCCGGTGGCCTGGCGCCTTCTGAAACAGGCCGCTGTGCTCGTGCGGGAGGCTGGACGGCATCCAAGTAGCTCCCTCACATGTGTGTTAAGTGACACTGTAAGCTTTACATCCTGGTATGGGAGAAAATCTGGTCATTTAGTTAGAAAGTACGTCCATTTTTTATGGAACATGTAAAACCCACTCTCTGTGATTACTCGTACCTTTTACCTTGTGCTTCCCAGGCTTGGTTTGATCACCTTGGATTGATTGGCATCTTTTGATCATCTTTAATTTGCCATGATAAAACTTTCTCTTCTCTTAAACAATTCTGCGCCCTTCATCTCCCTTTCATGCACTAGCTAACCCTGGCTGGAACCTGCTGGGGCCAGAGGGAGCCAAATGGGCCTCCTTGGGCAGCCCAGGAAGCAGGAAGCGTTGCCTTGCTTCCTGATGCTGCCATTTCCTGCAAATGTTTTAGCTTCACGTGTGTTGCAGGCATATGTCATTTATACAGCATGCACTGACTTATTCGCTCCTGGGGGCCTGCATTCATTCATTCATTTATTCAAAAGTGTTCTGCACCTGCTGTTTTTAGAGGTCTGTGATAGGGCCTGGGGAAGACACAGAGTCTGGATGAGACACATGCCAGGAATCATCCACCCTTCAGAACACAGATCAGACCACATTGCTGGTTACAGTGAGTGCATCAGAGAGAGCAGAGTGAGCTTCTTTGTAAGACATGGAGTTATTTGGTGGGCTCAGACACTGCCAAGGCTTCAGGAAGCTGGCAGGGCTAAAGGCTGACCGGGAGCCTTGAGTGCCAGGCATGGGAGACAGGGAAGGGCATTTCAACATTATTATGAAGGACTTGTCAGTTGGGCATCTACTAAGTACCTACTATTTGTCAGGCATTGTTCTAGGCTAGGGGTTCTGGAACCCATTTATGCCATGTGCAGACCCCTTGGGCAGTTAGTCTACTGGAGCCCATGGACCCTTCTCAGAATAATATTGTAAATACATCAAATAAAATACACAGTGTGGCAAAGGACACTGATTGTGATTAAATGCCCTAAAAAACCCCAACAAATTCACAGTCCCATGTTCTGAGCTGGGAAACTCCCCAAGCCCCAGTGATTTAGAAAAAGGGCATCCCCCTCCCCACATCCCATAGCCCCACTCAAGCTGCTTTTAATCCATTTTCCCACCCCCTCAGCCCCAACACACAAAGTGAGCAAGCTCTTGAGGGCTGCAGTGATTAGGGGAAACAGATGGATCTCTTCCTTTAAAGAGCAGAGGACCAGAGGAGTCCTTCCCAGCTTGGTTTTCTGCCCCTTCCTGTAGACTGCTCTGAGCAGCTGTCCAGTTAGGCCCTCAGTCCAATGCTTTGGAGACTCTAGCATTCCTGGCTTATCTCGGGCACCATCCTGGGACCTCGCCACCCCTCAGCTACTTCCTCTCTGACATCTTTCACCCTCTAGGGAAGAAAGTCTGAGCTTTCATTCACAGAGTCTCCAAGGCTCGGATTGACCTTCACCAGTGTTTATCTTGCAGGAATATACTTAATTCAAACATACTAACATAGGTCCATGATAGACCATGAGCGCCTTGAGAATAGGGATGGTGTCTGTCTTTGCAATCACCTTCTCAGTGCCTGAAAGAGGGCCGGCATGTAAGGAATGCTTAGCTGATCTAGTCATTGGCTGCTCCCACTGCCTGTCTTCAGTGCTTGGAATACTCCAAGGTAATCCCTGGTTTCCCTTCAAGGTCCCTCTCTAGATAAGGCCCAGCTGCTAGAGCCTTTCCGCCAAAGTTGCTTCCATGTGCTTTAAAAATGCCTGTGTATGGTTGTTCCCATTAGAATGTAGTTCATCTGGGTTTTGGTTTTGTCTTTGTTTCCAGGGCCTAGAGCAGTGCCCAGCACAGGGTAAATGCACAAGAAATTGTTGATTTATTGGTTGATCGTCTTTGCCTTTCTTAGTTTAGTAGCTTAGTTTGATAGGGAAATAATGCCCGATTCATGAGGTTGGCCACACCAGACCGTGGCTGCGGGGTGTCGTGAGCAGAACAGGGTTCTTGTGGTGGGGAAGCTGAGCCGTGCCCTGTAAGGCCACTCCAAGAAGACGACGCATGTTGGGTGTCCTTTCCAGAGGCTTCCTGGGCTTGGGGGTTCAGGGACTCAGACGGCGCTGGGTCAGCTGTAACCTCCCACACTGGAATGATTTTCCCTATAACTTCCTTGGCAGTTACGCAGTTTTAACTGTGTCAAAATAAATGTGAAAAGTCAAGTATTTAACGACAGAAACTTAGAAGTCATGAGATCTCGGGCTCCTCCTCCCCTTAGCACAAAATGAAATTTATTACTTTCTTTTCTTCCCCTCAGTCTGGAATGTTGTCATTTAAATGTTGACCACTTGCTCCTTGTGTTGTCTCATGCACACACGGTGCTTTTTTACACACCCACTAGCCGTTCATATCAGAATTGCCATTGTAATGATTGGCCTGGAATTTAAGGAAAAAAAGCAATTGTTTTCTCAGTGGCAGATTTCTCAGTAAAGCTTCATTTCAGATGAATTAATAATCTGTTTTTTTTTCTAATTTTGTTTTTTATTATCCTGACAGCTTCGTAGCCGAAGTGAGTAATCTTAAAACATTTTTCCCTAGATAGCCTATATACTACACAATGCTAACGACAGATCACTCATCTTAATTGATGAGCTTGGCAGAGGCACGAATGCAGAAGAAGGTGCCGGCATTTGTTACGCAGTCTGTGAGTATCTGCTGAGCTTGAAGGTACGCTTCCATATTTCTTATGTATTTATTCAGTGACGTTTTGATGTCACTTTTTTCATTTAGACAAGCATCTAACTGGCTTTAATGGACATTGCTCACAAATAAAGTCCCTTAGCAATCCTAGGCAGTAAAATACCCCTTAGTGCTTAATCAGATACATAAAACTTCGGGAGGTGGCTGAAAAATATGAATTTCATTTCTCCTTTGATAGGATTGCTAATGTGATAGTCCTGATGGGGATAGAAAAATAGGGATTGTAATAGATTTACATGTCGGATAATGAACTTTAACTTGACAGTGGGCTCATAGGTTTAGACTTTCTGTTGTTTGGGAGACGTTGAGCCGCGCGGAGTTTACCGGAGTTAGTGCACTTGATTTAAGACGTGAATTTTTAAAGTATTATTGTTTTATGAGCTTCAACCTCTTTGGGGAGCATATTTACTTGATCAGCATACCCAACGCACCCAAGGTTTTCTTCAGTGTTTCCCTGTTAGTCTGCTTGGTTTTATTTGCACTCGTGTTTCCTAGTTGAGTTGGGTAGTTGGTGATTTTCTGCTCGCTTTGCCGATGATGAGTATGGAAGCCCCTCTGTGGATCCTGCCTGGGGGGGTCACTTGCCTCTCTCTGCCTCCATTTCCTCATCTGTAAGCAGGGGACAGTAACATGTGCAGCCCTTACCTTCATGCACATAAAGCTCTTCACCAGCCCTGAAGGTCTCTAGACATGCCGGTCATCTGTGCTGTGACGGGGATCCTGCACCGCTTTCTGGCTGGCTCTTTTCTCATGATCGGCCGTCATTCTGCCATATTTCATGAAAGCCGTTTCATCTGCTGTTTAAAAACCAATGCCTCACCACTCAGCAGTCCCCTGGATAACCTATTTAATGACTGTTTCTCCCTTCTTAATGCCTTCCTCCTATTCCCTGTCTCTGCCTGTGGTCATGGTGGGGCCTACTCAGAATTACCCCAAGATTATACTGCTTCTGTCTAAAACTCAAATTGAGGAAAGAGAGGATTCGTTATAAAGGGAAGGTGCTCGGAATGAAAGGACAGCCTGAACATCTTTGTTTGTCAGCTGTCGTCTCCTCTGAAGTTGTTTAATGATTCACTTCAACAATAACCTCACACGTGCAGAATGTCAGAGGAAAAGCAAAATAAAAATCAGTAGTAACAAAAGCTAATATCTACACAGCCAGCTCCTTGCTATCTCTCGTCTCTGGGGTGTTTCACGGCAACCCTGAGAGGGAGGTGTTTGGGTCACCTTCGTGTGGTGGGTGAGGATGAGGCTGATGAAGGTTGGTTAACTATCCCAAGGTCACGAGAGTCTGAGGCAGGACTTGAATAGGGTTCTCACTGGACCAATGACCAGCTGGCTCTCCGCACAATAAGACAGCTTAGTCCAGTTGAAAAGGTAAAGACATAAGTCATTATAATAGAATGTAGAATCTGCTAAATGCTTAGGAACACAGAAGATACTGCGGAGTTAGGAGGTAGGGGAGAATCTTCATCACTGCCGAGAACAAAGCAGGCTTCCTGGCAGAGTGCCCTTTGTGGCTGACCCATCCACGTTGGGGATGTGGCACTGGCTGGGGTGGGGCAGGGTGTGAAATCCATGAAGAGGAAGAAGATTTCAAGTCATAGGGAGACCTACACAAGTGTAATGAGGGACCTTCTTCCTAGGGCTGACAGGTGCAGTGTATTTTTAGAAAGCATTCATAGATGAAATACATATGGGCTAAAATATTTCCTTTTAAGTTATTGAGAAACATGTTTTTTCCCCAGTGATTTAACATAGATGTGTTTGTTTGTGTGGCTGTATGTGTATGAGGAAAGAGAAATGGCTTTTGAGTCAGGACAACATTGGTTCCCATGCTTTGACACCCCCTGGTAGTGGAGTGACTGGTACATTACTCCCTTTCTCAGGGAGCCAGGCAACCCTCCAGGACCCTGATCTGGGGCTGCACTTTGGTAGAGAGGGAATTCCCTCTAGAGCCCCTGGAACCTAGTGGACCCTCAAGAAATACTGATGGAGTGGTAGGTTCTGTTCTGGGAAGATCCCGGTGAGATCCCAGGGCCCCTACCAGCCCACATGTACAGGAAACATTGTTTGTTTAAGGGTAAACTCTCCAAGTACGTTCTAATAAACAGACCGTGGTTCTCTACTTCTGGGCTTCAATGTCTGAATTATGATGGGTAACTCCAAGACTCTTAGCTTGCTTGAATGGAATCACTCACCTTTCTTGACAAGCCCTAATGTGACGTTTCTGGTCCTGTCTGCAGGCGTTCACACTCTTTGCCACTCATTTCCTGGAGCTCTGCCAGATGGACGCCTTGTTTCCCAATGTGGAAAATGTCCACTTTGAAGTGCAGCACGTGAGAAGGGGCACGAGAAGCAGAGAGTCAATCACTTATACCCACAAACTTTCTAAAGGACACACAGAAGAAAAAAATTACGGTATTTCCGGTATTCTGTCCACATAAATGCTCCAGGGAGAGAATGGTCGGCTCCAGTCAAATCCACCTGGTCTGAGTGCTGCTTCCCTCTGGAGCTAAGTGTGGATGCCACTCTGGACTAGTCTCTCTTACAAACACCACCCAATGTTTATTTAGAGTTGAATTGAATTTTGAGCCAATAATGAACCACATGTAGTGTTGTGTGAACACTTAAAGCATCTAGAAAGTTTCAGACAATTGTGGTTTAGCATAGATCTGAAGGAAGGGGGCAGGGAACCGAGAGTCCTGGGCCAAAGGTGACCTGTAACACACACGCTTGGGCCATCATTTAGCATCTCTCAGGGCTCTGGATCCTCTGGGGCCTGCTGTACTCCCCAGGGCCAGAGCAGATTGTGTAACAAATAGAGATATTTAACAAAAATAAACCCAAATTCCATGGGACATAGACAGGGTCACTAGAGGCTTTCTGAGTCAGCGTGGGTCTGCCGGGCTCCTCGTGTCCAGATTAGTGGTTGGGCCACTGCTCCAGGCTGGCATCGCTTGATGGGCTTTCTTTAGCTGACCCTTCTCTGTGGCAGTTAAATCACAGATCTAGTGTTTGTGGTCTTTGTATGGTCTCTGTTTCCTCCACAAAGTTCTGACCACATGGGCAGGATATGGAGTCAGGGTCCTATTCACATTCCATAGCGCTCCACAATTTTATACTATGATTTCAAAGGTCATAAATGTACAAGACGGTGACAGAGCATTCCCAGACTAGAATTGAACTCATGTTTCTCTGACAGATGAGAGAGAATTTCTGATCTCCTTATAAGTCTGAGGTCTATTAGTGCAATTATTTTAGCCAAAGTTATGACCCATTTGAGAAGCAGCCACCTCAGATATGTATTTTTAAATGTCAGACAAAGCCATCCCATTGGCCTGTACACATGTTGCTTCATTCATTCAAAATGCATGTTGTTGGGAATCCCTGCACGAACAAGGAATCCGAGATCTTGTCTTTGGAGGACTGTGTTTTAGACTGGAGTCCTTAAGCCTTGACTTGTGTGGCCATATATAGAGCCCCTTGGCAGTAACCTGAGGACCTCCTCTGAGATTATGTTTGTGGCCTGCATTAGTAAGAGAAGGAAAAGCTGTGTTTCAGGTGGAAGTTAGTGACAATTATGCTGTAATTGTTTTTTCCATCTAAGTTTACAGACCTCCTGAATCAGTCTTTGACTGTGGGGAATCTGAAGCCCAGGTTCAGAACTCCAGGTTTGAGACCAGGCTGGCAATGACTTTTCCCTCTTACTATATAGAAATAGCTGGCTATGTCTGGTTAGTAGGATTGCTTCAGGGATGCAGGAAAGGGGGCAGGGTCCTCTAAGTCTCCTCTGTCAGGCGTTCCTCTCAATCTCTCCCCTCCTCCCAGATCTCTGACAGTTGAAATCAGGACACTTTTGCAGATGAGTGCACAGATCTCCTTCTTAGGCCTCACTGTTCTGCTCATTCCAAGCCACCCAGATGAAGAGAAGATGAGGCTAGGAGAGGATGGTGTAGACCTATTTGGGAACAGACCTGAGCTGCCTTGAGAAGGAAGGACGGGAGAATTGAGGGGAAGAGACAGTCTAGGCAGCAAATCTGACGGGGGGGGGAACAAGAGAGCGAGACAGAGAGGGAGAGGAGAGAGTGGGGGAGCACAGGGCACTAGGAGGCCCCTCAGAGCTCCATCTTGGGTTGTCCTTAAGCAGATCAGCAGCAGAGCCTGTTCTCTTCTAGCCTTGCCAAGGGCCCTGGACTGTAGTGGCCACTCTTATGGAAGGAAGAAGTAGAGATGGTCTTGTTGGACATGCTCCTTAGGAGGCCAGAGGACGTGTCTTTGTGAGCTCACCCCTCTGTTATCCTGACTTCTGTCTATGACCCACGGCCTTCTCAGAGCCCCCCAGAGGTGAAGAGCCTGGTGCAGCTTCTGTGACCCCCATGGGTCAGAGCCAAGACTCAAACCCGGGGCTTCCACACTCCAGGGCCAGACCTTTGTCTACTACACCACACAAAGCACAGGGCTAGTTTTCTTTTTTTTTAATAATAACAAAAGAGCATTTTATTAGTTACCATTTACCAGTATAAATACCAACTCCAGTCCTGGAAATAAGGTGTGACCTGTCTTTACGTTTGCAGGGATCAAGGCTGCAGAAGTGTCATCACTCCCAGAGTCAATCATTTCAGATGCAAAAGCGATCAGAACTCAGATCTCCAGGCAGATGATGGTCAGTGGACATTTCAGCAAAAAGAATTCTTTTGTGCCTTAAAGTCTCATGAAATGTTTTCTCTTCAAATCATCATAGCTTCTGATTGGGTCACGGGGTGTTTGAAAACAGATTAATATACAATTGGGTGCATTAGAATAATTTGATTGAACATTGATATTAAAATGCAGACGACGCGGTGGATTTTTTTAAAAGCATTTAACTTTATTTTCAAGATATTTGTTCATCTAGAATTCCCCTTTAGGAGGAAAGTGAAATGTGAGCCTTCTGTTTGGAGAAGAAATCACTCTCTGTGAATAGAAGAACTGTGCCCAGAAACAGAGCTTGGTTACAGTCCCTGAGGGGGCGCAGGCCGCTCCTCACCCGGCCTCATCTCCCTTTACCAGCCTTCCCTTGGTGCTTTCGGTAGACACCGAGGGGATGCTCATTGAGCTGGGATGATTCATTCTGAACATTGCCAGAGTGGAAGGAAGGAAGGTGGGCGAGTTAGGACCAGGCGGGTTCAAGGGTAGGAAGTTAGAAAGAGCCTCGCCCCAACCTCACTCCCTGTGTAGATGGAGGGAGGCCTTTGGCACCGAAGGGAGCCCAGCTAGAACCTGCAGGGACACGGAGGGCCACCCATCTCTGCTCTAGCACTCTGGATAGGTATCATTGTCCCGAGGGACGATGTTTATTCCTCCGTAGTGATGTGGGGAGTGACTGAGGGTGTGGCGGGTCTGGGGAGCGGCCAGAGTCTCATTAGGACTCCCGGCTTGAGCCAGGTTTGGGTCTGCATCACCGGCCCCAGAGTGGGATTCAGGACAGAGGGCTTCAAGGAGAGGAGGAAGGGAGGGAGCGAGGAGCATGAGGCTGCTCTTGTAGAAACCCTCAGCGCCCCTCTGTCCGAGGACCTTCTGGAGGCAACTCTCCACTAGTGTCTGCTGCGTGAAAAATGAACTCACACAATCTCACACTGTTATTGAATTTAAATGAGTAGAAACAACATTTTAATGGAAAGTAACTTTCCCAAAGCCAAAAATAATTAGTGAGAAAAGTGCCCTTTTATATATTTTTGCAAATCTCTTTGTTATTTGGTCATTCTTCTGTCATGTCTGACTCATCGTGACCCCGTTTGGGATGTTCCTGGCAGAGACACTCGAGGGGTTCTCCAATTCCTTCTCCGGCTCATTTTACTGATGGGGGAATTGAAGCAAACAGGGTGGAGTGACTAGGCCAGGCTCACACAGCCAGGAAGCATCTGAGCTTAAGGAGACGCATCTTCCCGGCTCCAGGCCTGGCGTTCTGTCTGCTGTACCAGCTGACCACCCATGATCTCCAGTGTAGCCATCCCCTATAACAGAAAAATAAGAAAGGTCTGGCAGATCCCGCCAGCACCAGAGATGAGTCTGAAGTTGTCTGCAGCCCTCCGGAGCTGTGGCCCCCGCCTCTTATAGACTATGTTGGATCTTTGTAATTTTGCAGCATTCAGGTTCGACCATGTGGCTGCTGTAGACCTTCCATGTAGACGGTTGTTGTTCTGGCGCACAGTGTTCCCTGGGCCGCTTGCTTCCCTCGGGTGTCTCTACTGTGTGTCCAGGCACCGCAAGTGGCTTGGTGTTGGACAGTAGAAGGGTGTCTGCGGCCACTCAGAGAGGGGGCTCCTGCCTGTGAACATCTTGGTGTCCCCGCAGCCTTACTGGGCAGATTTCTGATGGATTTCCCATTTCTTTCTGAAAGTAAACTAAGAAATGTGAGCTGCTATTTTTCAGGTTAAAGAGTGTTACTCAAATAAAAATCTGAAATTGTCACAAAGAACTCAACAGAAATTTTATTTCTAGGTTTGACAGAAATTGCTGCTTGTTTAGGTCTTGAGTTGTCTGGAAAGAGGAGACGGGATGGGATGGTCTCTTGAGCTCTGTGAACCCCTGACAGGGATAGCCAGGATATTGCCCAACCTCGCCTGATAAAGCAAAGCTCCTACTATGCCCATTCTGACTGTTGTGCCTATTTTTAGGAGCGGCAAAGCCAGCGCAGCTCCCCTGAGGCTGCCAGGCAGAGGGCCGTCTACCAGCTGGCCACAGGGCTCCTTCAGACCGCCAGAAATTCACAGCTAGATTCAGAAAGCTTGCGCCTGTACTTGAGAGGCCTCAGGGCCAAGTTTGAAGCAGCCTCATCTGCGGCTGGACAAGTGTCAGAAGAGCCTGAAGAAAGATAAGTTACATCCCCCAAACCATTTACATTTAGATGAGGGGAACTCAAATGTATTTTCTCCAGAGCAACATTAAATGATGAGCTTTATTGAATTTTTACATTTTTCATTTGTAATCTGCAGCACGTTAGCCTCTGGATTTTCCTCTGAGATAAATTTATCTTTTTAATAGGATGAGTTTTACATATATTAGGCAAGTAGGTGGCACAGGGAGTAGAGTGCCAGGTCTGGACTCATAAGATCTGAGTTCAAATCCAGCCTTCAGTGCTCACTCTCTATGTAACCAGAGGCAAGTCACTCAGCCTGTTCGCCTGTGTTCCCTCATCCGTAGAATGGGGATGATAATAGCACCCGCATCTCAGGGTTGTTGCGAGGCTCAAGGAAGGCTTGCAAAATGCTTAACACACAGAGTGAGCCCTGTGTGAATGTGAGCTGTTAGTGTTACATTGAGAAAAAACACCACTTTTAGTCACTTAGCCGTGGCATGCATACAGTTTGTTTTTTATTTGAAAACTTTCATTTTAGGCCTGTTTGATGTTGTTATTACAGCCACCGAGAGGCCATGTAGTGTAGTGAACAGAGAAGGGGCCCCAGGGTCAGGGAAAATGACTTTAAGCCCTGCCTTGGACACATCCTGACCGTATGACATTGGTCAAGTCACTTCTCAGGGGCCCAGGCAAATTCCCAACTTCATACGAAGTTTAGATTCACTGAGTTCAGGTAGAACGTTATTTCAGTGTTGGTTATAAATGTTAACTTTTTAAAAATGTCAACATTGGTTTGTTTATTAAATGCTATTCTTTCTTATAATTCTAAGCAAATATTACTAGCCAGGTATATGAAGAAATAACTTTTTAGTCAGATGAAAAATGATTTTTATAGCTGTAATGTGATTTCAGGATTTAGAATGTTTTAAAAGGTGTAGTCCTGCGACTTAATTTTATTTCCTCCATGGCACATTTTGGGAAGTGAATGTGTTAGACAATTTTGCAATCTGACATTATTTAATAAAGTCTATCTTTGTTTTAATTCATTGCTTTGCTCTTAAATGTTCTTTGTATAGAAATTTCCAAAGTAATCATCCACAAAAAAGAATTTGGTATATGACAAATTTCCAGCAGTTGGTGGTCTTTAAAAACATACAGTGGCTTTTTTGATTGGCAAAAAGCCAAAAAGGAAAGGACAAGGAGGAGTTAAGGAAGGAAAATGGGGGGACATTGTGGGGACAGTGGGAGTATTCAACATGCTCTTGGTGTCTCAGTTTTCCTTTGGGATTGACACAAAGGTCGGATCCTACCAGACTTGGCAGGATCAATGTATATGTTGTGAAAGTCCAGTCTCCTCATGCAAAGACAAACAAAAAACCTGTAGCCAACTGACTGCGTTTGTCTTTGTTGGAGATTAGCATTGCTATGTAACTGTTACTGAAACACAAATTATATTTTGCATTGACCTTTCAAATGATCAAAGACCAATTTATTTATGGCCTAAATGTACCCAGAAAATCCACCAAAGGACAGAGCTAGGTCAGTGATGACATTGGCTAGCCTAGCATAAAAGCTAAGCGATGCTGGTCCCTTAGTGTCCTATTGAATTGGCGTATGGAGATGTCATATCTCCGTCCGTAGTCCCCATCCCGTATGCGCTTCCTCAAGGGCAGAGACCTTGTGTTGCTAAGTGACTTTTGCACACTAGGCTTAATAAATGTCCACTGAAGTGAACTGAATTTGAAATGAACAATTACAGTTTCCAGTGTTTGGGATGAAAAATACCCCTCATCCTTGATGTAGTGAAAAAGTAAACACAGAGATATCTTAGGATAAGAACAGGAGTTAATTCTCTTCCCCCAGAGAAGAGGGCGGTCTGCCCCATGAGACATCATGGAGAAGAGGCGAGTTACAAAGGACAGGGCCAGAATTTATACCTTAACTCAGTCAAGCCCCCTTTCCCAACTGTGGTGGAGAGACACACCTCACCAAATCCTTCCCAACTGGGACAGCAAGAGGCGAAGAGGGGAGGGTCCCATCAAGGCAGGAAAACAGACAAAGGAAGGTAAAAGTGATTGACAACAGCCACGGAGGAGGGGGGAAGAAGGGAAGGTTAACAATCCTGAACTGAGAAGTTTTCACTTGTTCCATACACCAGTCACCATAGCATCCATAATATATAGTTATTGTAATGATAAATTTGTAGTTCTGTAAGTCAGGCACTTTGCTATTTTAAAAGATCTAATTTTGACCTCGTCGGTCCAGCCTACAAATACTGCAATTCATATTCCTATATTGGAGGGTATCATGAGCTATCATGGCCGTCAGAATTCATCATGAGGTCACCAACTCCCGTCTTGGCTAGACACGTCCGGCTTTGAGCGCATTCTCAGAGCGTTCCCAGAGGATCCATCTTGGGCTCTATTCGTAGAGCGTCCCCAGTTGGGGTCTTTGGTTTGGTCCTGCTCCCTACCACCGTCTGTGCCGCATTCCAGGTGTGTCTCCTGGTGCTGAAGGAGGTGGAGATAGCAAGGAAGCAGGCCGTGTGCTGTGAGAAATGAATGTTCCTCTGTCATATTTAATAGCTAATTATTGTGTTAGGGATTTCCCCTTTTCTACTTCCTGTAATGTTAATGAAATCAGAAGATCTTCCATGCCCCTTTCTATTGGCACCTAGTAAAGGCACTTAGCACCTTTAAAGGCTTAGCTCCTTACTTCCAGTTAACTCCTTGGGAGTAATTCACACCTTAACAGGAAGGGGCTGAACAGGGAGGAGCTACACTGTATGTAAGGAGAGAACCAGGAGGACCTTGAGCTCTTTTTCTCAGTCAGTACCTGGAGATTGCACCTTTTCCTGAGATCCTCTTTCTACAGCTTCTACTGAGAACTTCCAAGGACCAGGCTGAGAAACTGTCATGAGTCTGAGAGGGATCCCTGCTTGAGGGAGCCTGTTCTATT
>CM053593.1:1856876-1886495 GCA_028646575.1 Pseudocheirus occidentalis | reverse complement strand
AACTAGGTCATTCCTTTGTTAAGTGACTGACTGGATCTCTGATTAGATTGATTGAATCTTTAAGTGTTAAGCTGGTTTCTCCCTTAGGGAAACCAGATGATTCTTCTTTTGTTCCTTGTTCTAAATATTGTGCCTTTCTGAAATAAGATATAATATAGAGACTTTCCTTTTTCTGAAGATTGTATATAATATTGTGAACTGTTGAAACTGTGAACATTGTACTGAATAAAGATTTGGAATGGAATAAACAGAGTGTTCACTAATACTGTGTAATCCGAATCTTAAAAGCTCCTCACAGTAGCATTCTCTCAGAAATCTACTGCTGATTGGCTTTACATCCACCTTTGTCTGATTATGTCCATATTTATAACTGTGTCCATATATCTATGCCTTAATCTATGTCTGTTAATTTCTGTCTGCCTGTGTTTATCTGTGTCTACCTGTCTGTCTGTATGTTTCTGTCTGCCTACATCTCTGTCTATCTGCCTGCTTCTGTGTCAGCCTGTTATGCTGTCTGCCATCTCTCTGTCTAAGCTACTATTACAGGAAGCTCCATCCACGGACGGAGATCAGCTCCTCTCCTCTAGCTTAATGCCAGAGAAGCTCATCCAGGAGCATCCTGAGGTGACTGACTTGCTGTTGGTCACACCCTGGTAGGTGTCTGAGGCAGGCCTTGGTCCTGGGTGCTCTTGTAGCCCTCTGGCCATTCGCTGCTCATCATCTTTGATTTGAGATCAGTGATTCACTCTAGTAAGAACAAATGTCAAATGAGATGAGCCTCAGAAACGGAGGTCAGGACTCAGATAGAGATTTTGATGTGTCCCCCCAGGTGTCTGCGGCCTGAAAAAGCTGACGCCCTGGGATATGCACTTTAAAAGACTCTTGTCTGAGATCTTGACTCCAACCGGGCTTTTGCCCCCCAAACTTTAGGAGGACAAGTCTCCCATTAGATTATTGGCCCTGTTGATGGGTGTTGGGGTGCCTAGGTTTGTAACACCCAGCTGCAACTTCAGTTGTAAAGTTACACCTCCCTCAGCCATAAAACCATCCACTCTGCCTTTTCCCTAAGCCAGAACTCTCTGCCTAGCTGCAATTATCCCTGCTTGTTATGATAACAAGCCATTCCTATGAATCCTCGACCCAACCCTCTATAAGCAATTAGAGAAATGTGTAGCTCCTTTGTTCTAGTGGTCAGTCACACCTATGAATCCTTCAATGCACTATCAGTGAGCTAACTCCTCTCCAATTAGCCACATCCTGAGTCTCCAGTTAGTCTAGCTTCCAACATTCATCTTGTCAAACAGGACATTGATGGGGAACAGACTGGGCACTTCTCAGTCAGAACTGACAGCTAGTTGACTTAGGTGACGTTTCAAGGCAAAACCCACACCTTTTGATAGTCCCCCCTGCACTTTTTACCATTGAATTATGGGTAATACACCTGCGCCGTAGATATGAAAAGTGCATGTCCCTTTAAGCACTGACCACTCCTTAACTCCTCCCTAAAACCACCCTTTTTCACCTAGTTAGCATAATTGATACCTGACTTATGTTATTTTGGCTATATAATCTGTGTTTCTTTGTCCTATACTTTGGCAGGCTTCTGAAGCCCTACTGCCCACTGAATAGCGTAACAATAAACTTACAATCATTAAATGGAGTTCATGGTTCTTTCCTGAACTACCTTCTCACCCACATCTCCGCACACACCTCAGGCTGGCCCCTGGGTGGACCCGCTACAGTCAAAGCCTCTTTAACCCCGGGTATTTGGGCAAAATGGAAGTGGTTTGGGTAGGTTCAAGAAAAGGTATCTGGCATAATGATAGGCTGGTTCCAGCTCCCTCAATTGAGAAGCTGTTTTCCTTCCACCTGGTAGTTCTGTCTTTCCAGAATCATTTGTTCACAGTTTCTTCTGGATTCTCAATAATGGCTAGACTGTCCTCCGGCAAGGAGGAGAATTTGTGATCTCTGGCCACCCAATGCCCTGCACAGCACAGCTGTGTGCATAATGGGCGGAGTCAGCCTCCCAGGTAGGAAGGCCGGGGTTCAAGTCCTGCCTCTGGCGTAGTCTGGCCTGATGAGCCTGGAACAGCCCTGGCTTTTTGCAGAGAAGGTTCTGACCGTACCCTAGAGATGTGGCTGCAGGTAAACTCTGCCCAGCAGAGAGTCGGATGTGATGCTGTGTGCACCCTTAGAGAGAGGCGGCTGCCCCAGCACACCCTGGCCAGTAAGTGGTCAGGTTGGTCTAAGGACTTGAAATCCATTCGTCCTTCCACTGTCCAATGTTTTATCCCACCAAGGAGTAAAGGTAGATTTTCTGTCATGGTCCTTAACCATGGAGTTTCCTTCTTTGGACCAAGAAAGTAGAGCCAAGGCATCTGCCTGAAGAGGATCCTCAGAGGATCTGCTGGATGTGGACAACACTACAGGGGAAGGGAAGCCTTGGGCAGGGAGGAGAATGTGAAGGTTGCCCTGGGTTTCCTGCCGTATTAGGATGGAGAGGGAGCTGGATGGAAGGAAGAAGACTGAGCTGCTTGGCTGGAGTCTCGGGTTGGGCCCCAGCTCTGCCCCCCCCCCCCCCGAGAAATCCCTGGGACAAGTCACAGCCTGCCAGGCTGTGTTTCTGTATCTTCCAGAAGAGGGGCTTGGATGCAATGGGAGCGTCCCTCCTCTTGACTCCTTTCCCCAGCCCAGGTCTTTGGGCTCTTCCTTCCTGTCTGACAGGCCTGTCTGACCCCACTCTGCACAGGTCCTCCCTCCTCTCTAAGCTTCCTTCTGGCGATGGACGCATTCCCCAGGTAGCCAGCTAGCATCTCTGTGAAGACCGACCTTAACTTTATGTGTGTGAGCCTTGTCGTTCTCCTTGACTTTGGTCCCAAACCAACCGCTGACTCCTCTGTTCTCTGTGGGTGACCTCACACCATCATCTCTCTGAAGAGATCTCCCAGGCCATCTCTCCCCAATCTCAATATCCAACCTTCCTACCGCTTCTGACCTTTCTGCATCACCTACTACCTGCCTTTTAGACAGCTTGCACTGCAGGTCCCAGAGGCATCCCTTACTCCAAATGACCCTTGACCTTTCTCCCCAGACAGTCCCTCTTCACCTTCCTGCACCCCATCCTTCTTGTTCTGCCCCAGGTAAAGCTCTGGTGCCTTCCTCACTTGCTCTCTCCCTGACCCCACACAGCTGAGGACTGCTGAGTCCTGTTGACTGCCCACTCAGTGTAATGGTAATGAGATTTGAAGATCTTCCATGCTCCTTGAACTTGCTGATGTAGCAGGAAGGGGTAGGGCAAGAGGAAGCCAAGCCAAGCTAGAGACCAAGAGGTGCTGACTGGAAGCAGTGGCAGCGGTAGCAGCTGCGTCATGAATTCCTTTTTCTTTGAGCCAGCCTCTGCTAAGGACTCCTGCGAGGACTGCCAGGGATGGGAGCTGCAGGGGAGCCCGAGCTGCTGGGAGCAAGCTGCCTGGATGCTGAGTATTTGCCATGAGTGAGGAGAGGAGGATCTTTGCCTGTCCTGTTCTGAAGGCTTGAGAATGTAGTTGTTTACTACATTAACTACGTGTGCCAACTCCACAACTACTATGATGGCTTTGACTTTCTGGTTTGGGGACTCAGTTTTCTGGTATTTGAATAAATGTTCTAGCTATATTCTCCATGTAGAGAGCCTGTTATATTTTGTGATTAATAACCATATCAGCATATTTATAGTTACTGTAGGCATTGTGAATACTGTGTTGCTGATACACACAGAGCCCGCCCTGGCCTGGATGATGGCAACAGCCCCAGTTTGGCCTCCCTGCCTCAAGACTCACTTCCTTTCCAGCCTCCACACAGCTGCTCTCAAGCACAGGGCTTGACCATGTGCCTCCCTTCTCAGAAGCCCCTTGGGCTCCCTATTTCTGCTGGGGAAGAAAGACAAACTCCTCTGTGGGACATGGAAGGCCCTTAAAGTCCTGCCCCGTCCTCTCTGCATCTCACACTCTGATGCATCGAAAGTTGCCCAAGTCTGGGAGGCTCTGCCTTCACCTGAGCTCAGGTGCCCCCTTCCTTGATGATTCCTGCCATCCTTCACCCACCACCCAAATCACCTTCTGTTTATTTGCAAGAATTCTGTGTTTGCTTGTCTGTGAAGAAAAGAAGCTCCTGGGGGCGAGAACTGGGCTGCTCCTGGTACCTGGCACAGCGGGGATGCTCAGCCAACATCCTTTTTGAATAATTGACTCTGTGTGTGTGTGTGTGTGTGTGTGTAGGAATTTTTATTTATTTGCCTCCCAGTGGTTTTCTCTCAAGTGGAATGCACCCTCTCCCACCTCCTCTCATACTCGAACCCCCCTGTTCACTTGTTTCCCCAGATACAGTGGAAGGGGTTTGACAGTAAAGACTGTCTCTTTGCCTGCCCTAGTCCCTGACACACACACACTAGGTACCAGATAACTGCTTGCTGGAGGATATGTGTGGGTGTATATGTATATATGTGTATATGTCTATGTGTGTATGTATGTGTGTGTGTGTGTGTGTGTGTGTGTACACTGTGGGTGCAAATGAAAACCTTTCTTTTCAGTTTCTCAACCACTCGGAGCTGCCCTTCCAATCTGAAAGCCCGGTGCCCATGCTTCTTTCGGGAAATGGACTAAGGGCAGGGACCGGCAGGCTGGGGATCCCCTCTGCTTTCTTCCTGACTTAACTGGGAGCTTTTCTTTCCACCGGCAGGTGTTAGGTCATGAATGGAGGGCATTTCGGATAATTAATTCAACAGGCATTTGCTAAGTGACCGTGGGAGCTCAGCCCCTCTCTGGAGCTTACAGACTCTCCAAGGGAGATAACTGTGCTTCTGTAGTTCGGTGGCTCTCCATGACCCCACTTGGGTTTTCTTGTAGAGACAGTGGAGCAGTTGGCCATTTTCTTCTCCAGCTCATCTTGCAGATGAGGCAACTGAGGCAAACAGGGTTCAGGGACTGCCCAGAGTCACGTGGCTACGAAGTGTCTGAGGCTGGGTTTGAATTCAAGGAGATGAGTCTTCCTGATTTGAGGCCCGGCGCTCTCTTCACTCACCACCTAGATGCCCAATAACATGTTCACAGACGGGAAAACAGGACACTCAGAAGACATTAACACCAAAGAGGGAGCAGAGGAACGTCCGGGAAGATGAAGAAGGGTTTGAGGGGAGTCTTGGAGGAAGCTGAGGCCGGACTGAGGTGTCCTGGCCGGAGGAGAAGCGTCACAGGAGACTGACGGCTGGGAGGTAAGTCCGTCCGGACACTCGTCCGCGTGGACGGCAGGGCAGAACCCCGCGTGGGACTTTCACTCCAAATCCTGCTGCGTGGCAGCCACAGTCAAACACAGAGTCAAAGGGCGGAGGGAAGGGAAGCGCCCTCTCCAGCTAGAGCCGCAGAGCCGCCGACGGGGACACGAGTCGGTATGCTCAGGTTTTCAGGTGGGAAGGGCGGGGTCCTTAACCCCAGCTTCACCAAGGCCTCCCTTTGCTCGCCTGCCCACCGCACCCCCATAAACACTGGGAGAATTAGCCGTCGAGTCAAGGAAAGCGCATTTCGATTTACCGCAGTGTTTTTTTCAAATACAGAGATTAATCAAATGCCACTGGTGCAGATTAAACTTGGAAAACTCATTTTAACATCTTTTATTTAGAGCGGCTTCTAATAGAGACTTCCGAATTAGCTTTAAAGTCATGGTGGCATGACAGGTTGGCATTTGTAATGATACATACATGTCATCTGCTCTGTAAAAACCCCGAAGATTACTATAAGCAAAATATTTTCTCCACCAAGACCCTCATTTCTTACTTGGTAAAACGTAGTGACACTTCCTTAAGAGCTGATAAAGGCACTGTAATCGGTCTTGGGGAAGGTAAGAGCTGGCCCATCACACACACAAAGGCCCATGTTGATATAAAAATTGTAGAAAATTGGTGCTAAGAAAAAAATAACGAATATTGTACGTTCTAGACATAAATCTGCCAGAAATAATTTTATTGAATTGAACATTTATCTAATATCCAAGCCTTTTCTAACAGAGAGAAGGGAGGAGGGGGAAAGAAAGAGAGGGAGGTGCAGTGGGGGTGGGGAGGGAAAGAGAAGCAGGTGTTCTTCCCAAGACCTCATGTGTGCCTCTGCCCTACATGATCAGAGGCCATGGTTTGAGGGACCTTGGACAGTAAAGTACAGTTTGGGGCTAACATTACACAAGAGGCAGTACTCAGTGCCTTCCTTGACCACTCTTTGCAAACTCCCAAGCACTCTATAAAAGTCACTTATCACTAGCAGCAGCATTTATATTGGTGCAGACTTGGGGGTAGAGAGTTTGACTGAGGCTATCCCTCCCTCCCTTCCTTCCTTCTTTCCTTCCTTCCTTCCTTCCTTCCTTCCTTCCTTCCTTCCTTCCTAAGCATGCCTCATTAATGATCATTGTACAAGTCATGCTTTGCTGGCTTTCTTCAGGACGTGAGATCCCTAGAAATTTGAGGGGAGCCAAAGTTACTGACTCATACTTGCCAGGAAACCACTGAGTTTGGTAAACATAAGTTTTTGGTAGCTGTATTCCAGCGTGAGATAAGCTCGTGCAGGGCTGGTCCTATTCTGTTTCTGTGTCCCCAGTGCCTGGCAATGGTACTGTTCACATAGTAGGTGCTTTATAAATCACAACTGAATGGATTTGAATTGAAAGCACTTAATTCTTTTCATTTTTCTAATCCCTTGAAAAATAAACTTATATAGACAAGCATACATAGAAAAAAATTCTCTTTCCCAGAACTGAGATGACAGAGCCCAAGAAAAACAGGACTTTCTGTGTCTAGAAAGACACATTCTAGAGGCCTTTAATTGTTGCAGTTTGCAAGCAGTAAGTGCACAACTGTATACAACCGAGACGCTTCCTCCTAAATGAAGCCCTCCCGGATTTCTCCAGCACCTCGTATTATTTTGTCTCTCTCCGACATGCACATACACACTGTCTCCCCTGATAGAATATAAGCTCTTTGAGGACAGAGATGTTTATTTTTGTCTTTGTATACCCAATCCCTAGCACAGGACCGGCACATGGTAGGTCCTTATTTAAAACCTGCTTGTTGATTAATTACTCTATTGATATGGAACAGAACCTGTGACCTTTCAGTGAAAAGTTTCTGCAATGGGAAAAGGGGCAGCCTTCCTTCTCAGGAGCACCCCTCTGTCTCAATTGTTACAGAGGCTACATTTTATGGGGAAGAATTGTTCCCTAGAGATAACGAGTGGGTGAGTGGTTTACCTCCAGATGAGGGCCAGGTTACAGCTTCGGTCTTCAACATAGTCCTTGGTCTTCTTCAGAAGCAGCTCCACAAAGTCGGGGTTACCTTTTCTTGCGAAGACCCAGTACAGAATAGTATTCACACATATTTCAGTAAATTCAAGATTGAAATTCAGTTCGAAACGATATCCTGATTTCTCCACAAATGTGATATAATCTGTGAGCAGCAAGTCAAATCCTTCCAGGTCGACGCACCTCAGAATTTTTGCCAGAGTCCTGTAAATCCTGGGCTCGTAGCAGTGGTAACCCCACTGGCCCAAGAACTGCAAGGAGGGTCTCTTCACTATCCGGTCTATGAGGTTACAGAATATGTTGCTTCTTGGACAAGAAGTCTTACGACACAGCTTAGAAGATTTACTCATCGCTGCTTAAAAGGCAGCAATGTGGGACTGAAATCACAGGGGGTCATCACATTGTCATCCTTCTGTCACATGTTTGATGATGTGGCAGGCTTCGTACCATGAATCTGAAATGCCAGGGCTGGCAGCAGCGAGTGAAATGGCTGGGATGGGGATGTGCAGGGCAGGATGACCTCACAATGGAGGAAACTTGACATCAGCACAGGGGGAAATTTGGGATATTGTTACGTGTCCTAGTGACAGGCTTAGGAGAGAAGAGCCAGGAAGAGAGGTCCGGTACATGAAAGCTGAAGTCGGATCATCTTCACAGGAACGTATGTATCCAAGACCACACATTCCCTGAGGTCTAAAAGAGCAGGCTTTGAGCAAAAGCATACCAAAGAAAGAAAGGGTCCACAACATTGCTGACCAAGGACCTTGAATGTGAGCACCAGAGCAGCGGTCATTAAAAGGTTGTAGGTTTATTAATGGGTCCACAAAGGGGCAAAACTGCTCCCCCTCTTTCTCCTTTCCCCCTCTTTCCCCCTCTTTCTCCCTCTTTTTTACTTTCCTCTCTTTTCCTCTCTCCTTCCTTTCTTCTCTCTTCCTTCATCCGTCTCTCCTCTCCCCTTCTCTCTCCCTCTTTCCTTTTCTCTCCTTCCATCTCTCAATCCTTCCATTTCTCCTCTCCCTCTCTCTTGCCTCTCTGAATTATATTCAGAAATACTGTGGGGAATTGAATTTAAATATGTATATATTAGATTTCTTGGGAGCTTGAATGTCAGTTTGGGCTTGGAGTGCAGAGACCTGGATTCAAATCCTGCCTCTGACATTTTGTCATCTGTGACCAAGTCACTTGATCTCTCAGATCTCAGTTGCCTCATTCATGAAATGGGAATAGTAGTATTTGCCTTGCCTTGCTTACTAGAAGAAGGTGCTTCACAAACCTTAAGGAGCTGCGCCACTCTTAAGTATTTATTATGGTATATGGTCACTTCTCTCTATGTTTGCTCCATTATTAGGTAGAGGACACATGGTTGAGGGATTTTGTGTTCTTCAACTCTGCTACTCAAGACAGGGTTAAGGGCAGAATGGGCAGAACCCAAGGTCATTAGAAGACCTGCTCTGTGTGTGCAGACCCCCAAGCCAAATACTTGTGGGTGAATCATTTAACCTTTTCTGACCCAATTTCTCTATCTGAAAAATGGACATCATTAGTACCCACGCTGCCTACTGGCAAAGATGGTCTGGCCAGTCTGTGTCAGGTCAGCTGTGATTGCCCCAGGAAGCAGAAGGAGCGGCATCCATCGGTGCCAGTCTCTGGTCTAACCCCTGCTTACGTTTCTTTGTCCAAGTTATCGGATGCTCACGATGTCACATGTGGTGACTCCAGATCATTTGGAGAACGTGGAATAGTTTTCTCTTCCTTGTCACTTAGAGATAATGTCAGGCGAATGCGGGTTCGCTTTCCTGCGCTAACGCTGGATTCTGTACTAGTTGCTGATAAACGTAGCTAGGTCTCACTTAGCGACAATAAGGAATTCCCTGAAGTGATCACATTATTGGAACTCATACTGAACCACTTGCCATATTTTATACAACGATAACTTTGACTAGTACGCATTTCAATAAATGTGACTTCCATTATTCGTCCTCAATGGGACTTGCTGTAGACAAAATCCTTTCCCCCTTTTTTTGGTTTTTGTTCTTCCCTTTTGCCTGCAAAGGTGACATAGAGGTCATACATAACTAGTTCCAGGATCAGACCCTTGAAAGGGCCGAGTGGGTGCAAAACGGTGCTTATTGTGTGTTTGGAGAATGTTTTCCATCTCGTCCCACGTTTATGTGGCATTGTCAAAGCCTTGGGATCTTTGCAGAGGACCCTCCCAAGAAGCTCCCTGTCTGTGGCTGTTTCTTGAGTCGAAGTCAGAGCTGCGTGAAGTCAGACGTGTACAGCTGGCTGTGATTCAGACAGAATTCAAGGTTAGTCCTCCAGGGTACTTGGAGATGATGCATCGGCACTGCCCGTTTGGGATGGGTGGGGAAAGAGAGAGGCTGGCGGGCGAATTCATCTGTAAGATGATCTTAGACTCGCCGTTTGGAAATAATTGTCAGCGCGTGTGCCATCCTCTACCTCCTGATTCTCGTGTTTATTTGGACCTCCACAAAGAAGTAATTAGAGGTTTAATAGGGCTGCACATATATTTAGTAGCTTCATGAAAATACCCGAAGCTACTGAAGGACCTTGATAATTCATGGAGATACCCATGGTTCATTATGAAATTTTATAAACCAACAAGCAAGCAAATAAGAAAGTATCAGAAGCCAATTAAAATCCGTATTATCAAATTAATTTTCTCCATTTGTTTTGACAAGTGTAATTTCAATTTAATTCATTTTGATAATTCTTCCTAGTGTCCTGACAAAAGTACCATGATGCATTGTGCATAAGAAATAAGGTCTTAATAATGAGGACTAGACACAGAACTCCTCTGCAGAAAAGGGAGAGATGAAGGAGCGAGGTAACAGCTTGGCAAACTGCGGAGGGGGAAGCTTCAACTATCCTTCCACCAGGCACTGGAGAACAGGAGGAACCTAGTCATCAGTGTTGCTGGGCTCCTCCCTGTGTTTCTGCTATGAACCCCTTGGACAAGGCCTAGAGGCCCCTTCCTGCAAGAGGGGGTTTGAGGGCAAGGAATGCACGGGAGTACAAAGGAGACCAGTTATGTTGAAACAGTCATCAATATTTTCCCCAAAGGTTCAGGAACCCCAAGTCAAGAGCCCTTGATCTAAGCCAGCACAGTGCAAACAGCAGGGCCTTCATTAGTCCTGAAGAAGATGGAGTTGAAGGGAGCCCAAGCTCTCCTCTAGTTAGGGCGCTAACTAGCCCCGCGACTTGAGGCAAGTCCCTTTTAATTAAATCTGTCAACTGATGAAATGCCCCTTATGTGCCAGGTATGCGGGATTCAAAGATAAAAAGCGGCATCGTCTCCTCCCTGAATGAGCTCACAGGCTAATTGGAGGGATTTAATGATGGCAAAGTTTCCTTTGTGCTTGCTTCTTTCGAGGTTTTCCTCGCCTTGGCCTTGTGGGATGGGCAGCGTCATGGATGTACAGCTGGATGAGACCTTAGGGACTGTCCGCTCGGAACACTCCAATCTTCGTAATTGTGATGCAGGAGGAAGCTTGGCGTAGCGTGACACCCATCCCCGGCTTTGGGAGAGCAGACCACCAGCAGTTCTGCCAAGGGAGAGGCGGGCTAAGTTTCTATAGAGAAAGTCAGTCCGGAGGAAGGGGGAGGCTCTCAAATGAAAATCTAAAGACATGAAGAGAAAAAATTCCTATGAGGAAGACAAGGGGGAGTTTATTTTTTAATTCACTCTCCTTTTTGGTTATATTTCAAGTTCTCAACTGTCTCCTGCCCTCCCCACCATACCCTGGAGAAGGCCACCACTGGCTGTGTGTGTGTGTACAACCATACTGTACATACTTCTGTGTGTCAGTTGTTTTCTGGAGGTGGATAGCACCTTCCTTCATAGGTTCTTTGTGGTTGATTTGAGTATATGTAATACTCAGAATAACTTATAGTCCTTTACAGTTATTTTTAACAGTATTGCTGTTAGTAGAGAAGCTATGGCACAGGGAACTCAGCCTCCAGCGCAGGTGAGAATAAGTCTTATGTCGAGCCTTTTTTAGTCTTCTAAGCTGTTATAAGACTTCTTGTCCAAAATGTACAGTCACAGAGCTTGAGAACTGCCATATAATCTAACCCCAAACAAAGGATCTCACCCACGACCTTCCCCAGGTGGCATCCCAGATGTTTGAAGGCCTCCAAGCAGGTGTGTTCCATCCCTCTTTGGGATTCTCCTCACCTTGACCCTGTTGGCTTCCCTACAACTGCCACCTGTGACTTGTGGTTCAGATCCCAACAGAATGAATCCGGTCCCTTCTCTGTGTGGTGATCCTCAGATACTTGAGTTCTCGTCTTCTCTGGCTTGATTGCCCAGGGCTGTCCATCCTCCCATGTCCTGGCCTCATGGCCCTTCCCCAAGCTGGCTGCCCACCTCTGGACACTCTCTGGCTTCTCAGAGCCCTTAAATCGCCACACCCAGAGTCGAGGTCCAGGGAGGGCAGGGTACAATGGGACTACGTCTCCCTATTCCTGGCAGCTCTCTCCTGCTACAGGCTGCCCAAGAACTATGTAGGCTAATTCCAACTAGGATTTTTAGTTGTTTGTCAATCACATTTGACTCTCTCTGACCCCATTTGGGGGTTTTTGGCAGAGACGCTGGAGGGGTTCGCCATTTCCTTCTCCACCTCATTTTCCAAGTGAAGAAACTGAGGCACAAGATGCAGTGACTTGCCCAGGGCCACACAGCTAGTGAGCATTGGATATCAATTTGAACTAAGGAGAGTGAGTGGTCCTGACCCAGGCCTGGCGCCCTTCTTATTGCACCATCCGCAGCCCTGCGGCTGAGCAAAGAGCACTCACTAAATGTGAGGTGCTTGTCCAGCAACAAGACCTGGAATTTAAGGGAACAAGTCATTTGTGTCTCAACATCCTTGCTTTTCATGACACTGAAGGAATAGCCCAAGATTGGTGATAGGAAGGAAATAACAAGACAAGAGTCTGACCAAAGGAAAGGAAGGGGGTGGGTGGGCAGCAAACGACTCGTCCAGACCAGCCTCCTCAGTGTCCAGAGGTCATCGAGCAGATCCCTGTTGTGCGGTTACAAGACAGAGCTGACACAGGATGAGAGGCGAGGGCTGGATGCGCTCTGCGTCATTGTGCAAGGAATGGTGGATGAGATCCCAGAGCCGGCCAAGTCTGCACAAGGCCCCCCCAGAACAAAGGCTCGGGAGGGGCGTGGACGAGCTGCCCCACCTGGCATTGCCAAATGGTTCCATGAAGGAGCAGTCAAGAACCACGTCACAGAGTGCAGTTACCTACCTAGGACCATGTTGCACATTCTCCCACAAGGCAAACCAGCCTAGGGCTCTGATCCTGGGCTCCCAGGGCAGTTCAGGGACTTCTCTGAAGGGAAGTCTAGTCAGTGCACTGGGAGGACCTTTGGCTTCAAGGAACTTAGAGCTTGTAAGCTGCTGCCCATAGGCTGTGCAGGCCTTTTTGGAGTGCTCCTCAAAGTGCCTTGCCTGGGATGGGGCAAAGGTACTGCCGGCTGGGGTCTCATCACCCCCTAATTCTGTTTCTGATTTTCATATATCAGAACTATGAGAGAGCATGGCCCTCTAAGAGTCAGAGGCACAGAGGGTCCTCACTGACTCTGTGCTGACATCACAGAACCCTCAAAAGTGAGTCCTGGTCACCAGACTACTTCCCATGCCCCGGGGGAGAAGGACCAGCAAGTCCCCTGCTCATTGCCCTCTCCTCCTCCCCCCTTCCCATGTTCACAGCCAGTTGCTGTGGGGAAAATCCTTTTCCCTCTCCTATTTTCTCCGTGAACAATGTGGAAGCAAAGCCTTCCATGCTCCCCCTTTTATAACTCTTAAGAAAACATTTTAAAGAATTCTGCTCTGAAGCCTTTATCAGTCTTTATCATCCTGAAAGAGTGCCCTGCTTCTCTCTCTCCAATAAGCCTGGGAAGGATTCCTCTTTTGAAATAATTAGACTGGTGAACAGACAAGGGCTAAAGTATTGGATTGAATCTAATTAGATGAAATTCAATAGGAATAAATTGATGCAAAGTGTCACATATGAGTTAAAAAATCAGTGTGGATGGGGACACATGGCTGGACAGCAGATTGTCTGAACAGAATCTGTAGGGAAGGGGCTTAATAGACTTTAAACTCAATATGGGTCAGCAAGGTGATGAGGCAGCAGGAAGGCTAATGCAACATTAGTCTGCAGTGAGAGAGGCTGGGCTCCAGAAATCAGCAATATACCTCCGTGCACCAGGAAGGACATGGGTAAGAAGAGAGAGTGTGGAGAGAAGGAGCAGCAGCAGCAGTGAGGAGGGCCACTGGCTGAGAGGAGGACCACTGGGGGGAGGACCACCCCCAGAGGGCAGGAGGACCACTGGAGGGCCAAGGGACCCTGGCTGAGAGGAGGACCACCAGCTGGGAGGAGGGCATGACTACATGAAGTACCTGGGGATGCTGAACCCAGAGATGACCCAGGGAGGATGGGATCACTGGTCACAAGTGTTTAATGGGGTGTCACACAGAAGAGCAACGTGACATAGTGTTTCCATCTATCTGCTGTCACTACCCTGCCCCTGCTCTCTGTGCAGTAAGAGGATCTGCTTCCTCCCTGAGCACTGCACCCCACGTCTCCCTCCATGCCCAGGTCCAGAGGGTGCTGGGTGAGGTCTCTGGCTCCCAGCAATGCCCAGCACAGGATCGACTATTTACACAACTTCTCTCCCCTTCTGGCCCCACCCTGGCCTCCACCCCCTCCAGGTTGAGTCTCTCTCTCTTGGAGTCTTTGGGTACATGTACCCTTGTTCTGCCTTACACCCTTCTCCCTGAATCCTGTAGCATGGGCAGCTCCACTTTTGTCTTTGTGCCTGGCTGTATCAGCAATGCAGTCTTCACAATGCTTACAGTAACTATAAGTATGCTGATATGGTTATTAATCACAAAATGTAACAGGCTCTCTATATGAGAAATATAGCCAGAACATTTATTCAGATACCAGAAAACTGAGTCCTAAAACCAAAAAGTTAAAGCCAACACAGTAGTTATGAAGTTGGCACATGTAGTTAATGTAGTAAACACCCACATTCTCAAGCCTTCACAACAGGACAGACTACCTCAGGCAAAGATCCTCCTCTCCTCCCTCACGACAACTGCTCAGCGTCCAGGCAGCTTGCTCCCAGCAGCTCAGCCCCCACAGTTCTCATCCCTGGCAGTCCTCAGCAGGAGTCCTTAGTAGAGATTCTGGCTGGCTCAAAGAAAAAAGGAGCTCATGCCACTGCTGCCACTGCCACCGCTGCTGTTGCTGCTTCCAGTCACCACTGCATAGACTCTAGCATGGCTCTGGCTTTCTCTTGCTCCACCCCTTCCTGCTACATCAGAAAGTTCAAGATCTTCAAATCCCAATATCATTACACTGGCACACACACAGTAGGTGCTCAGAAGCTCAATAAATGTGTGCTGAAGTGCCTATGTCAGAGGTGCAGTTCTGGGTAGACAAAATGTTCAATATAGAGACATATGTTAGAAAGACTATATTAGGTAGCTGGCAGAAAGGCATGGGAGGGGACAAGGTAGAGGAAGAGTCAGGGAGTCATGGGCTGGTCCAGGTTTGAAGAGAGAGTGTCTGGTGTGGGCACTTCCCAGTGATGTGCTCATAAATACTCAATGATGGACCTGTCTGTGTATTATAAACTTCATTGGAGTAAAGGATGTGCAGCACATAATGTACAAATAATGATAAAATATGTGATACTCTTCACTGTCCATTCAACATGGCTCATTGACTCTCATAGAGTACTTTGGTTGACTTTTGCCCAACTGTGGCGTGCTTAGCCAACCTATTTGGCAAATGAACTTCCATGATAAACTACTCTTCCCCAGAAAATTTATTGTTTTTAAATCTGATACGTAATCTATATTTAAACTATTTCTCACTCTCATACAAATTATGTTCATTAAACTGAAACATCGTCTTCGAACAGTGGTTACAACCTTGCTAAGGAGCCTTTTGTCTCACCTTATTACCTATAAAATTCTACTTCAAATCAATTTCAAATTTTAAAATTTCAATTAAATGGCACATTTTTTTTATCAGCTCTTACAGTGAAGCCTCTTCATAGGCCAACTACATGGTTCTAATAAATTGAAATAATTAAAAATGCTTCCATCATGGTTTCTGCCCAATAAAAGACATGTTTGTATGTTGAATTACATTTTCTAAGCAACATACATATATTCCTGGGGAAATCATTACATTTATTATTTTTATCAAATGGAATGTCTTTAAACTTATCTAACTTAATCCAGTCTCTAACTTGAGATTTATTGTTTTTCCAATACCAATCTTTAAATTTTCCAAAGTTCTTATGATAACATTTGATTAATTTTCCCACTTTCTAAGTGTAAGTTGATCTTGACTATAATGCAGTTGAAAGTTATGAAAATGATTAAAAAACAACAGGCATTAAAGCAAGGCCTTGCAAGAAATTAACTTTGGCTAATCTCTTTGCCAAACCAGAATAAGAAGAATGATTTAAAATGCACATACGGTGTAGACTGTGTGGACCCTCTAGCAGCAGGGACTCACAAACTGCCCACCACTCATCTTGGTCCCAGAACTTGATCCATTTCAACTTTTTTTTAGCTACATTTTCTTGGTTGTTGTAATTTTTATTAGATTCAAAAACATTCAAAATAATTGACTTGCTTTATTTCAGATATTGAATTCACCCAGTGATAATTGCAATTAATCATTTAAACGAGGCCAAATGATGATTTTTCTGAACATTTTAGAACATTTCATGAGGACTTTGTAACTGCTCCAGACTTTCTTCCCAGCAGTGTATATGTACTGTCAAAACAAAATGCAATTCAGTTTGCTTTCAAATATTAATAGAGTCACGATCAATTAAAGTATACAATAATATATTGAAGATACAGTCTGTTGTGGTTGCCACCAATTCTTTGAAAACAACAAATAATATTCCCAGCGCAGGAGCTGATTGAATTGTGTGCTGGATAGAATTGCTGTAGATGCCTCATCAATTCTGATAGAGATTTCAGCGTGCTTGCTATCATACTCTTAAACATCTTCGTCTTAATTTCTTTTCTGAATATTTTGCTATTCTGCGCATGTAACCAGTCACTTCTCTGTCCTCCACTTTTCTCTTGTGATTCTATTGCCCTCAATATCAGATAAAGGCCTCTGACATTTGACCGAGTAGCATCAATATTTTTCTTCTTTTTATGCGCTATATTGGAAACTAAGTCTTTGGCCAATTCTTTAAATGGATCTTGTATTTTAGTACGGCCTTTATTTAGAAACATTGAGTTCCCCACTATGTATATATTGGGTTGGATTTGACTCACCAGAGAGCGATCATTTGCTGACCCATCTAGAATCACAGAACATTAACTCAAGTCCTGGTTTGTGTTGTTGGTGATTCCCCAATACGACCACGGCATCGCCCAGTGTGGCACTGGGGAGAGATGGCCCGCGTGGGCCATTAGAGGATTTTCACCATACAGATACAACAGGGAGAACCTCCAGAACACAAATAATAAACGGTAACATGTAGTGAGATAATTGGGAAGAGATGCGTGTTTAGTACTAGCTGTGTTTTTAATACAATTTGTTTGGGTGTAAATGTCCTTGAACAACCGGCTCACAAAGTTCCTAAACATTTAGCAGTTGGCTAATGAGAGTCCATGAGACTGGGTGGCACACAACTGGCATAGTCTCATCTGGAAGTTAGGGGCAGAGCTCACCATCAAAGGAGGAGGCCGCGGGTGGGAGCTTTGCTAGAGCCCTGAGAAGGAAGCTGGGGAGGTGGTCGTGGGAGACGTGGGCTGGTCGGGCTTTGAAGATAATGTAAAGTAGGTCTTTACAAAAGTCTCCACATTTAAACCATATGTTTGTGACTGAGAAAAAGCCACATGATTCCATAGGTCTAGGGAATCCCACCAGAGCAGTGCCACAGTCTCTCCAGGACTTCCTTTGTGTCACACAATCAGCCCAGGTGACAGGGCTGCCAGGGGCCAGAGGTGACTTGACCCCAGGCCTTCCTTTTCCCATCTAGCCTTGTAGACACTCCACAAAGCCTTGCAGCGATTTAAGCACCCACATAAGATCTCTGTGGCAATACTTCTCTCCAGCATGTCACAGCTTATGTTATAATTGTGGCCAATAAAGAAAAGCTCATTCAGCTTGTCTTGGCTTTGGGGACAGTAGGAAAGCACAAAGGGAGACCAGAGAGTGACCTTAGAGCTAACAGAGCCAATGCACCTAGAAGGGCAGATGAAGAGATCCCTCTCCACTTGCTGTGTTCCTGGGGCTGAGAATGGTACTGGCTAGCATACAGTAGGTACATAAGAAATGTTGATTGACTGAAATTCTTCTTACTGGAGAGCAGGTGGGTTTTAACCTGGGGCCCAGAAACTTTTAATATTCTAATGATATTTCGTAATGACTGGTTCCCCGTAATTCTCTGTGTTTTATGCGTTTGAAAACAAGATTCTAAGAAGTCCCCATAGGCTTCTGGAGGCGCCCCTGAGGCCTAGGCTACATGACGTGCTCAGAGCCCCCGCCACTGAGGGGGATTGAGGTGGACCAAGAGCCAGGTCCCTCCCTGCTCAGCCCTGCTGCCCCTCTTTATGTCGGTCCTAACAGTATCTCCAAACTTTGGTACACAGGGTCTCATTAGTTGAGCTTGAAAGAACATTAAAAAGTAGGTTGTAATTATTGGGAGCCAACATGGTGCAGCCTAAGGAGAAGCATTCTGAGTCAGCACCTCTTGGGGTCAAGGACCAAGCCCAGCACACCTAGCTGTGTGGCCAGGACTTAAATAGTGTTTCCAGCCATGGGCCAAGTCAAGTCAGTCTTTCAGCAAGCATTTCTGAAGGGCCTTCAGTGTGCTGGGCGCTGCGAATGTGAAGAGCATTGTAGACCAGTCCTTGCCCTCAGGGAGCTTCCCTTCCATTGGAGGGACAAACCCGGACACACATCAGTGTACACAAAATAGACACAAGATGGCAGGGGTGTGGTGTGGTGGGGAGACGCCGGGAGACAGGAAAGGGCTCCATTTGGAAGCTGCTGCCTGAGCTCAGACTTGACAGAAACTGAAGATTGCAAAAGGTGAACTGGAGGAAGTGCAGAGCTGGGGTTTGAGGGGTCCATGCGGGAGCAGGAAGACCAGTTGGGTTGGACTGAAGGGCAGGAAGGGGAGGGAGTCATATGTCTGGGAAGATAGCTTGGAGTCAGGGTGTGAGGGCTTTGAATCCCAACAGAGAAGCTTGTGTTTGATTGTAGAGGTGACCAGGAACCACTGGACTTTACTGAGTAAGAGAGAATCATGACCTGTGCCCTGCCTTTAGGAGCATCGCTTTGTCAGCTGTGTGGAGGACAGGGTAGAGCAGGGTGAGACTGGAGGCAGGGAGGTCAGTTGTGAATTGTGTGCTAAGCTTGGTTCTACCTGCTGAAGAAGCATACAAGCCTAACGCACCTAATGAAGTTGAGCAGCTTGGAGAAATGCCCTGACCACCTAGCCCTAGTTGCAGAAGGGAGGGATGTCAACAGCCATCTGGTCCAATTCATAGCTTTAAGGAATTTCTACTAGACACTTAGTCCATCCTCAACTTGAATACCTCCATGGAAAGTGATCCTCCACACCTGGAGGAACCTGCTCCACTCTTGGGCAGCTCTTAATTGTTAAGAAATTTTCTGGAGATCAAGCCTGAATTTTCTTCTTTGCAGCTTCCGCCGATTGAATGCTCCTGGTTTTGCCCTTTTGGGCGCTCAAACAGAACAAGTCTACCTTTGCTCCTCCGTGTTATAATCTTCATATATTTGAACACAGCTTTTATGTCCCCCAGAATCTTCTCCCAGCCAAGATCGCTGGCTTGTTCCTTTAGCCGTGTCCACAGCTCTTTTGAGATACTATCGTTACAAATGACTTGCTAATCTGCGTTTGTGGAAGGGGTCTCACCCAGGGGACCTACTCCCGCAGATGACAGGTCTTGACTGACACAATCTCTCCCCCACCCCTGTTCAGCAGCACAGTAATTCTGTTCACAGAACTACTTATGAACATCATGCAGCTTTAGTTTTCGTTCTTTTTGAAAATGGACTATTTTTTACTTGCTGAAGCTCATGCTACAGAACATTTCAACATGGAAGATGGCGAGGGTGAGAATCGACCCAGCTTGTCAGCGGCCTCCGTCCCATCTCTCCTGGGGTGCAGGGCTACTCGCACTTGTTTTGAATGGACACATCTGAAGCTGGAAGAGAAATAAATGCTTTTTCGAAAAAGTTCAGACTATTTTCATTTCAAAGATCATTTCTGCTTTTGCCTGAGTGCTAAAGACAGTTCTCAATTTGATAAACAAACACGGAATGACAATAGCCCAGGGTTTCTCCTTAAAAATCCCTACCAGCTGAAGCTATTTCAATTACCAAGAGGAAGAAAATCAAAGGCCAGTCAATGCTTTGATATGAGGAAAAGATCATCCCGCAAAAGTTTCAGAATCTTCGGGGTGCCAGGGCAACTGCTGTATTACATGGCTTTTAAATCGATGGAAAAATAATACATACAAACGAAAGCAGTCTCCCCCAAAGGGGCTTGTTCACCCTTTCTCATAGATGTATCATCATTATGAGAGAGACTAGGGCGGCCAAGTGCCTCAGTATCTCAGGATTGTATGAATTACACGCTGTTCTACATCTTTCCTCCCCTCACTGTTCTCAATACATTTCTGCCTCTTTCATCGTGCTCTGGGAGTCCAAAGCATTTACCATTTCTGTTTTGTAATATAAAAACAGGTTAAAACAGACCCAATGCCAACAACTAATTGCTTCTATGTGAAATAGTATAACTTGCTTAGCATTCCCTGGTGCGAGGGAATTCATAAACCACCATGTTTGGAGCAGAGATTTTCAGATATCAATCTACTAAAGACCCGTGTTTAGAGGTCACTTGTCACAAAGATAATGGTTGAGTTCTGATGGTTTCTTTAGCAGACTCTGTTGTGGGCTGGGGCGAGGGAGGGAAGAGGCATGGTTTAAAAACGTCTATTTTTAGCTTAACCATCATGGATATGCACAAACATTTCATCATGCAAAGAGTAGAAAAAGGGGAAGCAGAAGAAACTCTGGACTCCCGTCGCATTGATTTTAAATAAATATTTCATAATAGCTAGAATTTGTACAGGGCTTTAAAACATGCACAACCCTTAAATACCATCTCACTGGATCTTCAAGAACAAATTTGGGAGGCGAGGGCTGTTATACCCATTTCCAAATGAGAAAAGTAAGGCATGGAGAGGATCAGTGAGTAACCTAGGGTCATGCAGCCAGGCTGAATTTGATCTCAGGGTTGTGCCTTGGCCATGCACCCCCTGGCTGCCATCTTCTCATCCCTGTCTCCTCCCACCAGAAAGGAGGAAGCAAAGGTTTTATGTGTCTTTGTACCTTCAACACCTAGAACAGCACCTTGCATATAGTGGGTGCTTCATAAAAGTTTATTAAAAAGGATTGACTTGTTATCCCCCGCCGTGATGACAGTCTTTATATTCTGCAGATTTTCCTAACGAAATTGAATTAACCTGAGAATACTGGTTGGTGGCCTATACAGCAACAGTTATACATTTAGATTTAGTGATGTTTTTCGTAGATTTAATGGTTCCTTTTTTATCCTTAAGACGCGTGCAGTTGGTTTAGGAAATTTAGCTGGAAAAGTAATCTTGGGAAGGACTGTCTTAGCTCACTCTGCATCTTTTCCATTTTAATGTGTGAATCTCGAATTTGGGGTCAGAATCAGGAACTGCAGCTTTGGGATTTTCTTGTCAAAGGAGAATGTTGTAAATTTTCCTTCTTTAGTTTTCATTCCCCTTTCTGTTTTAGTTCCATACATTTTCTTTTAATAATAATAGCTGGCGAATATATAGCACTTTCAGGTTTGCAAAGAGCTTTACACAGGCTCTGTCATTTTATTCTCCTAACAGCCCTGTGAGATAAGTGCTATTATTACTTACATTTTACAGCCTTCCACGTAAGACTCCGCCCAGTCTGAGATCAGCTAAGTGACTGGCCCAGGTCACTCAGCTAGAGAGCATCTGAGGCAGATTTGAACTCAGGTCTTCTTGACTCAGTGTTCAGCATTCAACATTGTTCCACCCAAGCTGCCTCTTTTATAATCCACATTTTAAATATGACTCAGAACAAGTACAATAACACCCCTCTCATCTTTTCTCAGATTCCAGCAAGCACAGCCTTCTATAATGCTTCCACTAGTAGGTTCTGAGGGACAGGAACACATCAGTGCTGTATCTATGTGTTGAACTGACGAGGGTCACGGTGCAAACCATCAGCCCTTGGGTCAGTCTTGACCCAGAATTTCATGCAAAATTAAGGTTTGCTCTAGCAGCCCTGGTAACAACAACAATACCGCGTCTATGACATTTTAAGTTTGTATAACCCTGATCGCAGATGCTGTCGTTCCTTTCTGGCCACCCTGGAAATGTGAGGTCTCACTTGAGTGGTTATGGCAGACAGCAGACACAGGGAGCAAATGGTCATGGGCACAGCCTGAAGACACAGCACATGTTGTTATGCGTCTCTGGTCTGGTCTCCAGGCTCTTACTCAAAGAGGAGAAACACCATTCCTTGGAGCACCAGACTCCTCCCTCTCAGGGAAGGGAGGAAGGTCATTTCTACAAATCTTCATCCTGGTCTCCAGCCTTAGGGAAAGGGGAGGGACATCATTCCTTCATTTCTAAGTACTTGTTCCCTTACCTGAACTTAGTCCTGCCCTGGCACACTAGGAGTTTAATAAATGCTCATTGACCCACTGGAAGTAGAACTCATCTTCTGTACCCCAAACTTCCCATTTTTCCAACTTTGCCATTTTTAATGAAGGTTCAGCTGTCCTTCCAGGCTCCAGTATTCACAATCTGGGGACCATCCTCTCATGTGATGGAGCCAGTCAGTTGCCAAATCTTGTCATTTCTACTTCCAGAATTGGTGCCTCTGGCACTCTGTAGTCACACAGCTTCCCCCTTAGTTCTGGCAGCCATGACCTCTCACCTGGATCACCTCCATGGCCCTGGTCAGTCTCTTTGTCCAGCTTTTCCTGGCTACACATGGCTTACACACAGATCTGACAAAGGCGCCAGCTTTTCAAACTGCTCCTGTGGTTCCCAGTCATCTCTGGATAAAATAGAAATGTCTCTGATTTTTGCACCTCTATGGGCTCCGGGTGACAGGTTTGGGCAGGATTACTTGGCAGGTTTGTTGGGTTTGGGCAGGTCTCCTAGGCAGATTTATGCATAATGGGGAGAGATGGAGGATGTTCACAAAATGGAGGCTACAACACAGGTACATGTATGTGCATGTGTGTATGTGCATACATATATGTACATGTATGTACACGAGTCCTCTGTGAAGCTTGTTTGTTTGTTTTTAACTCGGTAGTTATTCTGCATCAGAGCTTTCAGTAGGTTCCCTCCCCCAGGAAGAATCCAGGACTGCCGATGGTAAGAAATGGCTTCCAGAATGATTCCTGTGCTGACTCAACTTCTTCACGAGGTGGTAACCTTGATGCTTTTCCCATCGTGGACTTCTTCATCAATCTTAGATATAGACAAGCAAAGATAATTGTACAGAATTCTATCTATCATTATGAGCCAGCCTTTAAGTACTTTGCTTTTCAAAGGGGGGTGTGTTCCTTATTTCACAAAATGGAATCCAGAAGGCTCTTAGACACCAATGAGCCACTCTTTCATACCAAAGGATGCTGTCAAATTATTTCCCTTTTCCTAGTTTGGATTAAGAATGATTTTCTATTGTAATAAAATAGGAAACTTGATTTTAAGATTCTCCAATTGCATGTTATCCTTAGGAGGAACTGGACAAAGTGTGTCTGCCAGAGCACAGGCTGGTCAAATTTAGACTCTTTCTCTAGAGTTGCAAGAAAACCTGCTCTTCCCTGTTCTGGGAATCTGCAAAGACATCACCAAAGGCTAAAACCCAACGGGTGCTTTCCAAGCAGCTTTCTTGACTATCCTTGGTCATTCATTCATAATCGTTTACATTTACATGAAATTTCTTGGGTTGCTTAATACAACATGCATGATCTGCAAACTGAGAAAAACTTGGTAAAATCAGTCTGTTATTTCCAGCCACAAGCTTGGCTCAACAGAGTGAGCATCTTGAAGGTCCCCACAGTTGCTCCTCTTCACTCCCACCCTCCCGTCAAAGGTGGGATCATCTTTGAAGAGGATATTGTATACAGACCTGAAGGGTTCTGTAATGGACTTGTGGGGCCTTACCTAACCTCCATGGGGAGAAGAAGCAAGACTAGAGCAAACCAGTGTTTTCGAGGGCAGAGATACTGAACGACAAAGAGAGATGTCAGAAGAGAGTGCTTCTAGACATCTCAACCACAGAAGGGACATCTCTGTCTTCTGGCATTTGAAAGTAATGTACGCAGAAGAAAACAGGTTCTGAAGGCAGCGTGGATAAGCCCGGCATGTCGGAAAGTCAGGGGGAATTCAGTTTAGGCATCTTTTTCAAGCCCACATTGTGGAGTGGAGATTCAGATAAAATACTCACTTGTGCTCGACTGTGTCTAGAAATGTTCCTTTTTGGTGTTTAGGCTTAGAATTTTTTTTAAAGGAAAGCCCATATGCTAAAGGCAGAGACAGGCTGTTGTGTCTTTTAAGGGTGGGCTTTCTCTTGCTGTTGCCACTTGTTTTGAGAAGGGGGATTTGATGTGGCTTGCTTTTCTCACCCCGTTTAATGAAAATGATTTTCTTTGATGTCTTTCTTTTCTCTAGAACTCAGAGGGGAGTGGAGAGGACTTTCTGCTCTGAGCCTCAGTGCATCCACACTCAAGCACAGATGGTCTGGAGGTCCTGCCCTTTCTGCCCCACTCCACATCCCCAACATTGCTAGTTCTTCCCGCATCTTTCATCTCTTGCCATGGCAGTCGTGTGCCTGGCATGCACCTTCCTTCTCATTCCTGCCTCTTGGAGTCTCTGCTTCTCTTCCAAGCATGGCTCAGATGCTGTCTCCTGGATGAGGCCATTCACAATTCCCCATGGCTCCCCAAAATATTTTTAACATATTTTTATTTCCTGATAAGTGTGTGTCTCCCCCATAGAATGTAAGCTCCCTGAAGGTATCCTTACTGCCTAGCACAGTACTTGGCACATAGTGGTGCTCACTAAATGCTTGTATTGATCCCAAGATATTCTTTTGGTGTGGAAAGATCGCTCCTGGGGAGCCTGTAGGTCTTTGGGAAGTCCAGCCTTACCTTGTCTCCAACACTCTAAACCTCTGGGTGTGTTCTTCTGTCCCCTCTTGCAGCCCCTTGTCCTGTTCACATGCCTGCTGTGTGCACACAACACCTTCTCTCTTCGACTGAAACTGGTGCGACTTGCTCTTAGTCGGCTTTAAAGGCAAATTCTTAATATAAAGTCACTCTCTGAGCCTATGCTCATTTGGATGAGCCGCAATTTTCATGTTTACCTGTAAGCTTAAATTTCCATGGTGGGATGATTGGCCATTTTCATCCTCTGCTTCATAAATTTACACTTCAAAGAAATTCTGTGAGTGTCAATGATAGGGCTCCATCAGCTGACACAATGTTGGGGTACCATTGGCTGAGACAATGCTGGGGTACAATTTGACTGTGACATGCTGTAGCCACAACCTAAGGACCTAAAGTTAACTAGACTTGTGGAATATGGGTAGAAGAAGAGTATGTATGTGCATGGGGGAAGTATTGCTAACACCAGACCAAGTGCTCTAGGAAAATCTGTGGAGGAAGAGAACCACTCTCACCTGCAAAGACTTTCAAGAAAAGCTATTGGCCTGTTGAGGCTAAAAGTTTCCTCTGTAAAGAGCAGTGCTGTGAAATATGCCACCAAGCTCCAAAATTCAGATCTTCTGGAAATATTTCAATTTAGACTTTTCTAAGAAGAATCTGTAGGTTTTTCCTAGGGGTTAGTATGGAATGTATTAAAAATGATCATTCAAACTCAAAAAATCAAAACTATCCTCATTCTCAATCATTCTTAATTAGTGAGATATATTAGGTATAATAGGCTATTGGGAACACGTGATGAAAGAGACAGTCAGTGAACATTCAGGAAAGGGAGCAGCAGTCACCCTGTCGACACGGCTTCAGCAAAGACACGTCATGGCAGGCTAGCCATATTTCCTTTTTATTTTCTGACATGGAAACTAAATTGATAGACCAGGAGACTATGGTATTTGAAGTATGTCCAGATTTTAGGCCAGCATTTGTTAGAATGCCCTGTTATTCTTTTGGAAATGTTGGAGAGATGTGTCCTTCTATGATAGCACAATTTTTAAAATTTAGTATTACTCGAATGTCTAGATTCCAAGAGAAGTTATTAAAGATACTATAAACACCTGTATGGAGGGCTCCGATGGAGCACCCCACATCTGGGTTGGGTCTTGTGCTGCTTAACATTTTTCAGTGATTTGGATAAAGGGATGGGCGGCACGTTCATCCCATTTGGCGATGGCACAGAGCTGGGCGGGAAAATCCCCTCATTGGGCCATTGAGTCAGGATCCCAAAAGGCTTTGACAGGCTATAATATTGGACTGAATCTAATAGAATGAGATTTAGAAGAGATAAAAGGAAAGTTGTCAGCCCCCCAAAGCAACTGCTCATTTATAAGACGGTGGGCACATGATCACACAGTAAGATTTTGTCTTTGTTTCGTTCTGTTTAACTGGAGTTTTTAGTGAATTGGAGAATGAGCTTGTGTGCATGAGATAGCGGGGTGACATCAGCCAGGCATCTCCTGTCATCTTGGGCTGCATTAAGAGGGGGCAGAGCTCCCAGAAAGTGGGAGGTGAGAGTCTCCCTGACCTCCGCCCTCGTCCGAGTGTTGTGTCCAGTTCCGGGTGCTGAAGCTATCCAGATAGAGGCAATCACAACGGTGAAGGGTCTTCACATGAGGGAGCTGGAGAGTTGTGGCAGCTGTCTTCACGGGTCTGAAGGGCTGTCACTGAGCACAGGGCTGGGGAGCAGGGAGGGAGGGCGCAGGAGCATTTATTTACACGTGTGCTGCTTCAGACCACACGCGTCTGCTCTGTCCACACCTGTTTGCACTTTTCAGTCAGTCTATCGACAAGCATTTACACGTCAGACACAGTACTAGGCACTGGGTACAAAAAAGACATGAAACAGTCCCTGCCCTGAAAGTGCTAACATGCTATGGGGGGGGGGTGCGCATGTACACAGAGAGGGGCACACAGATGAGGCAGCACAAGGTGAGGTGTGTATGGGGGTATCGGGAAAGTCCTTGTGAGAAGGGAGGTCACGGAGGGGTGAAGGAGGCTCGGCTCTGGCTGGTGCGGAGAGGGGAGGGCAGGCCAGACTCATCGGTCACTCACCAGTCGTCCTTCCGGCACCCGACAGGTGCTTTTGGCCACTGCCTCGCTGCCTGCTTCCTGGCCCCCTTAGTACCACTGATCTCAAGATGACTGAACAAAGTTCCAGTTCCCGCACCCTCTTCCCCCTCCTGATTGTCGATAATTTTTACAAATGTATGAGAGGCATAGATAGAGCGCAGGAGCCAGGGCTGGGAAGACCTGAGTTCAAATGCAGCCTCAGGCACTTGACTCTTACTAGCTGTGTGACCCTGGGCAAGTCACTTAACCCTTACCCCCCCCCCCAAAGTGCAGGAGAGGCACGTTGGAGAATAACTGGACTGTGAGAAAAAGATGACAGACGTTGACATAAGACAGTCACCGCTTTGAAGGAACTTCGTCTGGTGTTAGCTGGCAAGCATTAATTAAGTACCTACTGTATGTCAGACACTGGGAAAAGAAAGGCAGAGTCATTGTCCCTGACCCTGATCTTGTCTCCAGATGGGAGAGGTGACTGTCTGCCTCACACACGTATGTATGTACACACACACATCAAAGGGAAGGTAGAAGGGAGGTGTTATTTGAGTGTGTATGTGTGTGTGATAATGTGTGTGTGTGAGTGTGAGAGGGTGTGTGTGAGTGTGAGTGTGTGTGTATGTGCATGAGAGAGAGTATATGTGTGTGTGTGTGTGTGTGTGTGTGTGTGTGTATGGAGCCAGGCAGGGCCTCTCCTCTGGGAAAGGTGGGATTTCATGTAGATCAGCTCCCAACAAGGAGACCAGAGGCTTCTAGGGGCCACCTTGGGCAGCAGACACTCCTTATTTCGGAGGGAGGGATGGCGTTCAAGGCCCATGCCAGTTTAGAACATAAGACTGTTTACAGAACCACAGGGAGGAGGAGGAGGAGCAGAAGGAGAAGGAGGAGGGAGGAAGAGGAAGAAGAGGAGGAAGAAGAGGAGGAGGAGAAAGAGGAAGAGGAGGAGGGAGGAGGAGGAAGAGCAGGAGGCAGAAGAGGAGGAGGAGGAAGAAGGAGGAGGAAGAGGAGGAGGAAGAGGAGGAGAAGAAAGAAGAGGAGAAGGAGTAAGAGGAGGAGGAGGGGAGAGGAGGAGGAGGAGAAGGGAGGAGGAAGAAGAGGAGGAGGAGGGAGGAGGAGGAAGAAAAGGAGGAAGAGGAAAAGGAGGAGGGAGGAGGAGGAAGAGCAGGAGGCAGAAGAGGAAGAGGAGGGGGGAGGAGGAAGAAGAGGAGGAGGACGGGCAGCGTCTTCACAGAACAGCAAGAAACAATGAAAAGGAAGGCGACAACAACAAAGCAGACCCCAGAAAGCTCAATGAGAGATTTAATCCAGTTGGACCCTCCCAGGCACCTGACTGGATACAGGCTGAGGGAGGATGGAGGGCGATGCTCTGTGGAGAGCCCTGCCACAAGGGCTCTTCTCCGTCAGCCCCAGCCGGACCTCTGGACTCCCTCTTACCAGCCTCTACTGCCCGAGATGGTGGAGGCATGTGTTGTGGTAATGGAATCTGAAGATCTTCCATGCCCCTTGTGTTGGCAGGCTAGCTGGTGCTGGGCACTTGGTTTCAAGCTCATCATTGTGATACATATTGGGACCCAGAGCTTGTGAGTCCCCCAGGGGGATGAACTTACTGATGGGGCAGGGAGGAGCTGGAGCTGAGTAGGGGTTGGGCTGGAGCCAGCGTGGGGACGGCTGAGCGGCATCGAGCGGAGGCACAAGTAGCAGCGGCGGTGGCAGCGGAGGTACGGGTGGCAGCAGGGCACAGACTTTTTCTGAGAGCCAGCTGGAACTTCTGCTGAGACCTTCTGCTGAGAGCTGCCCAAGGAGACTGCCGGGAGCAACAGTGTGAAGCTGAGCAGCTATGTGAGTGAGGAGAGAAGGGTTTTTGCCTGAGAGAGTCTGTTTTGTTTTAAAGGCTTGGGAATGTGGACATTCAGTGCATTAACTATGTGTACCGACTTAGTGGCTACTACAGTGACTCTGACTTTTTGGTTCTGGGATTCAGCTTTCTGGTATTTGAATGAATGGTTTGGCTCTGTCCCCCATGTGGAGAACCTGTTACATTTTGTGATTCACAACTATACCGGCCATATTTATAGTCACCACAGGCATTGTGAATGGTGCATTGTTTTCACAGCTTGAAGGCATGAATTGACTTCAGCTGTGTACCAGAAGAGATCCTGCTGGAGGCCCCATGGCGGGTGGCTGGTGGGCAGCCAGGAAGTGAGGGCAAGTGTTTTGTTGTTGTTCTATGTTTTTGATATGAAAATTTCTTCCCTTGATGGAGAGCAGAAAACCTCCTCTGCCTGTCCTGTCTATAAGGCATCTGTAACATAAAGCCTCAGAGAACTGCCAGAGGGCAAGTGACCTGCCCAGGGTCACACAGGATAGGTCAGGAGGAGGATTTGGATTCAGATCTTCCACTCTCTAAGGCTATCTCCCTGTTACACGTGACATAGCCTTTGCTCCCCCCCTTTTTTGCCCTAGTTTTTAAAAAAGTAAGAAAAGAAGGAAAAATAAAGCAGCACTTTTAAATTATTTGAAGTAATTTATTTTAATTTACTTAGAAGCTGAGGAAGATGAGAAAAAATTGTTTAATTTTACAACTCATAATTGAATGGGAAGCTGAGCTAACCTTCAAACAGACCCCCCCAGCTGCCTGTGAATGAGCCACACCCACTGCAGGCACCACCTGCTCCCTCAGGAAAAGAATTGATGAGAATCGGAAGCCAAGTGGAGGGGGAGCTTGGAAGCACCACAGTGCACTGAGTTCAGGGTCTGGAGTCAAGAGGACCTGAGTTCAAATCTGGCCTCGGATACTTACCAGCTGTGTGACCCTGGGCAAGTTACTTACCCATGATTGCCGAGACAGAGAGAGAGAGAGAGAGAGAGAGAGAGAGAGA
>CM053593.1:1836423-1856376 GCA_028646575.1 Pseudocheirus occidentalis | reverse complement strand
GTTTGGGGTTTTCTTGGCCAAGGTGCTGGGGTGATTTGCCATGTCCTTCTCCAGCCCATTTTACAGATGAAGAACTGAAGCAACCAGGGTTAAGTGATTTACCCAATAAGTGTCTGAGGCCAGATTTGAACTCAGGTCTTCCTGTGTGCTGGCCCAGAACTCCATCCCCTGCAGCTCCTTGTCCAGAGCTTTGTGGATAGTTGGTTCTCAATGAGTCCATCGATGAGGGATTGCTATCAGTTGTACAGGGTCCCAGTAATACATCCCCCTGCCCATGGTCTGAAGACAGTTTTCTGTAGCAGAGCTGCCAGGGAAGGGAGGAAGCCACTGGGGAAGGGGCTTTTTCAAGGGAGGGGAGGAGGGGGGGTACCCTGTCACAGAGCCCTGGGCACAAAACCTCCTGCTGGGCCCTCGTTAAGTATTAATTGGGTTCAATTGAAATCATGTCATGTCTTTGACCTTCTCAGTGGTGTTGTTCTTATGGGAGGAGGGATGGTCTTTGCTGAGTGTCAGGAAAGAAGGATGATGAAGAGAGGGCCTGGGCCGGCTCCTGGCCTTTCCTGGAACCTGGGAAGCATTTCAGCTCTGGGCCAGATTCCTGGTGTCAAGACCCAGGGGGCCCCTTCCCATTGGATCCTCTCCCTAACTCTGAGCTGGGCTTCCTCAGCCTGGGATCCTTCCCTGTGCCGATGCCCCCCTGGCATTCCCCCAGGGGCACCCAGAGCCTGAAAGCCATGAGCTAGCGTCTGTATCAGTCCTCGGCTCTGCTACAGAGCTGAAAGGGGGTGAAAGATGTTGGCAGGGTTTTCTGTGTGGCCTGCAAATGTGGCATGGCCGACTCGCCCTAGGATAAAGGCAAGAGTGGGAAAGGGGGAGGAAGAAAAGGACATGTCCCCCTTTCCTGCTTGCCTCTTGATCAAATACATTCCATTCCACCCACTTGTTCTGGGCACTGGGAAAGATGCCAACTCTGAAGGTGTTGTCCTGGCCCTCCCCAGGCTAACAAGGGGACCTGGATCATTGAGCTTGGAGTCATGCTGACTCAGGGGCTTACTACCTGTGAGACCCTGGCCTGGTCCCTTAACCTTCTCTATCTGCCTCATTTCCTCATCTGTATAATGGGAATACTACTAGCATGTACTTCCCAGGGTCATTTTTGAGATGGAAGGATTGGGAAGCTTTCATGGAGGGAATGGTGGGAAGGTCTCTCTTCATTGTGCTGTGCTTTGTGGCCCCTCTGCAGGGACACACTGAGGTCATGGATCTGGGGCAAGTGGGGGACAAATAGTCATGGCATAAGGGATTCAGAGGATCACAGTGCTGGGTCTAGCAGGGACTTCTGGGGACGCTTGGTCCCAGCTGACTGACTGACTCTCCTCAGGGTTGCGTAGTTTGGTCACAAACATTTATGAAGGGCCCCCTATGTGCCCTTTACAAATGAAGAACTGAAGCAACCAGGGTTAAGTGACTGACCCAATAAGTGTCTGTTTTAGGTGCTGGGGTTACAAAGAAAGGAAAAGACTGTCCCTGCCCCCAAGAGTTCCCAATCTAAAGGAGGAAACAGTCCGTAAAAATCCAAAAAGAGGTGCATAGTGGGGGTGGTGCACAATGAAGGGCTGCCCTGGGTGCCCTCCCTGAACGAAGCATCTGGGAGGAGTTGCCCACCACTCACAGCCCCCTCCAGAGGGAGGGAGGCAAGGGCCCTTGGGGCAGGGGAGGCCTGGGGGAGTTTTAGGGCTGATATGATCTTTTAGGAAGGTGAGATATTGAAGGGCATGAAGAGAGGAGATCCCATAATGCAGGACCGGGGTCTAAGGGAAGCTGGTGGTGGCACTGTCTTGGGGCAGTGGTAGTTGTACAAAGAATGAATACAACTGTTATTAAGGGCTTCCTGGGGACATGTGGTTTCCATGAGCTGCCAAGTCAGCCTGGGCAAGGACTGGGAGAGACCTGCTGCTTCCTCTTGGACGATGCCCCCCCTTCCTCTTCCTTGGTGCCCCCAGACTCACCCCTGATCTCACCTCTGCCTTTCCTTCAGTCTCCCACCTACCATCTTCCCACCTCCCCTTCTTCTCTTGCCTTGGGGACCTTCTACCCTTTCACATTAATTACAACCTCTCACTTCTGGGGTCATAGCTTATAGCTCAGATCAAGATGGGGAGGACCAAACAAAAAAATCTTGTTTTCAGCAGCAAAACAGAATGGAAACACTTGTTAGCTCCTCTCTGCGCCTCAGTCTTGCTAAGTGGCACTTCTGGGTTGATTTGTACAGACCCAGGAAGTGACCAGGACCATGACGGGAATTTTAAGGGATTTTTACACCCCAACTCCAAGATGAAGCAAATTCAGAGACTCTGGTTGGTCAGAAGAAAAGTAATTCAAAATGTGAGCTGAGTGGATTTTTTTCTTTTTTATTTGTTCACTTGCACTTGTCTCCCTCCCCAGCGCATAGAAGATGCCTAATTAATCAAAGCTTGTTGATTTGGCTTGACATGGTTATGAGACTACACTGTGTCTGCTAGTCAGATTTAGGATCTTAAGGAACAGAGATATGGCAGCACCATCCTGAGCTAACTGGGTGCTTTATTGATTAATGTATAAATATTCCTTGACTAATATACAAGCATGAGGTCATAGCCATTCCTGTGAGAAGGCTGCAAGGGGACACGCATTCTTCCATTGGTGGGTCCCCACCTCCTTCTGGCACCACTCCTGCTAGGATGTCTACACCATCCAGATAGTAGCAGCTCCTCTCCCAGCCAGCCCTCCAGATGCGAGGGGCTTGGCAGTTTGCTACTGAGGTAGACAAAGAAAGTTGATGTTCCATTATAAGGGGAGCAAACCCCAAATCCCTTCCACTAATCCAGCCATGAGTAAGTTAGAGGTTCAGGGAAGAAATGGATCTTGATCCATCTGCCAGTCAGTCAGCTGCCACTCAAGCATTCTCTCTCTGAATATTACCCCTTCCCCTCAGTTAAAAGAACTGATTCTGAACAGCCCCGTTTTGGGGGTTCAGGGGGAGCTAGCTGCTGGTCTAACCTGTTACTGGAGGGAACAGGGAGTCAAACTCAGGAATTTCTCTTGGGGCCTTTGACTTTGCCTTTGAATTTAGTGAAAATGAGAAATGTCCTAGTTTTTAAGAGCTTTGTTCACCGTCTAGGGTTTGGGAGCCGCTGGGGGGGGGTTTGAATAGAGTCCCTCTCTCTTGACCTCTCTGTTCTTCCACTGTTAAGTTCATCAGCAGGTCAGATACTGATAAAATGGTGAACTCCCCAACTCTTTCTGAAATGATGCCTCTCGGGAAATGGAAAAGAATTAGAATTCATCAGGAACTTGTCTGGAAGCCCATAGTGAAACATGGTCCGTGTCAGACATGAGATAAGTGGCATTGTCTTTGCAGCCTCCCTGGCCGTGCGTTTAGTGTGGTGGACATACTGCGCTCATGGCTTCCTGCTTTACCATGTCAGGGAGAGGAGGCTGGTGGCTTTGTGCCAGAGACAGAGCTGATGAGCAGGGTGTCCACTGTCTGCCCCTGCAACGGTCAGCTTTCCACACAACCACACAGAAAATGAGGTGGTCATAAATTTTTGTTACCATCAGCAAAAAGCCCTTCCCGTCCTTATTTCATTTCTTCTGGGCTCAGGGGTACCGAAGTTGTCTTCACACCTGCCAGCAGCTGGTTGTGGCAATAGCTCAGCTCACTGACCAGCACATATTCATTAAGCACCTACTGTATGCTTACATATGTGCTAAGCCCCACATCCCCACTGGTATCTGTCTCCTCTTGGGTAAATGTTGGCTCTTCCCAACATCCTAACTCAAAGTGTTGAACACATTAAAGTGCGATTTAGAAATGTTTAATTGTGTGAGATGGAGCTTACAGTGCTTGTATTATCCACTCCTCCAGACTGCCAGGAGGAGGCATCTTTTCCAACAGACAGTGCTGTGTAAAAGGCTGAGGCTTGGGGTCAGAACCGCTGGAACTCAGACCTTGCCTCTTAGCACTTACTGGTTTTATGACCCTAGGCAAGTGACGTAACCTCTGCTCCTCAGTTTTCACAGGTGGGTTGCATCTGTGCCCCATCGCCTGTTGTCAGCCCTCCCCCAAAGCTGGGTGTGCCCAGTCACCTTTGGCTGTTAAGAATGGTGGAATCTCCAAAGAGCAGAGTGGTGGGGATTGGCCCAGAATTTGAGCTTTATAGAAGGGAGAGAGGCAGGGGAGATCAGAGTGCCGTCGCTGCAGCCCCAGCAGCTTTTCCATGATGAGGCTGGAGGCATGGCTGGGGCAAAGCAGACGGCATCTGAACTCAGATGGTTCAAGGTCCCACAACTGACCATTTGGACAGGGGCCCTTCAGAAGGTTGTAAAGTGAGATGGAATTGGGAGTCTGCTGGTTAACAACCACTGGCAGTTTTGAATTGTAGCAGGTGGAATGGGAATGCTTGAGTTTGGGCCCGGCCCATGGACACACTTGGTGATGACTTGTGGGTGGCATCCCATAAGTACCAGGGGCATGGTTTTATTTCTCTTGTGTTGTTATGAGTCAAGTCTGGTCTATGGTGGAATGATGCTTATGTGGTGGACTCTGATATCACCAGAGTGTGATTCAATGGGGACACAGCAGTGGACCCCAGCCCTTGTTTGACCAGAAGAACATGACCCCTGACACATGGGACAGAGCCAGGGGCCGGAGGGGCCAGCTGGCTCTGGAGGCAGAGAGTGGAGGCTCAAATACTTGGACAAGGTATCGATCTCCCTGGGTCTGTTTCCTCTTCTTTGACATAGGGGGGATAAGATGACTCCCTTTTTTACTATAACTCTGATTCTGTGATTCCATGAAGAGCACAGAGTTGTGGTGTTTCCCCTGAGCTGTTGTTGTCTGGGGTTTTCTTGACAAAGACACTGGGACAATTTGCATTTTCCTTCTCCAGTTCATTTTACAGATGAAGAAACGGAGACAAACAGGGTGAAGTGACTTACCCAGGGTCACACAGCCAGTGGGTGTCTGAGGCTGGATTTGAACTCCTGCAGACGAATCTTCCTGATTCATTCATCTCAGTGCACTCTCCACTGCGACACTTGCTAGCTGCTGGCTAGAAAGCAGAGCACCGTACAAGAATTCACCCCAGACCCTCTTCTGACCTTGGGCTTCAGGAAGGGCCAAGCTTGTTCTGGAGCTGACTGGGGCTTCCCTTTCCCCCCCCCCCCCAGGAGGTATTCCCTCTTGAGACCTCGGCTTCATTGCAGCCTGCAGGCCAGAGAACAAAGCTGACCAGGGTTTAGGTGATTGAGTTGTAGCTGCCCAAGGGTTAGACAGGGATTGATTCCTGTTGAGTTCTGTGTCTTAGATTCTCCTCTCATCAAAGCACATTCATTGTCTTCAGGATGGGAAATTGCTCAGAAGAAATCACGCTTTTTGGGTTTGGGACAAAACACACTTGGAAAATGCAGTTCAAAGTGTATGTGAGTGAGATGTAGCCGACACAGTTCAGGCACTGGGGAGCAGGGAGTCATGTCTCCCCATTTTCATAGGAACTGAGGGTAATGTTACCAAGAGTTTCCGCCAACACTGCAGAGACAGGAGATTCTGTTCTCTGTGAGCCCCTTGTAGCCAGTGAAGACCACCACCCCTCTTTGACCTTCAAGATGGTCATTAAGAATTGCTAACCTGGTGATGAATTTTACTTTAATTTACCCACAGTGGTCCCAGGATGATGAACATACAGTCTATCATGGCTCTATAGTAAGAGGGAGGGAATAAGCATTGATGTGGCCCCGTGTACCAGCAACAGCACTGAGCCTTATGAATGTGAGCTTATCCAGTTCTTTCAGTGCTGTTGGGGGGATGGGTGCCATGGGCAGTGGAGGCCGACCCGGCCCAGGGCTGGCCATTCAGTCAGCCCCTTTAATGAGACCTGTTGGGTGCAGAGTCAGAGATTACAGAGATCAAAGCTGCCATGAGGACAATTCCCAGGGAATTTGATCAAGGACATTCCCAATTTCCTCAAGGTATTCAAGACTGACCCAGAATAGAAAGCTGAAGCAGCCACTTACTTTAGGGGGTCTTTTTAGGGCATCTTCTTTTCATCTGTTTTCAGACAGGACTTCAGTGTGATTCTATTCTCTGCTTTTCACTGCCTGTGTGGATTTAGGCAGACCCCTCATCTGGAGGGCACTCAGTTTCGTTACCTGCAAAATGGGGTTAATTACACTGACTTCATTTTACAGGATGGAGATAAAGACGCATGTGCATTTGCTTTGTACACCAGTATTTAGGTCTCTCCCATCATGGACCGTGCTAGGAGTTTACATTCCCAATGCTTCTCTCTCCCCTTCCCTGCTGAGAAACCCAGAAGTATATTATTAGTCCTGGCTGATTTCCCAACTCACTTTGGTCTCTAGTGGGGTTTTCCCCCCACAGTGAATGTGACCTCTTTTTTCCAATCAGCTTGTTTGAAAGAGAAATGAACAAGGCTCATGAAAGCATTTCAGAGGGGGAAAAGATTGAGGAGAAAGAAGAGCTGTTTCTGAGATGAGATGATGACATTCACAGTGTTTCTAAAATGGTAGAGATTTTAAAATGTGTCTCCTCCAAGAGAAGAAGAAAGTCAAAGCAAGACCTCATCAGACTCATCAGGGGATCGCTCCATCCAGAGTGTGTAGAAGAGCCCATGGAGCCACCAAACTTCCTGAGCCTTGGTCTTATTCCCGAGCCGTGAGAAGGCCAGGACCGGGCAATAAAAAGCTCATGCTTGTTGAGCCTACTTTCAGAATAATATGAATTCTCTGACCTGTCACAGTCACAACACCTTAGGAAGGCTTCAGGCAGAGGCCAGGGGAGGGCCAGGTTTGGGGAAGTAGTGAATTCGGATCCTCCCCCAACCCCCTGAGATGCTGGATTCCACTTTTCATCAATTGTCCTTAGACTCATTGGCTTCCCAGGGGAAGTCAGTCAGTCAAGAGTCAACAAGCATTGCTTAAGTGCCTACTGTATGCCAGGCACTGAGCTAAGTGCTAGAAATGTAAGGAGAGCCAAAAACAGTCTGTAAAAAGGACTGCTGCTGTGAACAGCTTTAAGGTTCTGATTACATAGTATAGTGAGCTCCCTATTTATTTAGCTAAAATATTATTTAGCTAAGATTTATTTAAACTAAAGCAAAACATTCACAGAAACCAAAGTACAGTATTCACAATGATATAACAACTCATCACTAAAGTGGCCACATAGTTTTAAACAAAAGATATCATTCAGTAAGTCCTTAACTCAATCATCCTTAAGGAACACAAAGTACAAAGGTCAAAGTTCTCCACCCCTAGGTCACATTGTCTTAATCTCTCAGTCAAAGGTCTTCTTTCTTCTTGATGGGAGACTGTTTCCAGTCATTCTTAACTCAATCATCCTTAAGGAGTACAAAGTACAGAGTACAAAGTTCTCCCACCCCTAGACTACAGTAAATCATCATATTCTCAGTCAGCATTAAGTACCCAAGGAGAGATCTTTTCATCTTGACTGGAGGCTGGCTCTCAGATTCCATGGTTCCTCTTCCATGGGTCCAGCTCCTCCCTGAATCTACCCAATTGTCGCCTAGATTCACAGGCAGGCAAACTCTCAGATCCTCCTTCAGTTCCTTGCCCAGGAGGAAGCTCACAATGTCCAGTCCACCTCAAGTCATTCAAAGTTTCTGTTTCTGGGAAGACAAAGCTTAACAACCAAAACAACATTCATACAAATTGCCAGCACCATCATCAATTCTCTGTGTGCCTGTGAAATCAACAGAGACCCACAAACAAGGTCTGAGAACTCAACACACATCATCAGTATGGTCCCAGGACCCCCAAAACCCTCCTCCAGGACTTCTGTAAACAGACAACCAAAAAATCCTCTTTCAAGGCTTTCAGTAAGGTCCCAGGGCTTCTGTATAAAGTACCACAAACACAAATCAACACAGACAGAACAGACAGAGTGCCAGCCACCATGAGTGTTCTCTTCTCAGTTCTGCTCTCTCCCAGCTTGTGCCACCCACTTCTCACGTCCTTCTTGTTCCTGTCTTTGGCAAGTCCCTCCCACTGTGGGTTTCACAAGTTCTGTTTCTCAACAAAGACTTGATATAATTACAGGCAAGGCTCAACTGAAACAAGGTGCTAAGCACTTGTGTGCTTGCGAGACACACTCCCCATTCTCAGTGAGCCCACCCATCTAAAGGCAGACAATGTGCAAACAGCTGTGTACAAACAAAATATGTTCAGGATAAATTGGAGAGACCCCCAGAGAAGAAGTGAACAGAAAGATTTCCTGCATAAGGGGAGATTTTAGCTGAGATTTGAAGGAAAGTAAAGAAGCCAGGAGGTAGAGGTGAAGAAGGAGAGCATTCCAGGCATGGGGTTGGCCAGAGAGGATGTCCAGATCAGGAGGGATGGAGGGTCTTAGTGATGGAACAGCCTGGAGACCAGGGTCATTGGGCTGTAGAATGCATGGTGCGGGGAGAGGGGAAGGTTGATCGTAAAAGTATGAGAAGATTGGAAATGTGTAAACTGGGGAAGGGGGAAGTGGGTGCAAATGGCAGCTGGTCATTTAGTCCGTAAGCATTTATTAAATTCCTACTCTGTGCCTGGTGCTATACTAAGTGTTGGGGACATGACAATCTGCAAAAGACAGAGACTTTCCTCCAGGAGCTCTCAATCTAGCCAGACATAAGGATGGAACCAGAAGGAATGTATTCCTGATGCGGCTCCAGCCTGTGGGTGGGAAGAACACTGGAGACCAGAGTCAGAAGATCTTCTGTTTGGGTCTTGTCTGCTACTTACACCCCTGAGAATTCGGTAAGCCACTTATTTTTTCACCTGCAAAATGGGGATAATTATATTTGCCTAATAAATGCTTAGTGATTGATTACCTGCCCTGCAGGGCTGTTACAAGGAAGGGAGGCTTGTAAAAGGTAAACCACAATATGAATTATGCATTCTGTAATAAACAATTTACAGTAATCTCAAATCTCTCACACTGATTTTTCCCTAGTGTTAATTAATAAGCTGAGCAGATCTCATCCCAGGGTCTCCAGAAGTGCCCTGCTCCCAGGAAGCCTGCTTTGTCATTCTCAGGCCTGTCTTACTGGCTCTCTGCTGACCAAATAGAGTGTAGTTTGTGGAATGCAAGCTTCCTGAGGGCAGAGGCTGCTAGCACAGTGACTTCCCTCCCCCTACTTTTGGGGTGCATGGACTTTCCATGAAGAAGCTCCTCCCCCCAATATGCTCTGCACCTGACCGTGTTCTAGATCTGCCTGGGCATCAGACATGAAGTGACCTGCTCAGCGTCCCTGGGTCGGTGTCTGGGAGAAGTTGCCTCTCTGGACTTGGATTCCTGATGGGATTACACCCTCTGAAAGAACTAAAAAACCTTGACATATCGCCTTTAAAGACTGCAGAGCACTTTCTCCCTCACAACAGCTATCTCAGGCTATTTTTCCACATGGGTGGGATTAATCAAATACTTCTTAGCCTGGCTGTGATTCCAGCAGCTTCAAAAGTGTACAGACCCTGGTGGGGAGTGGTGAGGGGTCCCTTGAGTCACTCTGATCATGGGCTAACAGGGGCATCTCAGAGCTAGAGGAGAAGCCAGAGGTCATCTGGTCCAGGCCTGGCATTTGTCAGTCAGGCTCAGAACCATACAAGGAGTAAGTGGGCAGAGATGGGGCTCCATCCAACCCAGGAATTCCAACCCCAAACCTATCAGACTGGCAGAAGGGCAGAGTCCCGAGCCCTCCCTTGGGTGAGCCCAGCCCTGTGAAGGATTCTGAGGATGACCTTACCCTTGGCTTCAAGAAGCTTACAGCCTAGTTGGGGAGGAAGAAGAGAAGCCCCAGAAATGACCAGATTATAAAAAGAGATCTCAAGGCATATTATTTAAAGGAAAGAAAAGTTATTGGAGAAGAAGGAAGTGTGAGATGCCTTGGAGAGGCCGGAGGTTCATTCTTCCATCTACTCCTCTGATTTAGATCTGGGAGGGGCCTCAGAGTTCATTTACTTCATTTGACAAAAGAGGAATTAAAGCTGAGGAAGAAGAAATAATTCTAGGGTCATCGTTGCCTCTGAAAGAGAGAGAAAATGCTGAAGCAACTTTGCTGAAGTGGGACAAGCGGATTGGATGGAACTGACCGGAGTAGCCCTTGGCCGACATTGATCGAATCCCTACACTGTTGTTGTGAGTGGACGAAATGTGGGATTTACAGAAGTTTAGAGTTGGAGTCACTGGTCTTAGGATTATGGGATCACGGAGACGGAGAGGATATCAACATTCCTCAAGCCCGACGCTCTCCCTCCTCAGATGAGGCTCAGAAAGTGACAGGCTTTGCCTCGAGTCCCGACTCCATCATGTCCTAGGCGACCTTGGCGAGTGGAGGCGAGTGGAGAGGGTCCCCCGTTTCCTTATATGTAAGACAGGGTAAGGGAATGGGATGACTTGACCCCTGGGGTCACTGTCCACTGCAGATATGGTGGCCCTGAGGAATTTGTTGCAGCTTACAAGGCAATGAGTAACCACACTGAAAGGCAGGTCCGAGCCTTTGACCCTAAAGTTCAGCACTCCCATTAGAGACCCACCGATTCATTCAGGCAATCAACCAGCCTGTCAGTATTTATTAAACACTCACTTTGTTTGGAGTGTGCGCAGAAGCAGCTTGGTCTGGCGGTCAGAGCTGGGTTGGAGCCAGGAAGAAAGGTCTGAGTTTACACTTCTGACCCTCACTCCCTGCAAGACCCTGTGAATATCGCTTAACCTCTAAGTCCCTCAGACAATTGACCTGAGACTTAGCTAATTAAGTCGTAAATACGCATCAGTGGAGGAAGCTTGTGCCCTGGGATTCCCCATGCTGATGAAATCACGCGGTGTTACCTTCGGTATGTTGAAGGAATTGGTGCCATGGGAGCTAGAAATATAAAATGGGAACAATCTCTGCCCTCACAGCGCTTACAGTCCAGTGGGAGGGACGAGAGATGTCTACAGATATACATAATCAGGGCTTGAACACAGCAAGTGATGAATGGTGAGTGCTGTAATGAAGCCCCAGTATAATGAGTGGTACAGCCCGGAAGCCTCGGAGTAAAGCGTCCCCTCAGGAGAAAGCTTCTTGGGCATTGCTACATTTGAGCTGGGTGTGGCCCAGTGGGTCGGGAGCACTTGGGAAGCCGAGCATCTTGGGCAAAGGCAGGGGGAGCTGAAGAGCAGCTTTGGAAGGTACCTGGCTGCTGACTGTGGCATCGATACAACAGTCCTTAGGGGAAACAAATCAGCTTTAGTGAAAGGGAGCTTCTCCACCAGGAGAGGTGGGCCCTGAGTGCTGTGATTCCCTGGGGGTCTTGCTGTCCGAAGCAGGTATCGCAGTGCTCTTCTGTGTGGACAGGAGGGTGATCTCCATTTCTTCCCATCTTCCCCAAGTCCCTAGTGCAGGATCCTGAAGGGTGTGGAATTACTCGTTGGGGGTGGGAGGGAATTGATGGTCCTGGACTGGCAAATGGGCCAATAAATAATAGTATATTATTTATATATTATATGACATTATATATAATAATAAATGATAAAAGACCATGATGGTAGTGGCTATTCTGACCCTTTCAGCCAGATTTACTCTATAAAATTGGGACCTGTTATGTTGAACCAAAGGTTGCAGTTGCTTTTTCAGGACTAGAGATCTGCTTGCGTGTCTGGGGATGTCCCCTGGTGAAGGAGATTGTGTTCTGTCCATCATTGGGAGGAGTTCTCTTTTCCCCATATGTTTCTGCATTCTCCTTTCCTTATGGATGTGATTTCTTCCTGGCTGAGACCCCGTCCATGCTCCATGCTGTAGAGGTTGATGGCTAAGAGACGGCTGAACATTGAGACAGCTGGATGAAGCAAGAGTTGGCAGCCATAGCTGAACTTTCCATTGAGACCCAGAGGAGGGGAAGGGCACACAGCTCTGGGTATCGGTCTATTTTGCTGCTCAGTCATTGGAGTACCAATGATGTTGGAACGTGCTGTGACAATGACCAGCGGTGAAATACGTTGCAATTATTTTGGTTCCACACGATTTATGCAGAGGTGCTTCGGCTAAATGGTGCAGCCTTATTAAAGCTTCATTTTCTTCATTTTGTCGTCTCCTGTATCATCCAGCTAAGAGAACAAACATTTTGGGGGAGCCAGGTGAGAGGGAAGAACTGGGAATCAGGAAACTTGGGTTCTAGTCTCATCCCTCATATACATACTCTGTCATTGTGAGCAAGCAATTGTTTTCTCACATGTAACATGAGAATATTGGATTAGGCGGCCTTGAAAGGCCCATCCAGCTCTGTGGCATTTGTCGGACCAGTTAGACTTCACTGCCAGTACATGTCCCCCTGAAACCTCAGTATGGAACAGGGCCAATAGGGGTCCAACGGGGGGCCCAAGAGGCCATCTGGTCTTACCCCTTCACTTTGACAAATGACAAAATGGAGAGGTTAATTGACATAGGGAAGAGAGCGCAATTTCTTCACACTTTCTCAGTTAACGGACACCAGATATTATAGGGTCTGGGTATAAGGCTGTCTTTTGCCTACATGTCCTTTGCATGATTCTCACCGGGGTTACTCCTAAGCAGCCTGCTCCCCCTTCTCTCCTCTAGTGGTTTCCAGCCCTCACCCTCAGAGTCTGGTGTCAGACCTTCTACCACAGCAACGGCATAACTGGGAGAGAGAAGAGCTCATCTTCTCCACACTCCCATTTTTCAGGTGAGCCTGGGTGGGAGCTAAGGCAGCTTCTACAATGCCTACCGCTGCCTCTTCCTTCACCTAAAAGGACTCACACAACTTCTGCTTCCTCTTTTTCTCTTCACTGCTAGGAAAGAGAGATTTCTAAAGTATTTTGAGCCTGTTGTATGTGCACTCACCCTGACTCAGAGCCATTTGGAAAACTTTTCACCAACCTTCTTAAAGCCATAGGGGACACTCAGAGGATCCCTGTGTTGGCACCAAGTGGGGGCAGGGCCCCTCTCCTACCCCTGCCCTGAAGTGAGTCCAGCAAGCTTGCAGCAGGGTGAATAAGTTCTCCGAAGACTGCTCCCTAGCTGGCCATCCCCCCACTACGTTATAAACAGTGACTCCAAGCAAGATCCTGGACCTTTCTGAGTCTCACCTTCCTCATCTGCAGGATGGAGGTACTAGAGGAATTCACGCTGAGGCTGGTCACCTGAAAATATTTTTTCAGGGAAACACTTTGTAGCCTATAAGGTGCTGCACAAATGTAAGTGGTTGTGAAGATGCTAATGGTCCATACGTGAATTAGCTGGAACTTTCTTTGATGCTCTTCCAAGGGGTACTTGACCACATTTAGCACAGAGTGGACACTTTGTCCTGAGCCTGCCCCTTTGGGAGAGAGAGGAACATTATAAAGGCACAAAGGAGACCCCTCCTTGATCACTGTCTAACCTGATGCTCAGGGGTTTTGCTGAAGGTGAGTTTGGGGAATGGGGAGGGAAGCAGGAGGCAGGAAGGGGACGAGATAAGAGTCAGTGCCTGGTTCACAGTAGTGCCACATACATGTTTATCTCATTCCCTCTCCTTGGGGAGTGACCTGGCATGGAAGCTTGCTGCTTGTGGGGTGGATTCAAGGGGTGGGAAACCCCACCCCACCCCCACCCCTGGGACCTTTGGCCCATCCTCCCTCCTCCAGTCACACCAAAGGTCTTAAGCACATGTGTTTGTCATCTGTGCCTTCCTGGATCTTGTGTGTTTTGGATGAAGAACTCTTACATAAAAAAAAGCCCACATGCTTTGGGCTGTATCCCTTCATAGGACAAAGCTGACTTCTCCCTGGGGCTGGGGTTGGGGTGGGGGGTGTCCTGGGGCCCCTCCACCCACGGGCCTCTCCCTGGAGGACTCCCCTCCAACCACAGGGTTGTAAGAGCTGCTTTCAGGAAAGCTTGTCTTGAGGAGATCCTTTGTTTTCCAGGAGGCCCATTTTCTGGGGCTGGGGCTGGAGCTGGGGCTGAGGCTGATCCTGGTTCCAGACCAGCTTCGTCTGCCTGTGTTCTGTACATTCTGACAGAAGGCCGTCTTGCTGCTCACACCCCCAAAGGACAGGGCAGGGGTTGTGTGGTCTTTGACGTTCCAAGCTCTGGTGCCTGGGGCTGACGCCGTGTGTGACCTCAGAAAGTCACTGTTTCTCTGGGGGCCTCTCTCCCCTCGTCTTTGGAATAGGGACTGGGGTTTGGCGGCCCCCGAGGTGCCGCGCGACTCTAGACCTGAGATTGTACGCACACAATAGGAACTTAATAAATGTCCATTGATTGAGAGCTCCCTGGTTTTCTGCCCAGTTCCCAGACATTCTGCATCTACCTGAACGTGCGCGGACTCCCTTCTAGCCAGGAGTTCCTAACTGGTTTTTGCGCCCTTCGGGGCTCCCCTGACCCTTCCCTCCCCTTCTAGCGCTGCCACCCCCTTTCCTGCCTTTCACAGAAGTACTTTGTCCTTTCAATACGCCTTCTTCCAAAGCACCAGATGCAGAAATGAGAACTGGCCGCCAGGTGGCGCCTGGGACCAGTCCTAAGAATGCGGTCCTGGAGATAATGGTTGCCAAGGGAACCAGGCCATCTTCCAGCTCGGAGCAGCCAAGGCTTGCTCCCTTGAGGGAGCTAATCCCGGAGGGTTGGGAGCGGCCGTTGCCGCCAGCTCTAACCTTCAAAGCCACCTCCTCCTTCCTCTTTGTGTCGCCCCCAGACCAGGCCCCCATCACTGCTGGGGAGCCGGAGGGGAGGGTCGAGAGCTCACGTGTCCTGGAAGTTTCCTATCCCCCACGCCCCGTGACCTTCCTGCCTGTGCTGCCTCTAGACAAGGGCTCAGCAGGAGAGTCGAGGCTGTGTCCTGGAAAGTCAGCCGGCTTGGGTCTAGAGCCTGCCTCCATCATTGCCCCTGTGACCCTGATGGTCACTCTCCCTCTCTGTAAATGAGTGGGCTGGACTAGGTGCCTCTAAGGTTCTTTGCAGAGCCAAGGTTTTGTGGCCCCACAATAGGGATTTAAAGTTAAGGTTTAGAACACAGAGTCTGTGCGACAGTGGGAGGCAGAGAGGCTACAGGGTCCTTGTTGGTGTTGGAGCAGTGGGCTTGGAATCAGGAAGACCTGGGTCCAAACCCGGCCTCAGACACTTACTAACTGTGTGACCCTGGGCTAGTCCCTTAACCCTTATTTGCCGAAGTTGCTTGTTGTCAAATGAGCTGGAGAAGGAAATGGCAAAGCCGACTAGTCTCTTTGCCAAGAAGACCCTGAATGGGGTCACAAAGAGTCAGACAGTGATTTTAAACAAAACAACCATGATTTTATCAGTAGAAATGGCATAAAGAAGCCTGATCACCGGCTTGGCCACTGTGCCGTGAGGACCAAGGAGGCTTTCCAGCTGACTTGAAGGTTCAGTGTCTTTGCTATGACCACATGGCTGGTAAACTGAGGCTTAATTTGCACTCAGGTCTTCCTGACTCCAGGATCTGCCACCAGCTGCCAATGATTCCTATCAGCCCACCAGTGTGAACTAACTGTGGCAATTAGAAGTCCCTGCCAGCTGCTCACAAGAAACTGAGCAGGGAAGAACCGGTCTCATGGGGGCCCTGTCTACCCCAGACCCCATGTCCTTCTCCTGTGCCTTGTGTCCCAGGCTCAAAGTTCTTGAACCTTCACCTAATGAGTGAAGTGGTTGGATGTGTGAGGTGAACGTGAGCTGCAGTGTGGACCCATTCTGCCCATTCAGAGTGGGAGTGAAGGGGTTAAGGACTAGGCCTTTTCAGGAATTCCTAGGTTGAAAGAGGCCTGTGGGGCCCCCTCTGGGGCTGCCTGGGCCTGGCAGAAGGCTTTGTCCCAGCTCCTTTTGCTCTTCCCCTCTTCTGTTTTTCACTCAGTGATCTCATCGGCTCCCTTGGGTTCAATTACCACCTCTCTGCCGACAACTCCAGATCAACATGTACAGCCTGGCGTCTCTCCTGAGCTCCAGCCCTGCCTCACTAACCGCCTGTTTGGACACTTCAGTCTTCGTGGCCCGCAGTCCTTCCAGACTCAACGTATGTAAAGCAGGATTACTGGTTGGGACTGGGGGAGGAGAGGCGGGAAGGAGAGGGGAATTGAAGTCCATCCCCTCCAGGGTGGCTTCCATTGAATCAGACATGGGGGTACCAAGGCACAGAGAATTCAGGAGGTAAGTCCCCTGCCTGAGTAGAAGCCCAGATACAGAACCGACAGCTGGCTTCCTTAAGGTGTGCCCCCTGGTTTCTTCTTTCCAAGATCAGTCACCTGCAGTCTTGGGATCTGGGTAAAATGACATTCATAGACCATTGCAATGAAGCTTGTTCCTTGTTCAGCCCCAAAGATGGTAAATGTCTGGGTCACGGGGTCCTCATTGGCCTCTGACAAATCCTTACCTTTCTGCCTGGACTTCCGTGATGTCCATTTGGATTTCCTCCAGGCTCACAGCTATGGAAATAATGACAGAGGCCTCAGCGATGTTTATATTGAAATGGGGATGGGATCTGTCTTGGTCTCTTTAGACTTCGTGGTCTGTTCATCTCATTTCAGGAAGAAATTTCATTACTTATTCCCCGACAGTGCCTGCCTTGTTTCTTCCCTTCCTATCAGCCAGTGTTAACCCAGTTTCCCCAAATCAGTGCCTTAAGTTAGAGAAGGAAGGAGAGGCCCAGGGCTAACAGCAGGAAGCACGGGGGTGGGCCCCCTTGTGGACCACAAAGGCTTGGCTCCCAGGCCACAGTTTGGAGACCACTGGGCTTCTCATGGCAGCCTTTGTATTATTGCATAATCACTCCAACAGATGGCTCATTATTAGGGCTGTCAGGACGCTGGCCTCTCCAGAGCATTCAGTGTTGCAATTTAATCAAGATGTGGAACACATGTTCCCCTGTTCCATCCTTGCTCAAGCCCTCTCTGTCTCCATGCAGGCAGAATGCATGCCATTTCAGAGCCTGGTCCAGGGCTTGCTTCCTGGACAAAGATTGGGGCAGAAGAAGGTCCCTTGTGGTCAATTCCTGCGTGAGGCAGAGACTCAAGGGACCACAGGTCTGGAGGAGACTGCAGAGGTCAGGTCCATTCCATGCCCAGAACGGGGAACCTTTCTCCAGCTTCTGGGGGGAGTGGCTTTCTCACACCTTGGCCAGGGTCATTTTAGTTATGGTAATAACTGCCATTTGTACAGAGCTTTAAAGCTGGCAATGCTTTCACATGAGGGACACTCAACAGTCCTTTGAGGCAGCTAGTTTCAGAGCTGTTATCACCCCTGGTTTTTATGGAGGAGGAAAGTGAGGTGAACAGGGCCAAGTGACTTTCTGAAAGCCACACAACCGGGGAGCATCAGGGATGGGAGCTGGGTGAGTCCTCTTGTCTCCCAGCCTGGCACTTTATTCACTGCTCCATGCTGGTTCACATTTTAAGCATACCTTGTGTTGAGGTTCTCATGAGGACCCGATAGCACCTTGGGGAGATTCTCCCAATTTTATACTTGTTGGCTCCTCCTAGAAGATCTGAGAACTTCACTAGAGGATGCTACCCATCTCATGGGTTGTTACTTACTTTGTAGGCACACAATTTACAAATAAGAATAAGACAGTTGTGGGTTTTTTTTGAAGTATAAATCATTGTTTCTACATGTATGTCTGAGAATATGTAGTGCGCTAGGACCAATGATTCCTGTGCTTTCCCACAAGTAACACACCTCCTTGAAGCAGTGGGTCTTCCTGGTAAGGCTTAGATTAGCTGCATTGTGAAGGGAAATAAGTCCCTAAAGACCCAGTTGTTGCTGTTGTTTAGTTGTTTCAGACTCTTCACGACTCCTTTGTTGGCTTTTCTTGGCAAAGATAACGGAGTGATTTGCAGTTCCTTTCTCTAGATCATTTTACAGATGAGGAAACTGAGGCAAGCAAGTTAAGTGACTTGCCCAAGGTCACACAGCTAGTAGTGTCTGAGGTCCTGTTTGAACTCAGATCTTCCTGAGTGTTCTACTATACCAGGAGTTTAAAGGATTTCATTTCAGTTTTGATGGGAAGGCTGGGAAGAAATACAATTTCTGGGATGTCATTAGAGATTTAGGCCCCCTAGCAAGGCAGCCCATTAAATTAGAAACATACTGGTCAGGATATCCTGGGGTCTCTGGTCCAGGTACCCCCTTCCCTATTTTTAATATCCAGAAAATATTTATTAAGTGTTTACAATATGCAAGTCCCTGTACTAATACCTGAATATATTTCATGCTGGAGCTATTACAGGTGTAATCTAACCCAGAAACCAACAGGTACTCCCGCTTTTTTGTACTTTTCCCCAATTAACAACAGTAGGAGCAGCAGCAGCATTTTTCATATCACTTGCTTCACAAATCTTCTTACAAATCTTCATCATATAATGACTCTATGCTGGAGATGCTAGGCAATTTTAAATTTACTTAACAGATGGAGAAACTGAGGTACAGAAGTTTTATACAATCTCCAGATCGGTGTTACATAATCCATAACAATCAAAGTAGGACGAGTTTCTAGAATTTCTAGCACCGGGAGAGGTAATGTAGTATGGTGAAAACGAATGCTAGATTTTGAGTCAAGAGAGATCTAGGTTCAGATCCCATTTCTGACACAAATTGTTGTGAAACTGGGCAAATCACTTAACCTTCCCAAACTTCAGTTTACTTGCAATGTAAATGAGTATAATGGCCTCGTCTCTGGTAGGCTGGGTTGGTCCCTGAAAGGGCATCCTTGTGATGTTGAGAACATGTTATTCTTGGAAGTCAGCTTGTACCTTTTGCCATTTGGAATATTGTGTTTCAAGATATTTTCTCCCATATTATGGTAGCTGCCAACCTTGTATGAGCCTGACTATGACTCCTTAGTGCTTGAAGTCTTTCTTTTAGGATATTTGTAGCTTTTTGGTTGATCTTTAAGTTCTGGGTTCTGACTGATCTCCTTCTAAGAGTTTGCATCTTGGAATCTTTTAAAGGAGGTAACTGGTAGAATCTTTCTGTTTTAACTTTGCTTCTTGGTTCTAAATGGTCTGGGTGATTTTATTTATATTTATTGGAATATGGCATCCAGACACTCTCTCTCTCTCTCTCTCTCTCTCTCTCTCTCTCTCTGTTTGTCTGTCTGTCTGTCTCTCTCCTCTCTCTCTCTCTGTTATGATATTTAAGTACTCCAATGATTCTTAGATTTTTTTTCTTCTTGACCTGCTTTGTCAGTTGTTTCTAACCTTATATTTTCTTATACTTTTCAGTCTTTTTCCTTTATATTAATTTTGTTGTCTGATGGAGTCATTAACTTATGTTTAGTCCATTCCAGTTTTTAGAGAGTATGTTACTTGGGTAAGGTTTTATGTTTCTTGTACTTAGTTTTAAATTCTCCTCCCTAGTCTTTCTGCTGATATCATCATTTCTTTTTCAATTCATTCCTCTAGTGTTCTCATTTCATTTTTAGTTATTTTTCTAAAAAAACCTTTGCTTCATTTATTCAAGAAAGTATAGTTAACCTTCTACCACCCTGTGTTTTTCTTTGAGGCTTTGCTTCTAAATATTGTGGAGTTATTCTCTTTTTCCAGTTTTGTGTTTTGGGTATCCTGGTTCCATAATAGCTTCTCATGCTTCTTGTGTTTGCTTGTCAAATTTTCTGTTCAGTTCTGTTTTTTTCAGCAAGAATGCTTGAATATCCTCCACCTCATTGAATGCCCATATTTTCCCCTGGAATAATATGCTCAATTTTGCTGGGTAGTTGATTCTTGGTTTTAATCCCAGCTCCCTTAATCTTCGAAATATCATATTCCAGGCCCTGCGATCCCTCAGTGTAGAAGCTGCCAGATCCTGGGTTATCCTGATAGCGCTTCCACAGTATTCAAATGGTTTTCTCTTGGAAGCCTATAATATTTTCTCCTTTAACTGGGTATTCTGGAACCAGGCAATCACATTTCTAGGAGTT